>JACEII010000012.1:996668-1028776 GCA_014332785.1 Antheraea mylitta | reverse complement strand
GTGCAAGAGTTAGATCCAGTCTTGATTAAACATGTCGATAAAGAACCTATTTCTGAGAAGGCTGTTTCAGAGGAAACCCTCGCTGTGAAACCTGATGAGAAATCTCCTAGTCCAGATAAATTGCAAGAAATAGAGCCAGTCCCCATGAAATACGTAGACAAGGAACCTACTCTTGAAAAGGCTGTCACAGAAGAGCCTTTGGCTGCGAAACCTGATAAGAAAACTCCTAGTCCACATAGAGTGCAAGAGTTAGAGCCAGTCTTGATTAAACATGTCGATAAGGAACTTACTCCTGAAAAGGCTTTTTCAGAGGAGAACCTGGCTTTGAAACCTGACGAGAAATCTCCTAGTCTAGATAAATCGCAAGAAATAGAGCCAGTCCCCATGAAATACGTGGACAAGGAACCTACTCCTGAAAAGACTGATTCAGAAGAGCTCTTGGCTGTGAAACCTGATGAGAAACCTCGTAGTCCAGATAAAGTGGAAGAGTTAAAGCCATTCTTGATTAAGCATGTCGATAAGGAACCTGTTTCTGAGGAGACTGTTTCAGAGGAGACTTTCGCTATGAAATCTGATGAAAAAGCTTCTAGTGCAGATAAAGTTAAAAAGTTAGAGCTAGTCTTGGTTAAAGATGTCGTTAGTGAACTTATTTCTGAGAAAGCTGTTTCAGAGGAGACCCTCGCTGAAAAACCTGATGAGAAAGCTGCTAGTCCAGATAATGTGGAAGAAGTAGAGCCAGTCTTCACTAAACACGTGGACGAAGAACCGATTTCTGACAGGGACGTTCCGAAAGAGCTCCTTGCTATGAAGTCTGATGAGAAAACTTCAAGTCCGTATAAAATGGAAGAAAAAGATGCATTCGAAATTAAACACGATGATAAGCAAAATATTTCATCCATGACTATCCTAGACGATCCCCTCGCAGTGAAACCAGCAGTGCAAGCTACTAGTCCAGATAAAATGCAAGAATTAGAGCCAGTCCCCATTATATACGGGGACAAGGATCCTACTTCAGAAAAAGTAGTTTCAGAAGAGTATCTAGCTCTGAAACCTGATGAGAAACCTCGTAGTCCAGATAAACTGGAAGAGTTTGAAGATTCAGTCTTGATTAAACATGTTGATAATGAACCTATTCCTGAAAAGGCTGTTTCAGAAGAGCCCTTGGCTATGAAACCTGATAAGAAAACTCTTAGTTCTGATAAAGTGGAAGAATTAGAGCCAGTTTTGAGTAAACATGTTGATAAGGAATCAACTCCTGAGAAGGCTGTTTCAGAAGAGCCAGTCGCCCTGAAACCTGATGAGAAATCTCCTAGTCCAGGTAAAGTGGAAGAATTAGAGCTAGCCTTAATTAAAAGTGTGGATAAAGAACCTACTCCTGACAAAGAGGTTCCAAAAGATCTCTTTAAATTGAAACCAGAAGATACAGCTGGAACGGCAGAAAAAGTGGCAGGCTTAGAGCCAGTGGCGATGAAGCACATAGACAAAGAATCTACTCCTGAGAAGCCTGTCTCAGAGGAGCCCCTCTCTGTTAAAGCTGATGAGACAGCTCCAAGTACAGATAAAGAAGAAGAAGTAGATTTGACTCCTGACAAGTATATTCTAAAAGAACTCCTTGCTATGAAACCTGAGAATACTGCAAGTGCGGATAAAAAAGAACAGGAAGCAGTGACAACTAAGTATGATGATATAATTCTTAGTTCAATCAAAACTGTTGAAGAACAGCCCATCGTAGCTAAATCTTACAAGAAGCCTTTTAGTTTAGATAAAGCAGTAAACGATGAATCCGTAACAATAAATTCACCTTCAGTAACTAAAAAGGAAATAGAAGCCATATCTAAGTATAATGAGAAAGATGTTGATGAACGTGAATGCTTACCAGATAAAATAGAATATGATATTTTAGCGAAAAATATTATAAAATTAAAGGATATCGAAGAAGAGTCTTCCAAGTTCGAACAGAAATTGGCCACTTCATTGGATAAAGGCGCTCTTTATGAGGACGGAGATTCGTTGAGTGAGTGCGACCATCTAGCGATTTACACTGAATCAATAGATAGAGCAAACATTGGGTTAGAAGCATCAGATGATTTACTTACAACAATGTATGTGAAGGCAGACGAAAAACACACAAGCAAGATTCCGGCAAATTTAGAAACAGAATTACAGGGACATATAGCCGCCACACAACATGAAATGCAGAAAAGGTCTACTTTATCTCAAGAACTAGAAAAATCTTCCATATCTACCATAGATAGCGTTATTTCAGAATCAGATATTACCCCACGCACTATATTATATGAAAGCGGCTCCGAGGACGTATCTAAAGAAAGCCCAGAAGAAAAATGCAATTATGAAATCAGTGAAAAATTGTCGATAAAACACTTGAAGTCACCCGTGCCTCTTGATGATGCATTGAGAGCTGATTTAGATGATCCTAGTAGCTTTAGCGATTCCATTGATTTAATTAAAAGCCAAAGAGTGGAGTTTGATACTTGGACACCATATTTAAAAGAAGTACAATTTATTAAACCAGTGACAATTACATCTAAACAAAAGGAATTAGACCTGGACTCAGAGAAAGAAGATATTGCTATTTCTACAGCATCCGATTCTGGTGTATATAGCATACTTACGGATACTGAACATGTTGGTACTAGTACCGATGAACAACGAGCTATCAGTCAATCTACTAAAGAAAGTGCTGCTTACCTTATAGAGTCTATTAACAAAGCTTTCAGCTATGAACCTGTTCAACAAGGTATCAAATCTGATAACTTAGACTTACTTATTACTCGGTCAGAAATTGACAGGGTGTCCACGCCGCCAACAGTACCAGTAAGTCCCTTACCAAAAACACAGAGTCATTTCCAAGAGATTAAAGTAACTGAAGGTATTCAGAGTGAAGTCACGTATGACAAATCTGATAGCACTGAAGAAACTATAACTAAAATTGTTCACGTGGGAGAAGATGTATTAACACAAAGAATTTCGACGTCTACAGAAAAAATTCCCAAATTACCTAAACCTTCTGTGGAAACTGATAATGAATCAGATATCCAAGTTTTAATGCACACTGTGGGTAAAATTAAAACTGAGACTGACACTGTTACCAAGATAATAAAAGAAGGTGAAAATGTTGTCACCCAAACCATAACAACTGTGACAACGAAGGAAATCATTTCAAGAGAAGACGGAACGCCTCAAAATATTAAAACAACTATTGAAACAACTACTTTAAGTAAAGGTCCTGATGGTTCTACTACGACTACAAAAGATACACAAACTTTACTTTCCGAGTGTTCTTCCAGTCTTAGATCTATTTCACAAATGGATTTAAATGCTAAAGATTTTAAATCAGAACGTAACATACCTGAAGCATCGGATGACAAAAATTTGAGCACTTTCCTAATAAAAGGTATAAATGAAAAGGCAGAAATACCCAAATCTCCATTTTTGAACAAATATGTGGAAGTATTTACACATGAAGTAGACGACTCAGATATCGAAGACACTGTAATAGATACCGATGTTAAAAAGAAAATAATAAAAGAGGATAATATTGATATAGTAGAAACTGTCACAACCATAACTAAAAAGGAGACAATTAAATTGAATGAGAATAAGAAATTGCTTAGGACTACTGTCGAAACTAGTATCACAAAAGAGCACCCAGATGGCTCACAAGATGTTCAAAAGAACGTTGAAGTTAAAACCGAGGAATTAATTTTAGATTCCAGTAGCAACTTAGATAAAATTCTTAGTCATTTTACTATTTATGGTGAACCGGAAGAAAGTGTTACTACAAATACCGAAGAAATAAAACAAGAGAGCTATATCATTAAGCGAACCATAGTCACCAGAACTATTAAAACTAAATATGCGAACACACAAAATATTCCGCTAAAACTTAAGACTGTTCTAATTGTTACCACGACGGATGAATATCCAGATGGATCATCTCACACGAAGGTAGACTGTAGCACTACGTTAACAGATATTGAAATCGATTCAGTTGAAACTCTCGAACTTCAAGAATTCACAGAAGTGCAAGATAAAAGTATTGTGAGTAATAAACAAGAAAAATATGTTATCATTAAAGACAAAAGAGTCTTGCAAAATGTAGAAACTACTACGACTAAAGAGATTTTATCAACAAAAGACAAGTCAAGAAAAAAGATAAAAACTACTGTTGAGACAATAACAGAAACAATGTTACCCGATGGAATGACGGAAGTTACAAAAGATATTAAAGTATCAGTGTCAGATTATTTAACTGATAGATTGATGGAGTTGGAGAGAGGAACAGTTCAAACCCTTACGGATTCAAGCACATCCATAAATGACAACGAAATTAACGGCACTCTGGAATTTATTGAAAATGGAGCTTCAAAGAAAGATACTCTTTTAGTAGAAGAAATCCTGATACCAGCTGGGAGTCCTGAATCAGACGTAAAAGTTCAAATACAGAGCGAAGTGCAGCCTAGACAAGAAGCTAAATCATTTAAAATTGATTATATCAAGACACCAGAGAAGAAAGTTGAGTCACGCAAGGAACCAAAACCTGATGATGAATCTTTACAAACAAGTGAATTATCTCTTTCAGACGATAACAAGATTGATCAAGCTTTAAAAGATCTGATACCAGTTGGAGAACCTGAGATCACCGAAACTACAAACACCGAAGAAATCATGGAAAAAGAAATTGTAATTCGTAGAGTTACCGTAACAAGAATAGTGAAGACTAGATTCGCAGATAAACAAGGTGTTCCACGCAAACTAAAGACAGTTACAACAATAACCACAACAGATAATTGTCCAGACGGTTCAGCTCAGATGAAAGTAGAAATTATGACCACACTATCTGATATAGATATTGATAATCTATGTGACACCGATGAAGATTTAGTAGGTTTCGTTCAAATTGGTGAACCTAAAGAAGAAACAACTACAGTAAAGGAAATAATTAGTGCAAATAATGTGTCTATTACGAGAAACATTACAGTTACCACAACTACAAGAGAATTTCATGACATTGTTAATAAGATAAAACGCACTAAAACAACGGTTAAAACGGTTACGGAGGATATACATCCCAATGGATCTGTAGTTACAAAATCAAGTATTAAAACATCCATTGTTGATGAAAGTCTTGTAAATCTTAGAAACGATGACATGGAAATTAATGACGTAGAGGTTAGTTTGCAGGACTTTACACAAATTGATGAGCCTGAACAGACTGAGACTACAGATACAATGGAAGTTAAACAGAAAGATGTAGTTATAAAGAGGGCTATCAAAACAAGAATAGTGAAAACGAAATATTGTGACAAAGATGGAACTCCGAGGAAAGTTAAAACTGTTACAACTATCACAACAGAAGATCTATATCCTGATGGAACGGTTCAAGCTACCATTGACTCTAGCACCTCCATAACTGACATCGAAATTAACGGCATAGTGGAAGTTATTGAAAAGGGTGCTTCACAGAAAGAAACTCTTCTAGTTGAAGAAATACCGATATCTGCTGAGAGTCCTGAATTAGACGTGAAAGTCGAAATACTGAGTGAAGCGCAGTGTAAACATGAAGCCAAATCAATTAAAATCGATTATATCAAAACACCAGAGGAGAAGGTTCAACCACATGAGGAACCAAAACCTGATGATGAATATTTAGAAATAAGTGAATTATCTCTGTCAGACGATAACAATATCGAGCAAGCTTTACATGATCTGATACCAGTTGGAGAACCTGAGATCACCGAAACTACAGATACCGAAGAAGTCAAGAAAGAAGAGATTATAATTCAAAGAATTACCGTAACAAGAATTGTGAAGACTAAATACGCAGATAAACAAGGTGTTGCACGCAAACTAAAGACAGTTACAATAATAACTATAACAGATAATTATCCAGACGGTTCAGCTCATAAGAAAGTCAAAAGTATGACCACATTATCTGACATAAATATTGATGTTTTATGTGACACCGATGAAGATTTAGAAGGTTTCGTTCAAATTGGCGAACCTAAAGAAGAAACAACTACATTTAAAGAAATAATTAGTGAAAATAATGTGTCTATTACTAGAAATATTACTGTTACCACAACTACAAGGGAATTCCATGACATAGCTAATAAGATAAAACGCACTCAAACAACGGTCAAAACTATTACGGAGGATATACATCCAGATGGTTCTATAGTCACAAGAACTAGTATCAAAAGATCTATTGTTGATGAAAGTCTTGTAACTCCTGAAGACGATGATACTGAGGCAGATCAATTAGAAATTTATTTAAAGGAATTAACACCAATGGGTGAATCGGAACAGACTGAAACTACAGACACCGTAGAAGTTAAAGAAAAAGATGAACTTATAAAGAGAACTATCGAGACAAAAATAGTGAAAACTAAATACTGTGACAAAGAAGGCATCCTGAGAAAAGTTAAAATTATTACAATGATCACAACTAAGGATTTATATCCTGATGGAACAGTTCAAACTACTATTGATACAAGCACCTCTTTAAGTGATATCGAAATTAACGACAAGATTGAAGTCACTGAAAAGGGCATTTCAGAAGCAACTCTTCTCATGGAAGAAATACCGATAGCAAAATCTGAGCGCTCTGAAGTTGGTAAAGAAGTTGAAGCGTCAAGCGAAATGCGAGCTAAAGAAGATGCTAAGTCGATTAAAATCGATTACACAATAACATCAGACGACAAATTGGATCTACACAAAGAACTATCTTTTACAGATGATAACAAAATTGATAGCAATTTGAGAGATCTGATACCAGTTGGAGAACCTGAAATTACTGAAACTACAGATACTCAAGAAATCGAAGAAAAAGACATTATAATTCGAAGAGTTATCGTAACAACAGCTGTCAAAACTAAGTATGCAGACAAGCAAGGTGTTCTTCGCAAATTAAAGACATGTACAACAATAACTACCACAGATATCTATCCAGATGGATTAACTCGAACCGAGGTCGAAACTGGCACAACACTTATTGATGTTGAAGTAGATGGCTTAGATATTGTAGAAGAAAACTTAGAAGGATATAAAGAAATAGGAAAACCCATAGAAGACACAAACACGGTATATGAAATAATTACCGAGAAAGGAATAAGTATTAAGAGGCAGACTATAATAACAACAATTGTACAAACATTTTATAATACAATTAACAAAACAAAGCGCACTAAAACGACCACCAAAACTGTTATCAAAGATGAACATCCTGATGGATCTGTGATTACAAAAACGAGTGAAAAAGTCTCATTGATTGACGAAAGCCTTGAAGTTTCTCATGAAAATGGAATTGATTATGTAGAAAACGAGCAAGCTGATTCGGAAGAAGATCAAATTGAAATTACACTTAGAGATCTTGTTCCATATGGAGAGCCTGAAGTAACGGAAAATAGACAGACTAAAGAAATTCAAGAAAAAGGGATATTAATCAATAGAACTATTATGACGCGAATTATGAAAACTAAATACTCTGATAGAAACAACATGCCTAAGAAATTAAAAGCTATTACTACAGTGACTACAACTGATCGTTATCCAGACGGATCTGCTCGTACCACCGTTGATACCAGTACATCGGTTATTGACATAGAAATAGATGATTTGCCGCATACCCAAGATATGACAGATTTCTCACAACTCGAGGATAAAACAGTAAGTGTCGATACTCAACAAAAAATTATAACACGGAATGGCAAGGAAGTTGAGCAAATTATTACAACTACTACTACAAAGGAAATACTATCATCAACTGATGGTTCAAAGAAAAAAATAAAAACTACCGTAGAAGTGTTGACAGAAACCAAATTACCAACTGGTGTAACAGAGGTTACAAAAGATATAAAAGTGTCCATAGCTGATTATGGACTAGAGACATTTGTCGATAACCTTGCAGGATATACTAAAGTCGGAGAACCAGATGAACAAGTAATTTCTGATACAGTAAATATTGTAGAGAATGGTGTATTGATTATTCGTAAAACTACTGTAACAACTATCCGTCAAGAATTTGAAAATCTTACAATGAGATCAAAGAAAATAAAAACTATAATTAAAACTATAATTGAAGACGAACATCCAGATGGAACTGTTATAACTAAGAAAAGTGAAAAAGTATCTATTGCCGATGTTTTTCTTAAAACGCCCACAAAAGAAAATCAGGACGAAATCGAACCCTCAGAATCTTATACTGACGATAGTGAAATTGTTGAAAATACTACCGAAGACTGTGACATTAGACACGAAGTTATTCAACAAGGCTCTATTACGATCAAACGGTCTATTACAACTAGAACGAAGAAAGAAACTTTGGCTAGTTCAGATAAAAATATTAAACGGGTTAGAACTACAGTAGAAACTACAACAATTGACGAATTTCCTGATGGATCTACGGAAACCACAAAAGATGTAAAAATAACAATATCTGAATTCCAAAAGACATCTGGTAATGACTTGCAAGCTGCTCTTAGAGATTTGAGTGCGACAGGGAAAATTAAAACATCTGTAAATAAGAAATCTAATATAATAACTGAACAAGGCGAAACTATAACTCAGACGGTCACAACTTATGTTACCAAAGAGGAGCTTAAAAACACCGAAACTAATGAAATAGCTGTCAAGACAGTTATAGAGACAATGACAGAAAAAGCAAGAAATGACGGCACAGTTGAAGCAACAAAAGATATAAAAACACAGATAACTTATTTGCCATTGGGCACTGGCCTTGATGATTGGTCTCCAGAAGAATTGGAAGAAATCGAAAGACAACCTGTAGCACAAGAAGAGAAGCCTTTGTTACAAGATTTACCATTAAAATCTAGAGATGTAATAAAACAGGAGGCAAGATCAAAAAAAGCACATCATTCAATTGGTGAAACATCAACCAGTACTGAGACGTACACCAAAGTTATCAAACTAGGAGGCAATGACATTACTCAAAAAATAACTGTAGTCACCACAAAAGAAGTTATTAGTCCAGAGAAAGTCAAGATTACTGTGGAAACTACGACAGTAAGTGTCGATAGTCAGGGACAAACTACTACTAGTAAAGAATCGAAATCAGGTATTTATGATCTGACAGAAGAATATGACACAGGTGAAAGCGAGAAGTCATTTTCAAAATTATCATCTAAGACTGGTGACATGCATAGTTCATCAGCGGCTAGTGATGATTTAGATCATCAGGGAATATCGTCACCTCCGTCGGATATAAGTTCTAGAGGATCTAAAGCCGCTACACACTTATGGGGAACAGAAAGCAGTGGAATATACTACAGTGACGATGATGGACAAGGTAGTCCAAGTAGTACGAAATCTCAAATCTCACATTCACCAAGATCGAACCTGAGCTTCGAATTAGACGCCAAATCGACTTATCAACGGGAATCAAGCAAAGAACAATTGCACGAAAAACACTCTTCTGAACTTCATAAAGACGTCGTTGGCCAACTAACAGAGGATGATTCATATACGTCCTCTTCCCTATCTGAAGCTAAAACTGTGATACATACCCTAGGCAAGAATCTTGCTAAAATGAGTGAAGACTTCCTAATTCACGAGAAAATAAAATCTGAACAAACAAGCACTAAATCCGACGCAACTTTCTTGAAAGAGGCTGATGAGCAATTCGAAAAGGCCATCGAAGAACACAAGAGAGTAAGCGGTTCAGACGTGATATCTACGATCACAGCTAAATACGAACTGGACGAGCACTCACACTCGAGCTCAAAGAAAACCACATCAACTGAAGAAAGTACTATTACGTTGAAAGACATCAAATCAGAATCTAAGAAAGTAACAGAAAGTTCGTCACGACACAGCAAGTCAACAAAGACTGAAACATCTGAACCGTCACATGAAAAGTCCAAAGATCCAATTGAGTCTTGGGGTAAGCCACTTGGACTACCCAGTCCTATTCTTCCAACTCAAGGTGATGCGAAGAATACCCCCAAGAAGCAAACACCATCTTCAGTACTGAATAAGAACAAACTGAATCAAGAAAAAAGCAAAGAAGCAAAACGTGTGTTTGAGTCTCCAAGCAAGAAGAAGTCACCAGCTCCAGTGTATATGGAGCTAACTTACGTTCCACATCATGGTAACTCCTATTATTCAGCTGTGGAGTTTTTCAAGCGGGTTCGTGCACGGTACTATGTGTTCTCTGGAACTGAACCATCGAAGGAAATTTACAACGCCCTCCTCGACGCCAAGAAAACTTGGGAAGATAAAGATTTAGGTAAGAATTGTCCTTTATCTCTTATCTAATGTAGCACTTTGTATTTACGTAGAATTACGAGTATTGTGCTTAAGATTTCGGAAAAGAAAGCGTTTCATGTAACCACTACGCTACTTGTATCTTGTAAAATACGTCATCTCTTTAAAAAAAGTAGTGGAAACCTCGTAGTTTGACCGGTAGAATATCATTCCGATATCCGCAGGTTTCAACCGGAATTCGCGTATGCTTACTAATTTAAATTGGCAACACGGTAGTGTTACAATCAAAACATCGTGAGGAAACCTGAACTTAAGAAATGTTCTTTTATTGTATGTGGGAAAACAAATAACTGTGGATTTTTTAGATTTTTAAATCGCCTGTACATCCTGAGCTGGGGTGATGATTACACCCATACCTTCCTCCAAAATCAAAATACTCTTTATTCAATTTAGGCCTTGAAAAGGCACTTATGAACGTCAAAACTACCATCGGTTCGGAATACAAACCAGTCATCGAGAAGAACCGGCAAGAAAATCGATCTGGTTTATCTTATCACAATACATTTTTTATATAATTACAATATAGTAAACATATAAAATTCGGGATGAGGCATATAGCCCTAATGTGAGTCTCTTACAAGATGATGAAGTCTACTCTTTCTATTTCAGAGGTGACAATAATCCCAACGTACGATACCGATGTTCTGGGTTTCTGGGTAACTGAGAACGAAGAGGCACTGGAGAAATACAAAATTGACCTCTCCCCATCTGCCTCCCGTTGCACCATCAACCTGCAAGATCACGAAACGTCATGCGCGGCCTACAGACTCGAGTTCTAGGTGTCGGGTCTATTTGTATCCTTCTCATCGAAGAAGTGAACCTCGCGAAACTGACGCGATGCTCGTAAACAAGGCTCCAAAGAAATGTTATTGTTGTAGGAAATATTTTGTCTGTGATAAAGTTTGATACATTTACGAGCATCGCCGCCGCAGAGGTGGCTACTTCGCATGAGACAGTTTGCAAATAGAAGTGTGTGATAAATGAGAGCAAGGAACTGTTAAAGAGTTTGATTATATCTTAGTTCATAGTGATGATACGGATCGATACAAATTTAACTATTAACTTAATAAAAAATTAAACAAAACTCCTGAATTTACAAAGTGTTGGAACGCATCCACTTAGTATGATAACCTGACTGTCGACCTAATAACCGAAACGTCCATTTATATCTATAAAAACACGTTTTTTCTAGTCCATCTCATTTTGAAATAATACCGTATTAAATTATATTTTGATGGTGTTTTTTAAAATTTCATGTTTTACAATCAGGTAGTGCTTTTATATGCAGAATATTTAGCGCGGCAAGTCCATTTTGTTTAGATGAAAAAAAAAAAAGAATTACAATGCTCGTGCACTTTTCATGGAGGTAGAAAAATATATTCAAATAGTTATTTTGCTATCGCATTGTGAGATTTTTGGACGTGTCTTGTACGGCTACGATTTACTTGTAGCTAAGAATGAAAAACGTTAAGTATCCTGACAACATAATACCGGACGTAATATAAAATTAAAAAATATAATAATGTAATATAAAATTGATATTTCTTGAAGAGAGTTGTCGCGAAGCGTTCGGAAGACGAGCGCATGCGATTTAGCATTACATTAAAATAACATTGTTAGTCGTGTCGCATCACTTCGTGTCTGGAATGTCACAGATTACTCGAAAATCATTCGATACTTACGAATTCAAAGAAACTTTATTTCTTCTTAATTAATAATATTACGAATAATTTCTTGAAAACGGAATATATTTACGATTTTGAAAATTTCGTAACATCCATAAAAATAATGGAAAATTTGCCTGCGTTTCCAGTAATATTTTTATGAATGTTACTAATTATCAAAATACTGTGTTATCGATTTTTTATTCAACCGGTCATAGGTTTGAAGTAATCTATGCCGTTTGAAATGTAATATGAGCCTAACTCAATATAGAGCTTACCCGAAATAAAATAAATGTTGTAGTCGGATTAATACTACAATTAAATTTATCACTATATTTACATTTGTTTAAGTTTGCTTGTTACGTCAAAGAAATTAATTATTAATATGGTTATTATAGCTGTATTAGTTTTTTTTTTTTCGAACGCGTGTTGCGAAGATATTCATTATTTTTATTTATTTTTCATTTTTATTAAAATCGTTTTAAAATTTCGATCCGTTTGTTAAATTTGTTTTCATATTTCTAGTCCAAGCTACCCAAATAAATAATTTGGAAACGTAATAGTTTCTTGTCGTTCCTATTCGATCGTTTGTTAAGATTTCTTTCGCATTATAATTTACGATATAAATATTATTATTATCTAAATTTTCTTGTAATTATAGATTAAAGAACTACTCCATTAGATGTTTATTTATTTGTTTAAAATTATAGATACATTAGTGTTGTGTGAGAGAATGTGAATCGTAAATCATCCTTAAACTTGGGTTATTACCCGTCCGCTCCAAACTGTATTCCTTTATGTTATTGCCAAACTATTAAACGAGAAACAAGTTGAAGATATGAGTCAATTACGTTTAAGTCATCCATAGATTTAAGCGGTTCTTGTATGTCACTCGATCATCGCTTCCTTTGCCAATCTAAAGGTAGATGAACGAAAGGTTAAAATAGTAAAAAAAAATATTTATTTCCTATTGAAGCACCAGCACAATTTGTTTGACATGAAATCATATCTACATATATTAACATATACAATATAACTATATGAGTGGATGAGGGTTTATTTTATGATTTAATTTAACGCGTGTTATCGTAAATACAATGATATTTTTTGTGTTATGATGTGTACACAACGATATATTAAACTCATTTTGTGTGCACAACGATATTTTCAACGAATTGTTGTGAATAGGATGTCTTAAATATATCGTGGTGAACACAATGATAGGTATGCTTTAAGTAGATGGATTGGACTAAACAGGGATTGTGAACATCTGAGGGAGACGTCTGAGCCGATGTCGCCTTAATTTGCCGCTGAAAATTCGCATTTTACCTAACAGCCTCGCTGACTACACAACCATACAGCACTGCAGCGTCTCTAGTACTTCATTCATGTCATTCGAACGGCTGTTTTTCAAATTGCATTGATTTAATCATTCCCTAGTATAAAGGTACATCGGCGAAGACAGTTGAATTGTGCTTTGATATTTTCCATATAATTTTTTGGTGTTTAGGTCTTGGCGGTTCAGTTTACGGACCGGACCGTCTCGACACGAAACTTACTATGTATAGCTAGACATCTAATTAATGCATATTGTTAGGGAATTATTATTATTATTAAAAATGTTATTATAATTAAAAAAATGTATAAGCTTAGTGACCATCAATAGCTCTGAAAAATAAATCATTATTAAAACTATATAATGTTGTATGTATTTATCTCCTGATTTTTTAAATGTAATAAGGAAAACTTAGTACGAATGGCATCCACCGCGATTTATATCACGTGAATGTCTAAAGGTTGACACCTTCTATCGTGAGTTAGTTCATAGTTACATTTAACATATAAAATAATAATATCAAAACAAATACTAATAAACAACAAGGAAAACCATAGTTAAAGTTTGTTCTAAAACTTTTAAAAATATAGTCACGATCTTTTAAACGTAAAAAAATCGCACCTTATTTCAATAAACAAAATTAACAAAACGTATTGCTTCATGAAATTTTGATTATGACAAAATTATTTTCACAAATAGAGGAAGGTTCCTAGCTATCTTCTGTGGTTTCGGATTTCTACATGCTACCACATTAACAAAGCACACTGTATATTGTTTGTCTTTTTTATTTTGACATAGTGATGGATTCCAAGACTGTTACCGGATCCTAACCTTAAAAATTGTACTATATTTTATTATAAATATTATTGATTCATTTTTATGCGATGTCTTTAGAACTATTGAACGAAATTCGACCATTTTTTTATTGCTAACTATTTTTTTTTATATATATAGGAGGCAATCGAACAGGCAGGTCACCTGATGTTAAGTGATCATTGCCGTCCATAGACACTAGCACCACCAGGGGAGTGCAATAGCGTTGCCAACCTGTATTTGACGAGAAGAGGTAGGAGGAGTGGGAAGAGGAGAAGAGAGGGAAGGGGAGGTGGGCCACCGGCGTTCTTACTGATCGAACGAAACGTAACAATGCAAGCAATGTTACTTCACATCGGTGTTTATGTAAGTCGGGTGGTAGAACCCCGGGCGAGCCGATTCATTCGTGCTGAAACCAGTAATAGCTTCAGCGTGTCTCTACAACCTACGAAAATATATGTACAAATACTGTAGATAATTCGATTTTAGGTTCTGAACTTAATGATTTATAAATTAATGCCTCAACTAGTCATTTCTATGAAAAAAAAAACTTTTTAGGTTTTAACGTTGGATCATAATCTTACCTGATATTAGATGACGAATTGTCTAGGATGGTAAACAGGCTAAACCTAGAAGTGACTAGCTGTCGAGTGCTGCTGTAAAAATACACTAACAGGGGCTTGGAAATAGATTTTCAACTTAGCCAGTCACCAGTAGAACAACTAAGCAAGCATAAAAATATCCCTACCACAGTGCACTATTTATTTTTCCTTCAGTACATTCACCTACTGTTGTAGATATGTGGCTAATTATATGCGTTATCTTGTGGCGACTATGACTTTCAATATAGTGAGGTTCTCATCTAACAGCCTAAAGTGACATCCAGGAATCGGTCATTGTACTAATTCCTATAATATTGGTTACGAATTTACTAATAAGTTTCTTTTACCAAAAATGTCTCTCATTTATTATAGGAAGTGTGCCTTTTACTAACTGTAGTAAAAATATATATTTCAAACAATAAGTCACTAAAAAAAGAGTCATTTATCTGAAAAGGGTTAAAGAAACACCTTGCTTTTTAGAGACTATCAAACAAGCTCACTAGTTTACCTAAGAATTCGTAGATGTCACTTTTTAAATACTAATAAACTGCTTTGAACTTTGCGGTGAATCGTCATTTTAGTATTAGTTTAGTATGTGTGTCGCAAGTTTATGAGTTATATCCCGTAAAGAAATAAAACAAATTGATATTTCATAAACATTTATTAACATCACTTTAATACAACAACAAATATTCACAATATAGCGATTATAAACACATTGTAATATATATGTACTTTCATTTTAATACTATGCTGCCGTCTATGGACGAAGTGTGTCTTATAAGTTTTCAATCAAATCCCGGATTTCACGTTCAGAAAAAAGGGCACGGACTCAACAACATATTCGATAAAGGCTCTCTTGACAATGTTAATTTCGTAATCAAAGAAAAGCTAGTCATTTTCAAACTACACGTATAATAAGAATGGAATAACTGTTTTGTTTCTGCGAAATTGTAGAAAAGTATCCATAATAAAATTATACTTCAGTTAAATAAGAAAACACCCGGTATTTGAGTCAGATTAAACATGTAATTCCTTTGAATATAAATAATTTAATTGAACAAAGCTGCGGCCACCAACTAGTCAAATATGACATAATTTTTTTTTTATTGTACTATTTATGTAATTTTATATTTTATTAAAGAAGTAGTAACATGATTATTAACCAAGTAACATTTACTGTAAACAAAAGTGTAGAATTTTGACAAAAACATTTCGGTATATCAATTACAGTTACATTTTACTATATTAAGTCGTTAAACATTCGAATGTAGTTCCTATTTTGTATATTACTAAATACAAATCTAATAGATATCATGTTAAGTCAATTATAAGTATTTATTTTAAAAATGCTTGTTCTCGTACGAAATTGATTAACGTTTTTTAAATTTGTTTCGTTCAATAAAAACCGAATGAATTTACAATTAATCAAACAATACATAGTATTAAAAAAAACTAAAATAATTCATATATTTCCACAATGCAGCTCACTGAACATATCATCCCCTGATAGTTCATGCTCCATAAGGGTTGAAATATGTTCTCTGGTTCATACCTCGCTGGCCTTACGGTGACGTAACTTTACGGTTTAAAATTTTATCTCATTTATTTTGGGGATAAGAATATGATAATGGAATTAAATAATAATATTTTCAAATATACATAGTATGTGGTTATATTCGTCATTTTAAATACTATAAATAAAACACACAATACTTTTTATTATGTTGGTTATTCTTTTCCACTTTAAATATTATTCTTAAATTAGTATTAATAGTATAAATTACTGAACTATAATAAAATTACACTAATATTTGGAATGATAATTGATCACATTATTCTCCGGTTATAATTTATATTTAAATAGAAAAATATTTTATCACAAGTGGTTTGTAAAATATTGCCTTTTTTGTATCACGGTAATGTGACATCACTTTATCAGAAAGCAGCTACTGACATTCAAAATCTATTGACATTCATTTTTTTATGGCGGCCAAGAATCCGCAGAAGAAGAGGGAAAAAGAAAGATACAATCTACATGTGCCAACGGCAAATTAATAATATTAATGATTAAAAGTAAAGTTTATGTCAAGATTTATGTCCCAAAAACTTTAAAATATTTTACTAACAGATTGTATATATATTAAAACTGGCATTAAGACTAGAATTTATAATAAAAGATATATCATAATACAATTTAGCATCATATAATATGTGAATTTTCTTATAACTATATAACGTTTATAAAGTTTTATATTAATATTTTACAATTACTAACACTTATTAGAATGACGTGTTTTTTTATAAGGCATCTACCTGAATAGTTAGTCCATTTAGAAGCAGGTTTATGCGATATGTTGATTTGTATTTTTTTAATAGCTGCATAGTTCATAGAAAATGTTAAACGAAGTAAACATTTTAGTAAATATACTACGGATATTTGTTTAATGTAAAACCTAATGTAAACAGAGTTAACTGAAATAAAGTGGAATTAGCAGATAAGTCATCCATAAATTACGTTACACGTTAAGTATTACGGACGTCGAGATATGAATCATAAACTTTGTGATGTATAAAACGAAAGTATTAGAACTCCTAACTTTAGCTATAATAAAAAACATAAAAATATTATCAACTGTCACCGCATCATTATATATGTTTAAATTGGTTTATAGCACTTATTGGAACGTAATGGCCAGGACTTGTGATATCGCGCTTCGGTCACTTTGGACATGCACCGGCAGAATCGGTGTAATTTTGACGTTGTGAATGTATTCAAGTACCATGGATACAAAAGTATTAAATTTTCTATCGTTCTATTTATTTTTTATATTTTATGAATTTCCAGAAACTTAAAATTAACATGTGACGTCAAACAAGCAAGTATGGGACTTCTTAAAATCATGAAATCTGTGTAACGTGATATATGGATGCCCATATAACATATATAATGGGAACGTACAATGATAAAGCTTTTACTTAGTATCTCATTATTTGGAAAAAGGTCTAATAAAAAAAATCAACAAAATATCCTCAAACTTCATCGTACTCAGTTAGTACTATGGGTAAATATAGTGGTAAAATTATTCAACATCTTAATATACAATGCAGCTTCTCTTATTTTAAATATGTACGATTATATAGTACGCATTTGTACGTATATACTTCTATTTCTACATATACATGGCACACCATCATACCTATATCATAATATACCATTTTATGAAACAAATTAAACAGATATGTTACTTTATTTCGTCTCAGAAAGGGATTTTCCAAAATAATTATGATAGTCAATTTATAGATAATAAATAATGTACGAATCACATTAAAATGTTGAAGATATTATCCAAATATTGTCCTATCTTGTTTACTCCTCAAAGAAGTTATATTTCACCTCTCGCTTTAATTCGCAACGAAATTATGACAGATTATTTCGAGCTGCGTTTCTAATATAAAGTATTGGAAAATTAGATCAGAAATATTCGCATACATCGAAAGCTCAATACTCTTATAAGGGTTTGAGAATTCGGTCGATTATTATCTGAATCTCATGTCGTCTGGTCTCCTCGTAAAGTAGGCAACCTTGTCCAAAGGCACCTTGTACTCGTGCATCCATCGGTTCCCTTTACGCAGCGATCCGTCTATACCGTCGAGCCATAATCCAGCTGGCAGGTACACTGTGAAATGTTATCAAAATATTACAGAATTAGAAAGACATACATAATTATTCAAGACATACAACACATATTTACAAGTATATATAAAAAATGTTTCAATTGAGATAAGTGTTACATCGAGTGAAAACGGTCTTTATCTCAACATACGCTTCAGGAGGTTTGCAAGTGCAATAGTTGCATCGCTGACTTTCAGATAACACCTGCTGCTTTACAAACAAATGGACGAACTGACACTTCGATTTGAAATTAATATAGTTATATGCATATGTAACCCAGTACTGCCAACATATAAACCATAATTTACGAAGATACGTCTTACATTACGCGAAAGTACAAATTAGATGTCATTTTTAAAAGACTGCGCAATATAGCTCAAAGATGGAATAATAAAAGAACTTTTAAGCTGAATCGTCAGATCTAACTATTATGATACATTGTAATCTAGACTAAATGAACCGACGATTCTATAAGTAACTGCAAGAGTTTTAAAATGAAAAGCTATAGATATATTGAAATAACTCGCATCACATTAAAAAACATAATTAAATAAGTAAAAATATATATTTAGGTAAAATAACATAATTAAGCATACCCTCTCTTGTAGTTTCTCCTTCATTTAGTACGGGAGCGACAACAAGCTCGTTTCCAATCGCAAATTCGTCCTGAACTAATAAAGCTGGTTCTCCTCCCGCCACGAGCCACAATGGCCGGATGAGAGGAAGTCCCTCCTCCAGAGCTTCACGTTTATATTTCAGAAGAAGTGGAGTTACCTGAAACCAATAATAAAGTTTATAAATACACAGCTGCCAGGAATCTGTATCGAATTGGGTTGCGACCATTGAATGGGTAAAATAACGTCATGCAGGCACGGGTAAACGGTATTGGATTTTTTAAAATGTTTTTAGGCAATAAACTAACCCTTTGAATGATACTTAAGTCAAAAAAGCTTAATCGGAAACACACATTTTAAAAAAACCAAGTTAATTTTCTAGCACTTTTTGGTCGCAATATATTGTAATAACTAAAAAAAAATCCTTTAGCCTTCTAAAGCCATTCTCAACTTACCAATTTCTGTCTTAAAATAGTTAAATTTTTAGCGACCTCCAGCACTCTTTCATCATTATATTTACTCGGAAGGTGTGTGAATTTCATCACGGGCAAGAATGTAGCCATCTGCAGCCATCTCATATACAATTCTTTATCTGGCAGCTCTATACCATTCTCTTGAGTCGAGTTTGTTGGTTCTAACGATCCCTTGGATGAAGGTAAGAACTGCTCGCTTCCCGGCCAGTATATATCACCACCAACAGCACCGGGCATTATAAAGGGGTAACCATTAACTCCATAAGTTAACATAGTTGGTATAACCCTGCGCATCGCCTCCCAAGTAGACTCAAACGGCGGTAGAGATACAAATATTGGTGGTTTAGGCAATGATATAGCTGAGGAAACTCCAATTATGCTTAACGTTTTCTCAAATGTCTTCGTAAAAATTGTTTTATACTGATCTGGGTTCGTCAAAAATCTCTCACAGCGATAATAATGAGGCATGTCGTATGCTGTTCCAAGATCTAAATAGAAAGAATCAATATGATACTCATCAATCACAGCTTGAAGTTTATTTAGTAACCACGGCACAGATCTATTATTAGTAATGTCTATAACACCAGCACTTGCTAGGGATTTAAACCTAGATAATGCTGGTATACGCCTATCGCTATTCCTCACGCTGATAAGTAGCCTTTTCTGAACGCATTCAGCGAAATTCTGGCTCTCTGTACTGATAAAAGGCTGAATAGTAAATGCTACTTTAAAGCCCCGCCTATGAAGCTTATCGACTGTTATATTCAATGTTTCAAATCTACTGTTATCAACTGATAAATCGCCTATTTCGTTCTGCCAATGTTCATTTATAAGAACATGACCCTGCTTCAGGAAACCTAAATTAATCACGTCCTCGGTATATTTAGAGATTGTTTCTGCGTTCAGTTCATGTTTAAATCTAGGAGCAATTTGCCAAACTGGTTCTGATATCAATGATTCTAATGTTTGCATGTCCGCTGGTTTAAGACCATCCCACAGAGGGGAACTTCTGTGACTATGGATGGAAGAATGAAGAGATTTCATATCAATTGATGTACATATATTATACTTCATTTCAGGGAATTCTGTCAGTTTGTTGGCAAACGCAAAACCATCGTGGGCTGCCTTGAAGCAAATGTCCTTAGAACCTCTATTGATAGATACATGTAGTGGAGTTTCTTCGTCAACGATAATGGCAGCTCCTTTAGAGTTGATGAAATATCTCGTGAGAAGATTTCCCCATTGCGACTTTTGCATATCACCGGTGATGAATGGAGTATATTCAATCGAGCCAGAGCTTAGAGGCCACGTCAAGTTGCTGGACTGTCCTCCGCCATACCAGTGGACTTTTGTATCACTCCAGTCGAAGCAATCAATTGGTGTTACATCTGCAAAATGCGATAAAATTATAAATATGCTGTAGAGTCTACAAATCATTGTTCTATAAGACATTGAAGACAATATGAAATATAAAGTGGATTGCCAAATTTCTCCTATTTATTTATCTCTAGCTGTGCTCGGCGAATTCGTCTGCGTGGAACTTTATAATATACTTATCTACTTTTCTTTAGTACACAAATCGTGTCGTCATTAAAATTATATTAATTTTTGATAGAGTGAACCGATTTGAATGAATCAAAGACTAAATATTACTTTAGGATATGTTTCACTTTTCTGAGTGTTTTATCTGGGTTTATTTTATGAGGTTTTATCATGAATTCAGTACTTTAAAATTATACAAATCAAGAGACAGAGAGACGTTTTTAAAAATGATTGAAATGTATTCTTTTACTTTTTCCTAGACACATGCAACATTTTTTTTTACGAAAATCTAAAAATTATTATATGTATTATAGAGATGTATTACTATATATCTTACTTATAATAACGCAACAATAACAATTCATTATTTGTTATTTTTAAATAACAAACTTGTTTATTTATTATTATGTGTTAACGAAGTATGACAAGAATAAAATATGGAGACATAATAAAGCGATCCAGAATATATAATACCATTTTAAGAAAAATCCTGTCATTCTGACTTAATTTCACGTATTATACTGTAGAACCCGGGATTATTCTTTTCCATATTACACCAATTGTAAAATTGTTTTAACGACTGTGTCAACAAATAGAATTATCCAAAGAAAAATGAACCCCATAAAAAAGCAGGAACTCAAAAGTGTAAAATAATAATTTATTCACTTCACTTGATTTTACACAATATTTTTCCTTAATTAAAAAAAAAATAAGATCCTAATTAAAATATTAACAATATTATGACTTTTGAGATCATATTATGGAATAATGAAAACAATACATAAATATATCATTACAACAATCGCGAGTCACTTGTTGATAGTTATTGAATAGATTTATCTAATACCTTTAAACGAGTAATTCTTGTATATTTTTATACTTGTATATATTCATGATCTCGGAAATGGCGTCATCTATTTCCGTGAAATTTAGTATGTAGGTAGTTTCGGGGACGATAAATTGATCTAGCTAGATTTTATTAATAGAAAACTTTTTTTTACTAAGATTTCAATCAAAAATGTTTTTAAAGAACCGAGCTAGGCTCGGTAGCCCAGGTATTTATAGTTATATCTTCAAAGATATTCTTAATGTACTAACACATTCCCTGAAAAAATAAGCATCCAACAATTAGAATTCCATTCCAAAATCGCGGACATACAATCAAACATAAATACGGGTCGAATACAGAACCTCCTTTCTTGAATTCGGGTAAAAAATTATATACAATCTATCTAGTAGGTGGTAGAGCCACGCTGAAGCTATTATTGATTTCAGCATGAATGGGTCGGCTCGTCCGGGGTAGCACCACCCTCTCACAGAAAACCGACGTGAAGTAACAGTGCTCGCATTGTTGCGTTTCGTTCGGTCAGTGAGACCGCCGGAGACCCATCTCCCCTTCCCTCTCCTCTCCCATACCCCCTCCTCTCAGTTCCTCTCTCCCTTTCTCTCCATTCCCCCAAACACAGGCTGGCAACGCACTTGCGACTCCTCTGGGGTTGCTAGTGTCTATGGACGGCGGTGATCCCTTTATAACAGATGACCAGCATCTTCACCTCCAATATGATATAAAAAAAATCTTACCAGCCCTCAGTGCCTTCCAATGAACGGAATAACACGTGGTGTTGTCAAAACCGGGGTCATGTGGCAAGGACTTAAGGTAAAATCGTAACGTATGTAGCCACTCCAGACACTCGGATCCGTCTTGGCGACGGTGTTCAGGCAGACAGGGGAACGCCTTCACTTTGCCTTGCAGATTCACAGCTGGAAATTTAGTTACAAATGGTACTAAAAACATATAGCGCACTAGCTAACCTGGCCACACGTTGCTGTGGTTCAGTTATTACATGTTGAATTAAAATTATGATAAATTATTTTCTAAATTAAAACGTGCCCCCATCTATGAGATATCTATAACAGTCTGTCCTACAGTTTTCTGTCAACAAACTAAACGTCATCTGTTCGAGACTGATGATACTTACAATTAATAACAATAAACAATTTCGACTGTCATTTAATATCCGACACAAAATACATATAAGAGTTTTCGAGGTATGTATGCTTGGTACATATATATATATATATATATATATATATATATATATATATATGTTTCAATAACTTATATGGGTATTAATATGTAGCTTAGCTTAGGTTAGCTCAGATAGGTCGCGAATTACAAGTATTCGGCAACAGCCCAAGCCGAGGTGTGCCGTGCACTCTTGAGCTAGTTGTCCAAATAAAATCGGCTGAGTGCCGCAAGCGCTCGCCTTAGTAGTCCGGTGAACTGTTAAGACCTTGCTAGGTCAATAGCGTAGTAAGTTCAAAAAACATCAACACTGGATTTTTATATATTAAGCTTATCTTATGAAATAATGGAACAACATTTGTACTGCATGGTATTATATGATTCACAGCAATCACTATCAATCGCAATAATTTTGTTATCATCAAAATTTGGAGAAACTGATAGTCGTCTATAAGCGACTCATGTGATGTTTTTATTCAACGAAAATAACAGATCATCGTACCCTTGATTCATACCTTAAATTGTTAAAATATTTTGTATCCAAGGCTAAGGAATACCACTACTTTTCTTTCCTCACTGTTTTCCAAACAGAAATAGCCATATTTGTACAGTATGACGGTTCTGATTTCTTTTTCGAAGCTTCGTAATAAGACTATATGGTATCTGGTGGACTTCCCATGGTAAAAGCTATTGGTTAACAGCGTATACATAGATTAATCAGGAAAGCTCCGTGTAAAATCAGTAAATAACGAATATTCTATAAACTCTGTGTACACTTATGAAGTAATTAATATGACAGTTTAATTTTTTTCTTATAAGTAACGGAAGACTTAGTCTTTTGTTTTTATTTTATAAGTTTGAGCGCTTGATCAAAATCATATTTGATGTTAAATCAAGATGTCGTCTAAGATGGTGAATATTCTAAACCTAAATCTGGCTCTCAAGTGCAACTGATACACATATTTTTAACATGAGGATATGTATCTAGCCAAGAAGACTTAGAAAAAGCCCTACCTCCATGCAGAAACAACACTACCACCAAGCAAGTAACCTTATCACCCTGCCCTATCAACCTATCACGTTGTAGCAAGGCCTAATTATTACTGTCCTAAGGTAGCAGTGTTCGTGTTACTGTGTTTTGATCTGAAGAATATAGTTGGCAAGTGGCACAAAAAACGTTACGTTTAATTCCTCATGAGTAGCAATCAATTATTAACTAACATCATTTATGGTCACTCAACATTATGTAGGCTGCATGCCTATTTGCTATCTCATACAATAAAAATGATAGATAAAGTATCAATAACTGTGTATTGTTGGAGAGCAAAAATGTCTCCTTAGTAAAATACGTACCTAAACTTGCCTTCAATATCTCCACGTCGTCCTTATTATAAATTCTGATCAGTCGCTTCGGCTCGTTGAATTGGACGTTTTGGAAGTAAGCTTTAGTGAGAGCTTGCTGATGATACAGTACATAAGCGAAACCCACGAAGAAGACAATGGCTAGGAACATCAACCCAACGAACGCACGAAGTTTGTAATCCGTGGGTTTCTTGCGGATTTTTTGTGGTATCCCCTTGAAATATGTATAAGTTAATAACAGTAACAATAAATTAGGAATGCTCATATAAGTAACTATCTGATAATGGTAATATTTACGAGTCCTTTTTTTCTACATGGTGTCCCACTGCTGAGGCAAAAACTTCGTTCAGAAGGAAAGTACAGGCATATCAATCACCACACGTTTGAAGTGTAAAAAAATTTGTATTAAAAGTATCTTGAGATATAATAACTATATAAGGTATATTATGTACTGGTGCAGTTAGTCGAAATTACTTAGAACGTTACTGAAATGAATTTCAATGATACAGATTTCTGGTTATTTTAAATAACTTTTAATACTAAGAACTTAGAATAACATTTTTTGCATCGAAAGATCATTATGGTATTATTATACTCTGCAGTTAAGTTACATGAAACATATCACATAACTTTCAGAAATGTAAGTGTTTTACTGAATATTTTTAGGTAACGCAATTTGAAATCAATGTGGGAAGTGAAGAGAATTATGCAAAAATGCTCCGTTTATACAAAAAGCCGGTACCAAGAGATATATAAATAATGCATGTGATTTAATTTGCGTTATATTTTATAAATCCATTTATTTATTTACAATTGTGGATAATATAACAGTCAACAGCTCTTTGAATACTATAACAGTAATAAGAAGCCTAGTGCACTGAAACCTACAACACTTTATCACGTCGATACAACATACACTATTAATAATACCCGATTAGGCCTCCAACGGCAGCGGCTCAACCCTAGGTTCGATCCCTCGGTAGGGAGCCCTTGAGTGCGTTGCTTGCGCGATACGGTGACACACAAATATACATCACCGCTACAACACTACACGATCACCCCCACACACGTGCACGCCTACACGCTTACACATGAAAGTGGAAGGGTTTACTTTTTCCCTTATCGAACTGAAAAACTCTCAATTTTCCGATAAT
The DNA here is from genome assembly GCA_014332785.1 of Antheraea mylitta. Taxonomy (NCBI): domain Eukaryota; kingdom Metazoa; phylum Arthropoda; class Insecta; order Lepidoptera; family Saturniidae; genus Antheraea; species Antheraea mylitta. The sequence goes on along the minus strand of JACEII010000012.1, from coordinate 1,003,209 downwards.
AAATATATGGAGGAGTTGTTGAGGCGTGTATGCTTGGTACACATATACATTTCAACAACTCATACATATATGAATAGTTAGCTAGGTTATCTAAGATAGATCGCGATTTTGCATGCAACAGGCAACAGCCAAGCCGAGGTGTGCCGTGCACCCTTGAGCTGGTTGCCAAAATAAAATCGGCTGAGTGCCTTAAGCGCTCGCCTTAGTAGTCCGGTGAAGCTGTTAAGACCTTGCTGGGTCAATAGCGTAGACATTTCGAAAAAACAAAAAAAAAACTATTAATAATAATGAAAATTAAATAAATAGAGCAAGAATAGATGAAAGAGTGAAAATGAAGTCATCTATAAAAACTAAAAATAACCTATAAAAAAGAAAATAAAATGGCACATATAATTAAGAATATTGAACTATAATTTACTAAAGCTTATTAAAACCGTCATGGATGTAAAATGTGTTTAATTGTCCTTTGATGGCCTATGCCTCAAAGGTTTTATCAAATTTACCTGCAATTTTTCCTTCAACAGACTGGCCAACGAATTAATAGAAGTCACAGAGTTGCTCGGAGAGTATTCGTCATCGTCCATGCTGAACTCTGATCTGCCCAACCTTCGAGGGAAGCCGGACTTGCGTCTAGGAGATCGGAGTGGTGTTCTGAAATATTAGAATTAGTCAAAATAAAATGATGAGTAGTTTATGTTTTCTTATGCTAAGGAGATACAATATTAGAAATATAATGCTAAGCAAAGATAGATCGAATATTGCTACACGAGATACTAGACAGCGATAGCTATTTTTTTAAAGGAAAAACCCTTGATAGGTAACTCCCTTTACATTCGAAGAAGTTGAGTAATATGAGATGTCTAATAGAAACTTCTAGAACATTACTGGTGTACTCTCCTGCAAAAAAGGGATCATGTTCGTGGTTTCCTGCGGCTACGACAAATGCAGGCTGCAAAAAGTGGACACAACTAAACTGCTGTCCGGCTGCCCTTTCACTTCTACAAGGCAATCTTTAACGAGGTTTAATTCCTAGGTAGTTTTATCTCCTCCAAATTTACCCACCTGGAACACCTTCAACATATTTTTGAAAAGGTTTTATTCCTTTAAATTTTTAACGTGTTTTAACTCTGTAATTAATCAGTTAATTTTGTTCTTCAATGTTCTAACAAGGTTTAATTTCTTGGATGTAATGATCCCATCTGGAGTTTTTTAAAGCAGAAATATATCCAAGAATTTTTACTAACAGTGTTTGGGAGTTCTTAGCTATCAAGGTATGCATAAAAATATATCTCAATTATATTCCAATAAAAAATTATATTCCACGCTCCATTGAATTTTGTTGAGAAATCCCACACATTCGTCTGGAGACGGTAAGACTGGTACTCGGATGTCTCGCATAGCATAGACTAATTTCCTCATTAACACGCCGTTCGACTGTTTGTAGTTTCAACATAATATTCAACTTATTTCTTTTAACTTTATTTTTCGATGATCTGGCGGTTGCATTTGACATCCATTACGTATAAACGACACAAAATTAAGTATATTTATAATTAGACGTTAGTTTATAAAAAAAGGCAAAACTTAAACTTTTGTAGAAGAAATTTTTTATAAAAAGAACAATCCAAAAATAGTAACACTTTTGTATGTAAATAAAAAGTATAATTAAAACTTACATTTAATTATCTATCACGATATACCAAATTGATCTACTTAACGATGACAATTTCTTGAAAAAAATATAATTGACTTATTTAATCTTATGTTTACACTAATGTAGTACGATTGACGACTTCGCGCGTCAACGCAAAGGGAACACTGACTCCACTGACCGTTTGGACGCGTTCTGCTTATGCAGTTCATTCGCTTGATTAACGTGCTCTCTTTCCTTTTTTAATTTAATTGTTTACAGTTAATCTTCCAGTTTATTAATGTTATTATCAAGTAGATAATAATATTACAGGTGTCTTGTGACAATTTAAATGGTCAAACAAAATAGTGTCTTCCTTGTTAGAACTTTACAGGAAGTTTTTATAGCATCTCAGAATTCATGCTTCGTGACATTGTCTCCAATGACACTAATATTAGAGAATATAGAGTGAAATAACATAATATTATGAATGAAATATAAAAACCACTGTATGACAGACTAAGATCTCGCCAAAAACTTCGCTCTCTTTCTTGTTAAGGCAAGTTAACTTGTTAAAACGTGATGAGCCACGAAAATAAAAAGCTGAAACTTCCACTGACAAATAGTATGGTTATATCAATTATATTATGGGATTTTCAAAAACATAATAACAATAAAATAAAATAGATTCTTCGCACATAAGTAGTATTTAGTGTTTTTTTTTTTTTTAGCAAGGGTTTTTTCGTGATACACGATATAAGTATATTTGATCTTGTTTTGTTGCAGGACACAAAGATTTTCTACGACTAGATTATGTATTATAAATACTAGGGAGCCTAACAGACATTGTCCTTCCGTGATAATAAAAAAAATCCTAGATTCAACCGCAGCGCTACCTACTGAGTCTAATTGTGAATCTAAATGTTTATATTTTTCCCATCATTATACAGAATTATTACGAAAATAAAAAAATGGACTAATTATATATCTAAACCTTCTTCTTGAATTACTTTATCTACTGTTAAAAGCCGCAGGAACGTCAGTTCAGTAGTTTTATCGCGAACAGACAGACATACACGATGGGTGTGTAGTGATACAAAAAGAACGCACACTTTTCAAGCGTACATACTATCTGCAAGGCATAGATAATATCTCGCACGGCAATCAAATGTCCTTATTCGCACTGTGATTAACATGAATCGATGCCACTTTCTTTATGAGTTTAAAGCTCTGAACGCATACCATTACGCTTTAGTTACAGAGAGTTAGCAGATGACATGATAAATTACTTAGTGTGTATCGTTCATATTAGAAAACTCTAGTGAAGGATTTCGACAATGCGTTTTTGGAATGAGCATTTACTTAAACATCCTTGGCTTTTAAAGTTTCCTAAGTTTAGTTTGCGCCTTGATTCGCTTTAATATAGATTTAAGGGAATAATAAATTACGGTACTGTATATAACACACTGTATCTGAAAACAACGGCGACCATCACAAAATCTAGGATCCGTCGTCAGTCGTTGACGTCTTCGAATCTCGAAGCACAACACCTGAAAAGAGTCACTACGGTTTGCTTATAAACAGGTGCGCGGTGGTGACGAATACAGATCGCCACTCTAACGCGACTGAACCCACAATAGGACTCACCTAAACCTGATCGAACCGATCCGAAAAAAAATAGTTTCTACAACCCAATAACAAGCTATATATTCATTCATTCAACTTTATATATAAAATTCTTCTGTCCGTGTGTATTAGAGGAACTATTCTTAAAGGGCTGAACATTTTGCGATTGTGACTTTTTTTTATACTACGTCGGTAGCAAACAAGCATGTGGGCCGCCTGGTGTAAAGCAGTCACCGCAGCCTATTGACGTTTGTAACATCAGAAGTGTTACATGCGCGTTGCCGACCTCTAAAAAACCTACTTATTTTCCCCTTGAAGTACTCCAGGAAAAACTTCAGCAGGAAGCTCATTCGACAGTCGGGTCGTTCGTGGAAGGAAACCTCTCTGAAACCGGACCGTCCGAGACCATTTCGGTTCCAATGTGTGAGGATGAATTCCCTGCCGATTAGAAGCAGTTACTCCGCGAGCACAACATGAAGGAGGTCCTCGCCTTCCACGCCATCGTAGAGGTCGAGGAGGAGCTAGGTCTTCTCACCGCTCTAGCGCGCTTCCCGGCTATCGGAGCCACTATTCAGCGCCTCGCCCGGTCACCCTCATTTAAATAAGCATTTAAAATTCACGGGTCTCAATAAAATAAAACCACGCGGTCTATCTCTCTCGTTTTTCAACGCAAGATCCCTCCGAACACAGCGCGATCTACTAGCTGACTTTTTGCGCGATAGACAGATTGACGTTTTCCTCATCCAGGAAACGATGTTAAAACCGAGTATGCGTAATCCGAGAATCGCGAATTACTGTATAGTCAGGAACGACCGTGCCACCCGCGGGGGTGGCACGTTAATCTATTTTAGACGTTCGTTGTACTGCATGCCGTTAGATCCGCCCGCGCTAACTAATATGGAAGCGTCAGTGTGTAGAGTAGGTATGACAGGTCACTCGGATATTATTTTAGCCTCCGCGTATCTATCACCGAACAAAGAATTACTTAGATCCGATTTGCAGGCGCTGCTTAACTTAGGTGATTCAGTTATTATAGCGGGGGACCTCAATAGCGGGAACGTTATCTGGAATAGTCCGTGTACCTCTCGTAACGGGAGGATACTCGACGAACTAGGTAGGGTTCTCGCGTTTGACGTCATAGCCCCTCTGGAACCCACGCATTATCAATATCATTGCCGTCCGACCGTCTTAGATTTAGCTCTTTTAAAAAATATCACGCTTCCTGTGCGACTTATACAAGTCGTACACGAACTTGATTCAAACCATCGCCCCGTTTTTTTTTTCCGTTAAGTCAAAATTCAGACTTCACCCCGTCGTCGGTAAAGCTAAAGCTGACGCGGATTTGGCCATCGATTCCCTGGTTGATTATCTCCAGACCGCGACCCGATCAGAGAGACCTCGAGAGAGGTACAAGCGGCGAACGTTCGTCGTTTTATACTTTCTGATGACGTGAGAGCTTTGATCACGGAAAAGAACGCCGCGACTCGGGCTTACGACGCTTACCCGTCTGCAGAGAACCGCGATCGATTACGGTCGTTACGAAAAATAGTCAAGTCTCGTATCTCTGAGATCCGGGCCGACAGGTGGGACAGACTTCTGAAGACTATCCCGCCGTCTCACCTGTAGTACTGGCTCTCACGCGTACTATAAAATCAGATTTAGTTACTCCAATGCCTCCTCTCGACAAAGGCCCCGGGTTGCCTCCCGCGTTCGATAATATAGATAAAGCAGATTGTCTTGCCGTGAGTTTGGAAAAACAGTGTTCGCCAAACACTGACAACACTGACCCCTTCCATATTGGTTTAATCGAATCAGCTGCGGAGCATATAATCGCGATCCCTCCTGTGGATACCCTTACCTCGATCACTTTTGACGAAGTTTCAGCAGCCATCAAACGTCTTAAGCCTAGGAAGTCCCCAGGCCCCGATGGAATCAGGAACGAGGTTCTGAAACTCCTTCCTGATCGCATCATAGCTCTATTGGTCTGTATCTTCAATGCAGTCATGTTCCAGGGTCAATTCCAGCCGTCTGGAAAAAGGCCGTAGTAATAGGTATTCACAAGCCCGGCAAGAAAGTTACGCTTCCCGATAGCTATCGCCCCATTAGTTTGTTAGATACTTTAGGTAAACACTACGAGCGGCTCCTTCTGAACCGACTCGAGGTCACGATTTCAGATCTGAATTTAATACCGCCTGAGCAGTTTGGATTTCGTACCAAACACTCGTGTACAGATCAAGTGCTCCACCTCACGGAGTACATTTTCTCTAAATTTAACGCCGATCCGAAACGTAAACCGAAACGTACAATTGCAGTCTTCTTCGATGTCGCCAAGGCCTTCGATAAGGTCTGGCAAGGAGGACTCATCCATAAATTATGTAAATGTCGAGTACCCGATAGGTTAATTCATATTATCGATTATCTCACTGATAGGGCATTCCGCTTCAGAGTGGATGGTGAACTATCGCTGCCCCACCCGATACGCTCAGGTGTGCCACAGGGCTCCATACTCGCGCCCACGCTCTTCAATCTGTTCATCAGTGACCTACCTCGGTCTCGGGGGGTCGAGATAGGTTGCTACGCTGACGATACCGTTATTTACACTTCCGGCTGGCGGTCGGACTTTCTTAGGAAGCGCATCGAAAAAGCCGTTCATACTCTCGGTGAATGGTTTCGTCGATGGCGCATAGAAGTTAATCCCGATAAAAGTGCCGCAATACTCTTCGATCCCACGAAACGCGCTTATAAATTTGAGCCCATCAGGCTATACGGAACCGATATCCCTTGGGTCGAAGAGGTCAAATATCTCGGTGTTACATTAGATAGACATTTAAAGTTCAATTCACATATAGACAGAGTGCGAAACAAAACCGCTATGGTCTTGGGTCGCCTCCATCCGGTGCTTTGTCATAAGAGTAAGATGTCCCTCAGACACAAGCTCACTTTGTATAAAACGTGTATCCGTCCCGTGATGACATATAGCTGCCCCGTGTTTGCGCATATGACCAAAGATAACTTTGATAAGCTGCAGGTTCTCCAAAATCGTGTTTTACGTAAAGTAACCGGTGCCTCGTGGTACATTCGGAGAGTCGATCTCCATAGAGACATAGAGATCCCTTCTATCTGGGCATACGTAAAATCACTTACGATTAGTTCTTTTGAAAAAGCCGCGAATCATCCCAGTCCGTTAGTGGTATCCTCCGCAAACTATGAACCCGTACCTAACGCTGCGCGTTATAAAAGACGTCCGCGACACATTTTTACCGACCCTCCTGATTCAATCACGTC
>JACEII010000012.1:898237-975079 GCA_014332785.1 Antheraea mylitta | reverse complement strand
TTATTAAAAGTTATTAGAGGAATACAGGGCCCGATAAGTCAGTGCTTTGATAACCTAACCTTAGAATCCAAGTAGTTGTTGATACTGCTGGAGCTGTCAGAATTGGAGGCTATACTGTCTTCGCTGCAGAGTGATCCCTCATGACAGGCTTCTTCGCTAGTCTTGCTCACGTCAGAATCCGATTCTATCCATAGTGGTGAACGATACTTGAACTTATGCGCGAACTCGTTTAACTTGTGTTCATAATTCATTATTTATTGAAAAGTACGAAGTCCAGATTATTTTGATTATAATATTGTATTTTTATTGCATATTAGAGTCGCTAGTGAGATGCTTTAACGGCTGGAGAGTTTAGACTATAGGCATAATAGTGGGGCATTCAGGACACGGTAGTGGGAGGTGCAAATTGAGACCGCTATTTTATTTTATAAACTTACATCAAAATTTACTTACGCCCAGCTACATAAATATATCATAAGAAGTACAAAACTGGAGATAAATCATGATCCTCATAAATAAGGTTTCATCTCCTATCATACGTCCATGTGACAGAACGAAATAGATAATGTAAACATTATTTATCACGAACTAATGGCCGCCCGTGTTTTTTTTTTTTTTTGAAATGTCTACGCTATTGACCCTGCAAGGTCTTAACAGCTTCACCGGACTACTGCCGCCCGTGTATTCTTATGCAACTGTATGTTTATAAATCTTTGGACATTCTCTAGTATTCTAACGATTTATACAAGAGAAGATAAAAATAGCAAAATACATTTTAGACAGATTTGCGAAGTTGCATCCAAGGCAACAACCCAAGCCGAGGTTCGGCCATAGCATTATTCTGTTTAAAAAAAACCTAAATGGCTCTTTCAGATGGAAGATTTTTATATTCTGGCCAATTTAAAATAGTATATTTATTAATTATAGACTATATAATATTATGATGTATATATTGAAGTTATCAAAATACGATCATACAAGAAACTTTTTGATGATGATTGGATGTTTGTTCCATTTCACGCAGAAGCAACGGAAAGGGTTTTATCTAACACCTAGATAGAAAATTACATAACTCATTAGAGTTACTCGAAGATAAGATGAAGTGTCATAGTTTATAATATAGTAATAAGATACATAAATGCAGAAATAGTCACAGGCGGTTGCTAATTTATACTTCTATATCTACACTTAATATTATAAAGCTGAATAGTTTGTTCGCTTGAGCCTTGAACGCTCTAATCTCAGGTTTTGTAAGGCGATAGAGCTCGCCTGGTACTAACCACCCGACCCACAGAAACACCGACGTGAAGTAACAGTGCTTGCATTGTTTCGTTTTGTTCGGTCAGTGAGAGCGCTGGAGGTCCACCTACTCTCTCTCCCATACCTCCCTGCCCCTTCCCCCATCCTTACGAACACAAGGCTGGCAACGCACTTGCGACTGCTCTGGTGTTGCTGGTGTCTACGGACGGTGATGATCACTTACCTGTTGGTTTGCCTCCTGTGATTTAAAAAAGGTATACTGGTTCGATTTGAAAACTTTCTCAGTTATAGACAGCTTACTAATCGAGGAAGGCTATATCATCTTGTTAAGGCCAATAGGATCAGAACACCAATGAAGAAAGTATCAATATCAGGAATAACGTACGCAATATCTAAAAATATTTTCACCTTCTAAGTAAACGAAGTCGCGAGTTAAAGTTAGCGTTAGTCCAAAGTAACTATTCCACTCGTACGAAGTCGCAGGCAGAAGCTAGTTCGTATCTGAATAGAGATACCCTATTTCTTTAATTTGTATAGTAATCGATTTTTTTTCTAATTATTTTACTTTGAAATTCTGATCGGCAACATTTTTGTGTAACGAACAATGGTGGCGGTAAACACTGTGTCGGGTAGAGTGTTGAAAACACCGGTTCTCACCGATCACCGAAGTTAAGCAACGTCGTTGGATGGGTGACAACCTGGAAACACCGTATGACGTCGGCTTTTTTAAATTTTTAATTAAAGTGCTTCCCTGTAATACAAAAGTTTCACTTCTATCTTATGTCTTTACGACACGTCTTGTTTAGTTGGAACGAAGTTCCTTATCGCGCGTTGTGAAAGGGGGCTAGACAGAAAAAATTCTTACGAAAAGTTGTCACGACACTTTTTGCTATAGTAAGCTATTGTAAGCTGTGCGGCGTCGCATGTTTCTCTGTCTGTCTCTCTCTCTCTCTCTCTCTTATAGAAAGCAAGCCAGATATTTTCATTTCTATTTCGCATTGAACAGTGTGGTGTCGCGACGATTATTTTTGTTGAGTGTATACAGGTTTTTTGTAAATAATAAAAAATAATAATAATAATGATCCCAAACATATGTTTCCTACTTCAGTTACCACAAGCCAATTATTACGAAAATTGAGCCTACTGATTAAGTTTATATAACATTATATTTGTTAATAATAAAAAAAAATATTATTATAACTTAAAAAAAATAAAATTTTATTACAATTCCTTCACTAATTAATCGAAAGGAACTTCGTTCCATCCGGGTGTCCCTTGACACCTCTTAAGTTTTTTCTTTTTATATGAGAACAAAAATTTACACATCTATTTTAAATCTATGATGTCTCAAGTTAATACTCCCCAAGGCGGGATGTCACCTAACAATATAAGTATGTCAGGACCTGAGAGCGTTTCATTGTCACTGTCCACTATTATTTATATAACTAGTAATTGCTCGTAGCTTCGCTCACCATTTATATGATCGTACCGTCACATTTTTATATTTAAAAAAAAATTAAGATCATTACTTAAAATCTTTATTTCTATCAGAATTAGTTTTTTTTTTCTCGAACTGACTACGCTATTGACCTAGCAAGGTCTTAACAGCTTCACCGGACTACGCAGAATTAGTTGTAAGGTATCATTTTTACGCTTATCAAAATCATTTCTAACAATCATTGTACCATATTAATCGAAGAATGCGAATCGAATCATGGAAACGATTAAGCCTTTGTAAAGCTAAATCCTAAAACAGCAGGAGATACAAACAGGCAGAGAGACAAAATTTTCTTTCACATCATGTTCTTTATCAGTGTCCTTTGCAGTCATCTATCACAAAATTTCACTAAAAAATATCAAATTTATAGGCATAACTACAGATCTAATAATATAGATATATTAAAATTAATATTGAAATATGTTTTGGATACCGTTTTTTCATAGAGAAATCTCTATTATATCCATTTTAGCATAATTATTCAGTAGGAATTGCCGCAACACATCAACTTTTGTACTGTTTAACTGATCACCATAAATTTGAGACGTGTAGTTTATTATTTTATTGTGAATTACGAGGAATATTTAGATATTATATATTATCATCGTCAAAAGCCCTTAAGGGGCCCACTGCAAGGCCACAGGCCTCTTCCCGAAGGAAAGTATTGGCATAATTAACGCACTGGTCCAAGACGTATTGACGTTTTCGAACTCCGAGTAGCCCACAGTTCACATACGGTACTACAAGAATATTTCTCAGGCTTAGTTTCGTCACCATGTTTTCCTTGACCGTCGGCCGATACTGTTACCAATTTAAATTAATAAATGTATGCGAATTCCAAAAACATCGTTAACCAGTAGTCAAGGTTTCAACCTGAGGACATCTGATTTTGTTATTTAAATGCTCCTATAACTATTTATTAAAACAAATTATAACATCAACAAAGAATTAAAAAAGCAGTGTAGTTACTGTCTTATATATTCTATAATCCAATATCAGTATGTGTTAAACTTGTTTGTCTTTCAGTCTGTTTATTTATCCTTATTTGTTATATTTTGATCATATGCTTTAAACTTTTAGAGTGATAGCTAGCTAAGCCATTACAGGCTTATTTTAAACTATTCTCTACAGAATTAATACATTGATACCGTTTATTGATGATAATAATTGATTTACTTGGTTTGGTGATTTCTAATACACTAAATATAAAATTGGCTGTTTAATGATGTCAAAAGTGTCATTAACTAAAGCAATAAGATACGACTTACATTCAAACACTCTTTCTTATTATTGTCTCCATCAAAGGTCTTCAAACCGTGTGGAACTGACACCGATCCCCTTTTCATCGGATTCCTATAAATCACTGGACTTTCAGCGCTAACTGAAGCAACTTCATCGCATTTATCAACACTCTGAACTATATCTCCGTGTTTAATATCTGTATTGTCTTCTAAGCCTGTAATTTTCACTTCTGGGGTCTGTGATCGGATACTATGCGTGTTGTCATCATTTGATTCAGCATGTTTTGAAGAACTAGCATTGTTATCTATAAATTTGATGTCATTTGGAGTAGAATTTGCATCCGATATCAAACGCTTTGTCTCTGCCGGCATCTCGACATAATCATGAGGATACGATGGTATATCCAGGCGCAAGTCTGGCTTTTTCCTTATTCTCATTTTAAATTACCTCTTACCGTATACAATAGCCGCTTAATCCTCTAAAATTATCTATACGAGATAACTTATCTTTTTAATTCAAGGATGCTGTAAAATTCCCTCCTAAATCATTCGATCTTTCGATTTAGTGTCGTTGCTTTATCTTGATGAATCTTTAGTTTTGTTTTCATTCACACAGTTGATTCACTATCATGATAATCATCACAATTCATGTAAGTTACATTATATACTGAATTACATGCGTAATGTAGGTTGTTTTTAATAAACTGAAAAGTGTATACGAAATATTTCCTTTCCTGCATTTTATCAATTCTTTGCCAATCGTCAGCCGTTATGCTATCATGTATTTAGTCGCAAAGATAGTCATATAAATCCATATGTTGATTTCCTTATCTTTTACAAAGATAATATCATTTTTTTTGTTACTTGCCCAAATATTACCGTTTACAAGATTTAGCGGTAATTATTCCTTTATGATTTTAATTGGAGCGAGGCTAGCGAACTTATGATCTGATAATCTAATTTCCATCCGTCTTTCATGAAACCCGATGTTATCTAAATTACAATATTGTTGTGCTCTTAAAACGGTATTGTAAAATGTTTTGCGTCACACTTCAGTGTATTTTCTATTTGTCATATTTAATGAATGTTAACCAGGAGGGTTCATAAAAGTCCAACTTTTATAGTGTATAACTGTCCAGCCGCAGGTTTGAACCACAGAATGAATATATATTTTTTTCTAAATTTACGTTAATTTAGTAATTTAAATTGGTAACACTATCGCCTGACGGTGAAGATAAACATCATGAGGAAACCAAAATCTGAATAATGTTCTTGTAGTATGTGGGAAAACACACATCTATTAATTTCTCAGAGTTTGAAATCATCAATATGTCATAAGCTGTCGTGGTTATTATTCCCATACCTTCCTCTGCAGTGGGTCTCTTTCAGGTTGATGATGATTTATTTAAAGTAGATAATTTCCGAGTAAATTACAAGTACAAATTTAAACTACCCAAGTAAGAAATACATGAATGCTTTTAGTTAGGCTTGACAGTGGATTAAGTAAGGAGAAAAGAAATTTGATTTAAAGTTATTTTGTTTACCTTTTCTTATGTATCTTATTTGAACCTATTTATAAATTATAAAGGTCATATTTTATATAAGACTAGCTGTAGGGTCTGTTCTAAGGAAAAAAGTAAATTTAAATCTTTATACTATGACCATATCAGTACAAAGGGTTTTTTTGTGGGCACGCAGTACTCTTAATGGGAAATTCGAAAATACCGAAATATTACCATAAGTTCGTTTTCATTTTACAATTTTTAGAACAGTATCTTACTAGATATTACATGTCGCAAGTACTCAAAATAACAACTTTCGAAGATTATCGTGTCCCCAAAAAGGAAGTGACAAAAATAGGCCTGTCTATATACATATATATAATATTAATAACAATTATCAACATCGACAATCAATTAATTTGTATTAAAAAAAATATTTAGGCCATTACTACAAATATAAATTATCCTATCTCTCAAGCTGGACCAAATCTATAAAGAGGTAAAGTTTGTGAGTTTGTGACGTTGTAGAGGGTAATCTCAGGAACTACTGGTCCGATTTGAATAATTCTTTCAGTATTATATAGCTCATTGATCGAGAATGGTTATAGGCTATATATCATCACGCTTAGACCAATAGGAGCGGAGCATAGATGAAAAATGATTCAAAATCGGGATGTTTTTCCCTTTTGAGAACTGCTGCGTGTTAGTGTATCTATCCCACGCGAACGAAGTCGCGGGCAGAAGCTACTTACATATAAATGCCAACGTTTCATGTAGTCAAGTAGTTTAGGATTTCATCATGGATCAAACGTGGTCTGGGGGTTAATTTCGCTCCCGCACATCCGATTAGGCCTCCCACGGCAGCGGCTCAAGCCTAGGTTCGATCCCTCGGTAGGAAGCCCTTGAGTGCGTTGCTTGCGCGATACGGTGATACACAAATATACATCACCGCTACAACACTACACGATCACCCCCACACACGTGCACGCCTACACGCTTACACATGAAAGTGGAAGGGCTTACTTTTTTCCCTTATCGAACTGAAAAACTCTCAATTTTCCGATAATAAATATATGCAGGAGATGTTGAGGCGTGTATGCTTGGTATACATATACGTTTCAACAACTCATACATATATGAATAGTTAGCTAGGTTAGCTAAGATAGGTCGCGATTTTGCATGCAACAGGCAACAGCCAAGCCGAGGTGTGCCGTGAACCCTTGAGCTGGTTGCCAAAATAAAATCGGCTGAGTGCCTTAAGCGTTCGCCTTAGTAGTCCGGTGAAGCTGTTAAGACCTTGCTGGGTCAATAGCGTAGTCATTTCGAAAAAAAAAAATCATGTATCAACGTGGCTTTATATATACCATAACAAATAATTTACTATATTTTAATTTAGACTAGATGTTAATCGTGGCTTCGCCTGTAGTACTATCTCCAAAACGGTCAGACCGATTTTCACGAAACTTTTATTGACACATAGCTGACCTTATAAAAAATAATTCAAGCAATTTTAGTTTATACTAGCTGTTAGCCGTGCCTTCGGCCGTACTTTCTCCAAAACGGTTATATCGACTTTCAGGGGACCTTCACTGGTAGACAGCGAACCTTATAAAAAGGAATTGAGGTTATTCTATTTTAGACTAGCTGATACCCGCGACTTTGTCTGTATGAAATTTAGCAAAATTTCAACTCATTCTTTATTTTTAATTATAGACATCATTATCAGCTTATTATTTACAATTCGTTATAATTAGTAAATTATTAGTAACTTTGAAGATACACGAGGTCTTCTTAATAAGATCTCAGAACATAAACGTATTACGTAAAGTGTTCCATAATACAATTCCTTGCAGAACAAACAAGCGTTTATTTTTTTATAGTCACAAAATCTTAATTACAATAGAAATGTATATTAATTAAGGTAGTATAAATTTATCTCTATAATAATACTTTAAATAATTGTTTCATTAGTTCCTTATACAGTGTAAGGGAGCACTGAGGTAGTTATATGGTGGGATAAGGTTCTAAATATGATGACAAATCTCATTTGGCACACTGTTAGTATTTATATATCTAATGTACACATTACATATTAGTGTAAGCGACGTGTGTTTCATACTTACAATTGTTTTTAAAGAACATTTCTATAATAATACGTAAAGCAAAAAAATGGTACCCCTTTTTAACCTATTTGTCGGGAACGGGTGAACTTGAAATTTGGTATTGTTAAAGTTTATATGGCGGAGAAGTGCAGAAAGCTGTTTATTTTATATAAAATGCATTAGAAGTACATTAAATTTATTAAAATATGCACTACTTACACTACTGCTTGAATTTTACACAACATATACACATGTAAATAAAAAAGACATTTTGACAGCCGTCAATAATTATGAAGTTCAAAAAGGGTTGTGAAGGAGGTTGCTATCTATGCTCGACTGTATGTATTTTTTAACTCTTACGTTCGAATTACCATTTTTCATCCTACATTCAACAATGATATTATGAAATATAACTATTATTGTAATGTTTATTATTTTTTTGTGGTGAACTCACTTTGATTTAATAAAAAAAAAAGCCAAATAATACTTTGTATAATCAAAATAAGAATTTAATTCATAAAAGTAATCAATGACCTAGACCTCCGCGGTTACAATGTTGCAATTCAATCTCATGCAGCAACAAAAAATAATTTATTTTCAAAAGCTAATGGTAGTATTTAAAACATCTTTGTATTGGATTCACCATTTGATTGTATTGTGGATCCATCACTTTTCCAAACGATGATACTGGGCTTATAACTATTTCTCATTATGAACAGACTACATTTAATTCAATATCACCCAGAAATACCACCCACCCAAGGTGTCGTGTAAAATTAATTGAAAATGGTGTCATGGGTTGCGATAAATTTCTTTATTTTCTTAAAGTTATGTTTGCTTAAAACTTGAGAGTTTTTCCACGTGATTTATGTTTCAAATTTATAATTAATTTCAATTTTCATTTACACATAGATTTTTTTAAATGTTTATATAATCAAAAATCATGGCAAATAACTGAGTAGCCATAATGAAAACCTTTGATTATAGAAGTATACCCTTTGACGAAAGAACTCTAATAAAGTTCAAATTTTAAAATATCAAATAACTATGGTCGAATGTCGACCACTGGGCGCCCACTAGTTTCTATAATTGTACATAGGCTAACAATTTTATAATTCTTTAATACAATTAAAAAAAATTGCGTGTCGAGCTGCTGGTAAAGCTAGTTTAAGATATAAGATTCTTTATTGTTTTGATTGTTTTTTTATAACATTACCTAATGTCTTAATTAATAAATTAAAATGTACGTCCTTATTTGTAACAAAAGTTAGTAAGAACTTACCTGATCCTGGGGATTGTTCAAGTATTGTTGCTTCATTACTTCCATCTCTAGGTTTTGCAATGTCGGCATCGATATGCTGTTCCTCCGCAAGTTTGCCTTTCTATACTCCACATTTTGTTCATTCTGTATTAGTTGTTTCGATTCTTCAGCCCCATATGCCTTCGATGTACTTGGTGTTTCGCTTAAATCTGACGACTGAGTACTTGGGCTAATAAGTTCAACTGGCTTACATTTATCCGGTTCTAAAGTTATGTATAGTGTACCTTCCGGTGTGTTAACAACTATTGTATCATTTTTAGGCGAAGAATGGACTCGTTCTAAATCTCTTGCATGTAATCGCCCATCCCTTTCTATCTGATTAGTTTCTGTATTACCTCTCTCTACATCTTTAAGACGGCTTGGTAGTACAGGTTCTTCTAATTTAATAATATCTGTTTCAGCTATTTCATCTGCGAAGGGTATTGCATCGTTTTGTTTTATTCCTGGAGAGTTTAGACCTTTTATTGTATCGTTTAATTGGTTCGTGTAGTTTTCCATTTTATGTTGTCATATTTGTTATCTGAAACAGAAAAGTTACCGTGGTTATTACTTTTTTTAACAAAACATTAGTTATGTTTTTTATTGTTCTAGCTCTTCTTATGACTTCATAGAATCTTTCTTAAATATTTTTAAAGTTAACCTTCTGTACAGGTTTTATTTTTGACTAGCTGACCCGTGCAACTTCGTTTGCACCAAATTGGTTATCACGCGAAAAAATTGTTTCTTTTTTTTATCGTAGCACGGCAAAATGCCTGCATTATGCCTGATGGTAAGCACAGTACAATCCAAAAACAATAGCGACCACCGAGTGACACACTAGCCATCGCTGGTCGCCACTATCATGCCGGCCTACAGAAAGCTGGATATGCACAGGCTGATCCCGAAACGCGACGCGCAGAAGCAAATCACTATTACGGATTTTTTCGTCATATACATGGTGGTTGTGACCCAGTCAGGCTGTAAATCCCTACCACCCCGCAAATAAAACTGATACCCGATTGCAGCCACAACTACCGTTTCCAATTGTGAATCCAAACTATCCACGGATACACTTAAACATATACCCAGATTACATGTATTTATTTTTTAAATAAGCCTAGTACCCATTCGTAGCCTCATCTACCAGGATCAATTAAAATAAAAACTAACCTACATAAAACTGAATAAACATCTCTACCACTTACTTTATCATAACTGTCTTCGACTTGTATTAAAACCTTTTTATACTCCATTGTATTAAAGAAAAATATATGAACACCGTATTGAAGCGTCAAACATCGCGCCGAACGCGTCAAATGTCACTTGCTTGAAACTATTGTCTAAGAGTTATAAACTGTTTCGAAAACGTATTTAAAATATATTTCCAATATATTTTTATAAATAATCTCTGTACCACTCACAACATAGTACCTATCACCTTCAAACCAAGCCAGTTTTATACATCAGGTTCAATCCCTCGATAGGGATCCCTTGAGTGCGTTGCTTGCGCGATATGGTGACACACAAATATACATCACTGCTACAACACTACACGATCACCCCACACACGTGCACGCCTACACGCTTACACATGAAAGTGGAAGGGTTTACTTTTTTCCCTTATCGAACTGAAAAACTCTCAATATTCCGATAATAAATATATGCAGGAGTTGTTGAGGCGTGTATGCTTGGTGTTTCAACAACTCATACATATACGAATAGTTAGCTAGGTTAGTTAAGATAGGTCGCAATTTTGGATGCAACAGGCAACAGCCAAGCCGAGGTGTGCCGTGCACCCTTGAGCTGGTTGCCAAAATAAAATCGGCTGAGTGCCTTAAGCGCTCGTCTTAGTAGTCCGGTAACTTATATACGTATATAAGTTATTGAAACATGCACGTGTACCAAGCATGCGTGCCTCAACAACTCCTATATGTTTTTTTTTGTGTAGGAAAAAATCCTCTAAACTATATAGGATAGGATAACGAAAAATAAGGGTAGAACTCTTGTGTCACTGTATCGCGTGAGCAGCGTACTCAAGGGCTCCACGCCCATGGAACAGATCTAGGCTTGAGCCGTTGCCGGGGCATAATTTGGTGTGCGGGAGCGAAATTTACTCCCAGACCACGGCGGTGTGATCTGCGGTTATGTGGCGTGGGTGAGAACACGCTCTGTTTGAAGAGACAGGCTGGTATTGATCGTTCGCTGACGTGATTGAATCAGGAGGGTCGGTAAAAATGTGTCGCGGTCGTCTTCTATACTGCGCAGCATTGGGTACAGGTTCATCGTTCGCGGGGGATACCACTAACGGGCTAGGATGATTCGCGGCTTTTTCGAAATAACTACGTGTGAGTGATTTTATATACGCCCAGACAGGAGGCATCTCCAGCTCCTGTGGAGATCCTTATTCCGGACGTACCATGGGGCACCGGTGATTTTACGTGGACTCGGTTCTGGAGAACCTGCAACTTTTAAATACGATTTGGCGCATGTGCAAAGACCGAACAACTTTACGTCATAATCGGACGGATGCTAGTTTTATATAAAGTGAGTTTATGTCTGGAGGACATTTTTCTTTTATGACAAAGCAAATGATAGAAACGACCCAAGACCTTGTTTCGCACTCTTTCTGTGTGTTAGTCGAAATTTAAGTGTTTTTTTAAAGGGACACCGAGATATTTCACCTCGCCGGCCCGAGGTATTTTGGTTTCGTATAGCCTGATGGTCGACTACGCATATATTTAAGATGGTGTCAATCCCAAGTCATACGTTTACGTTTATCGTTGTATATGGTGGTCAATAATGTTTAATAAAATGAAATTTGTTCTTTGCTATGAAAAAAAATAATTGGTTTGAAATTTATTATTGGAACGAAGTTCCTTACGGCAGGCTTGGAGGAGATAGAGATTTTGCTGCGCGACCGAACTGAAAAAAGTGTAAAACTGTATCGAAAAGTGCATGGAATAAAACAGTTAAATGAGACGTGCGCAGGCGCGACAGTCGTATACATAAGCGAGTAGTGTATAATATCTTTCTCTTTCTCCTTTTTTGTAATTATTTCTATTTCTATGTAATTTTATGTTGTCAAACAAAAATAAAGAGACATATTTTGTTATTTTAATTGATAATTTGAATTACGATTACATAAAATTGAGCACGATTTTTTTTTCCAAATAGTGTCGATTCTACATTAGCCGAAGGAATTTCGTTCCTACCTGGTGTCCCACGACACCACATTCTTTTTTTTATTTATAAAATATATCAGCGGGTATATATATGATTGTTTATAAAAAATGTGTCTGAAAGTTTAATTGCGTTTAAAAGTTACTGAAAAAAATGTTCCTAAACTTATTATTGATTAATCATAAATCAAAATGCCTATTAAAAATACAACGTTAACCCGCTACCAAGTGTCCTAAATTCTGTCTATTGATATATTGGTAATTTCTGTGTGGTAGAGCCACGCTGAAGCTATTACTGGTTTCAGCATGAATGGGTCAGCTCGTTCGGGCTAATACTGCCCTCTTACAGAAAACCGACGTGAAATCACAGTGCATGCATTGTAATGTTTCGTTCGGTCAGTGAGAGTGCCGGAGGCCCAACTCTCTTGCCCTTTCCTTCTTTCCCTTCCCTTACCCTCCCCCATATACAGGTTGGAAACGCACTTGCAAATCCCCTGGTGTTGCTAGTTTCTATAGACGGTGGTGGTCACTAAACGTCACGTGACCCACCTGTTCGTTTGCCTCTTATGATATAAAAAAATATATATTGATGTATTAAAGAACAAGGTATTCTAAAATTCTTGTTCTTTTAACGTTGCCGGCTCTTGTACTAAGGTGTCGCAAAAAAGTCTAGTTACGTTAACTACAAATTTTTGTTTTTCGTTATCCTGGAGAACTTCTTGCGTTTTATGGGACAAAAGTATCCAGGATGTAGCCTTGTAATATCAGTTATTAGGGGTGTGCGAATAATTCGAACTTACGAATTATTCGTTCCGAATCGAATATTAATATTCGATTCGAAACTCGAATCGAATAATTCGAAAATTCGAATTATTCGAAAGTTCTCGAATAATTCGAAAAATTTCGAATAATTCGAAAAATTTCGAATAATTCGAAAATTTTCGAATAATCCGAAAATTTTTTGGGTTTCTTATTTTCAATTTTCGATTAAAAATTTAACAGTCAATATACATTTTATTTAAACCATGAAATATAGTTACACAAATAGAACAATTAATATAGTTTTTTTTTTTTTTAAAGAATGAAATAGAAATTATATTATAGCAATATCAATCTAGAGTAATGTCGCTATGGCATGAACTAGGATCATCCCCCAATTTTAATTTTTACTATTATTAAAAAATTCGAAAAAGTCAAAAAAAAATACAAAAAAAATTTTTTTTTTCAAGCGGTCGCCATTTTGTGAAAAAATTTTTTTTCAACTTTTCCCTAGTTCATGCCATAGCGACATTACTCTAGATTAATAATCATTTTGATTTTTTTATTTCCGATTGCTAGGAGGGTTGGAATCGTGGGCATGGTCACGTGCCAATTTTTTGAGACCCCCCCCCCACTTCATCAACTGCTAATTTTTTGAATTTCCAAGTTTTTTATTTTTTTTTCTGTACTCTTGTAAATGTAATGTTAATAAATAACTTATAAAAAAATGGATGGTAAAAATATTGATTGCTTTTTTTACGGCACTTCAAAAAATTACCTGAAATTCGTGCTTCTAGACTAGAATACCCCCTGAATTCACGAATTATTCGAAAACTCTTGAATTATTCGAAATTTTTACGAATTATTCGAAATTTTTCGAATTATTCGAAATTTTTCGAATTATTCGAAATTTTTCGAATTATTCGAAATTTTTCGAATTATTCGAAGAATTTCGAATAATTCGAAAATTCGAATTATTCGATTCGAATTTCGAATCGAATATTGATATTCGATTCGATTCGATTCGAACGGTATTCGCACACCCCTATCAGTTATCACTGTGTTAAATTTCGTTAAAATTGGTTCAGTACTTTCAGAGTAATACAGGTTTAGATTCTAGACTTTAATCCTTTATCCTGGAAAACCCTTTGCGTTTTATGGGACAAAAAGTATATTTGATGTAATCTCGTAATATTAGTTATCACTATGTCAAGTTTCGTCAAGATAGGTTCAGTACTTTCAGAGTGATGCGTGTGCATAGGGACAGACAGACTGACAAAAATTGTAAAAGGATTATTTTTGGCTTCTATATCGATAACATAGTCTACCCTGATTAAAATTTTCAAAAAATATTTAATGTACAGATTTCGACTTGTTACACTTTTATTATAGTATAGATAGATAGATTAGAAATCGGTAAATCATTGATAGTTTGCGTACATTTTTTTTTTATTTTGTTGTTAATCACTGAGATGACATGGTCAATTTGTGACCAGTCCCTAATTATAAATTAATAAATAAAATTAAACTTTTAGTCCATTTCTTCCAAGCTTTTTCATCCATCTATTGCATGTCGCATTACAGGCGGGACGCGACCGTAGTATAAAGTGGAAGGTGCTTGGGAAGGCATCCAATAGGGATGTGAGATTAATGGAAAAAAATCGATTAATTAGGAATCGATTTTTCTTTTTTCACTAATAATCGATTTATCAAAAATCTATTTTTTTGAAAATAAATAATCGATTACTGGAAAAATTTTTACAACTATATTATCTCACTATGCTCACTCTTCAATTTTAAATAATAATGAACTTATTTTGAGTTTTTTTCATCCGTCGCATAGATGTTTATGAAAATCGATTTAAATGCGTAATTTATATATCCGATTTTTCAAAAATCGATTAATATTAATATAAACATCGATAATAAAAAATCGATTATATTAAAATAATAATCGATTTAAATAAAAATCGATTATTTTTTAACATCCCTAGCAGCCAATCTAATATGGTGATGCCCATGGCTTGATTCAAAATGATTGAATGATTTAAATACATATTGTGCTCAGTTTTTAACACGCTTCTATCATTTGCATGACTTTTCCAAAGATTTTCAGTTAAATGCCTACGACCCGAAAAAAAAAAATTCACTTGCGTCGTGGTTTCATAAAACCACAGAACTGTCTTAAAGGGATGGTTCTATACAATGTATTCAAAAATGAATGATTAAAAATATTAAGTAGAGATTTTAATAAAATTATTTTTAAACATCAAAACAACTTCGTATTCTTCCATCCTACCGTTTCTTGTGATGGTTAAGCAGAATAATTCATTTCTTAGCTAAACCTTGTCTTTCCTACAGATTCCTTACCTTTTTGCCGTCTATATCCTGTCTATATCAATGGTTTTGATGTACTTATCACTTGCTTTAATTGGAATTAAATTAACAATTTTCTTATTTGTCAACGATAAACGAGTTTATGCCTCATTAAAAGCAAACATGCGACTGTACGAGACAGATATTACATGTAGAAACATTTCGCACAATACTATGACGTTAAATCAAAAGCTATTAGAATGTACCATATATAGTACCTCTGAGTCATTTGTCATTCGAACGTAATGTAAATTATCCTCCTGTGTTATTTATCCATATACTCTAATGCGAATACATTGTTTTTTAGAAAATAATCTGACAAACTTAAAGATAATTTTTTGTTTGTTTGTGTGATCGATGTCATCACGACATGCAATTCTTTCGCCTACTTTTATATAATATAGTTTTACATAATATTATCAATTCTCACGGCTATGAAAACCGTATAAAAATTCGTTTAATAGTTTTTGAGTGTATTGCGAACAAATACGGTGGAGGACTTTGTTTAATAATATGTAGAGATATTTGACGATATTGCTTTTCTATACTAATACTATAAAGTTGGAGGATTTGTTTGGTTGAAAGCACTAATCATAGAAACTACTGGTTTGATTTAAAAAAACCTTTCAGCATTACATAACTCATTTATCGTTGAAGGCTATATATACATATCATGACGTTAAGATCAATAGGAGTGGAGCACCAATGAAGAGCGTTTCAAAATCAGGGTGTTATTCCTTTTGAGAGCTTCTGAAGCGTGTTAGCATTAGCCAAAAGTAACTATTCCACGCGGACAAAGTCGCAGGCACAAGCTAGTTTTAAATATACTGGTAAATGCAAAAACAAAGTATCCGTTTCTTATTTGCTATATCTTCAAAACTGTTGAAACGGTTTTTTAGGATAAAAACTTGGTTACATCACAGTTTTCTATGGGAGCTTAGCAGTAATTATTATAATTAACATATCTCTCATAAAATCGATACAAAAATAGGAAAGATATAGATACATAAGAAATCGAGAAAGTAAGTTATAGAGTTAATATATAGAAATTAATATTGTAATTGTAAGTCTAAAATAAATATTTAAATAAAATAATCATACAAAATCCTATCGCCGCGGCGTTCTCTAAGGCTGTGTACACACCGAGTCACGAGGCCGTTAACACAAAACTGTTTGTTATACGATTATCGCGCGATTTACTTCTCAAATAGCGACGCTTTTATGTGACGTCATTAAAAACGACGATGAAAAACTGGTTAAAGAAATACTTGCTCAAACATTGTCTTATGATAGTCGCTGAGTCTGATTCTTAGAACAACTTGTTTATTATTCGTTGCTATTGATATTTGTTACGATTTTAATTTGTTAAATTAAAAATATACAATTTATAATACGGGGCCTCGCAAAAAATTAGACTAAGTTTCAAGGATTTGGTATCTTAACTCTGCCCGTCTCATATGTTCTTGATAATCTAATGTATGTTCACAAAAACCTAAATAAGCTGGATTTAGTAAAAGGCCAGAATAATTTAAATACTAGAAACAACAACAAATTGGTCATTTTATGTTTGAGACTCACTAAGATCAAACAAATCTTTTAGGTAAAGTAGGTTTTATAACAAAGTCCCAAAGTATATTACTAATTTGCCACAAAGTAAGTTCAAGCATCATGTTGAGCCGGTTTTAATGTATAAAGGTATAAAATGTATAGAGTGGATCACTTTCTGAACGATAGTGACGTCTGGAAGTGACGCCCCTCTCTGTCCACCAAAAACGTACGTAACTTTATCCATGTTTGAAAAATATGTATTTCTTGCCGGTTCTTCTCGATGTGTGGGTTGTTTTCCGAACCGACGATGTTGACGTTCATAAGCGCCATCTCAGGGTCTAAATCAAATAAATTATTTTTGTTTTTAATTTTGAATAGTCACGATCGGTTGAATAGTATAGACATATAAATTTCTTAAGCATCATCTCGTGACGATTTATAGTGAAACAAATAGTCTAAACACTTTATTCATGAATAAACAATTTGAAACACCGTGTCATCGTTATTTTTAGTTTTCGTTATTTATCTGTAAGTCACTCTATTCATGATAGAGTTTCCATCTACAATACTTCGCAAATAAACTTATTTTTATCCTTCTATTTATTTCCTTTAAGGGATGTATTTCCAGAAATTGTTTCTGTGAACTCGTTAAATTAGTAACTCTTCTGTAAGATGTCGTGTTCTTAGACCCATAAGTATAAGTTATGTATTTTCTGCCAGTAAGTTATTAAACACTCATCAAGCAGCAAAGCAATACCCAGAAGTGGAAAAAAATTTAGGGCTCATACCTCCAATACATCCAAGTGAGGTGAAGATAGCCCTACAAAAAATGTCCAACAAGAAAGCCATCGGGCCTGATGGTATCTCAGTGGAAGCTTGGAAATTCTTAGGAGAGCGAGGTATCGTACTGCTCACTGACCTTTTCAACTGCGTGTTATTCGGTGCCAAAATGCCGGACGCTTGGAGATTGAGTACCATAATTCCAATTTACAAAGGAAAGGGCAGTAAGTACGAGTATAATAACTATCGTGGAATCAAGCTTTTGAGCCATACTATGAAGCTCTATGAGAGAATGATTGATGGCCGATTACGATCCGAGTGCTCATTATCTAAAAACCATTATGGCTTCGTACCTGGTTTATCTACTATCGATCCAATGTTTGCTCTAAACACGATTGCTGAGGAGTATCGTGCTAAACGCCGACAGATGTGTATCGTATTTCTGGACATGGACAAGGCATTTGATCGTATCCCGAGGGATACCATCTGGTGGGGCCTTCGAAAACAGAATGTCCCCGAAAAGTATATTAACATCATTGCCGACATGTATAGGGATGTGAGATCTGTGGTACGTACAATGGCGGGTGAGACGAAACCGATACCGGTTACGGATGGCGTTCACCAATACTCTGTACTGAGCCCCTTCCTGTTTTGTTTGGCCTTGGACTCGCTTACCGAAGTAGCGCAAAACTTAGCAGCGTGGACTTTAATAAACGCAAATGATGTAGCTATCTGCACTGAGACCCATACTGAGTTACAGCATGCACTATTGGCATGGAAGCACCAGCTCCAAGCCGGCGGCCTAATGCTGAGTGTTGCAAAGACCCAGTATATGTCGATTAATGCACCAGATACCAGTGACAATACTCCAATTACGATCGATGGACAAATGGGCAGCTTCTGTGACCAATATAAGTATTTGGGAAATTTCATTAATATGTCTGGAAACATTGATGGCAACATTCAGCGCCGGATAACCGCAGCTTGGCTTAAATGGCGAAAAGTCCCTGGTGTTACATGTTATAGAAGAATGCCGGTTAAACTCAAGGGTCTTGTCTACAAGACCATCATAAGACTTGTCCTGATGTATGGCAGTGAAACTTGGGCTGTAAACAAAAAAAAAAACACTCATACCATTCAAATAGCTGAAATGAAAATGTTACGTTGGATGTGCGGCGAGACCCGGCTCGATAAAATGCGCAACGAATATGTGCGAGGCAGCCTAGGGGTGCGTGACATTGCTGATAAGATGCAAGAAAGTAGGCTGCGATGGTATGGTCACATTAAAAGAAAGCCCCCAGACTACGTGGGAAATTTGGCACTACAACTGTCCCTGCAGGGTCAGAGATCCAGAGGCATGCCCAAAACAAATTGGAAGAGTCTGAAAGTGCTAGTGCCGAAAGATATGAAGGAGTGCGAAGTTTCCGAATGTGATGTCATGGACAGAGCGAAGTGGAGAAGAAAAGTAAGAAAGGCTGACCCCACCACCATGTGGGACTAACAGCCAGGAAGAGAGAGAGAGAGAGATCCTAGATGTACATAGGCCCTAATAATATGCGTCACTACTCTGACGCAAGCCGCGCAAGTGCAATACATTTAGTCAAGCATGTTATGACGCGAAATTATAAATTTATTTTCTGCCAAAAATACAGCTCAATGCGCTTAAAAAAGTTTTCACTTAAATTACTTTAAAAAAAATCATATGTACCTATAATTTTTGGAGTTAGTACTTTATAAAAATGATGATACGACTAACCATTCCTAAAACAAAATTCGTTTATTGCTTTTGAATGTGAAATTATGCCCTCGTTTATTATGTACCTATCTGATAGTATAACTAATTAGTAAAGCAACACGATAGACACCATGACAATTTTTTCGTTTTTTACTTTGATATATATGCGCATTGAAGAAATAAAACTGAAGGTCAAGAGCATTCACATTCAACGTGCAATATCTATAATTATTACCGATATAGAATCTTAATTAGGTAATACGGTCGTATATTTTTATAATCTCGACACGTTTAGTTCTAAAGAATACATTGGCTTTAGTCGTGGTTTCTCACGAATAGCTTGCTATTGTCAATTGGAATATACACCTGATTATAAAAATAAAATTAAATGCAAGCATATTTATTGGAATATCAGTGTTTGTTGGGAGAGTATTTTCTAGTTTTTGCTTACACTATCAGTCTTTTTAAAAATTACATCGGGTAGACTGCATTCTTTGTTTGCTACTTAATCACAACAACGCTCTAAGTTGAAAAACAAACGTTACTAGGTGTAGGTATTCCAACAGTTATAGTTACTGAACAATCTCTGCCAGTACTAGATGTACCATTTTCGCTCGTATCGAGTTTAGCATCAGATAATTTTTGAAGTAATGACGGCTCAATGCGTCGAGGTAGCTTCGAATCCTGCAGGCAAAGGCTTTCGGTGGAAGAAAATATAGCACGAGAAATCAATAACATAAGGCTTTTGTAATATCCTCTTGAAACACTTCTAGATACCTTTTTGCATGGTGGGAGGTTTTTGATATGAAACATCTATAGGAGGAGCGTAAACCTTATTGTTGGCGTGGTGATGCAAAACACGAACTTTGCACTATTAACGAAATACTCAAAAACATTTGCAACCCTATCTGTATAAACATAAGATTCTGTTTTGTCAGCTACTCGTTTTACTAGTGTTACGCGGTACACGCCGACTACCTAGCGCCCTATAATAAATGTCGCCAAACACACGGTGCCTGTGCCTAGTAGAATTTTTGTATCTAATAAAAATAATATTTATGTAGTAAAATAAATAGTCATTACTCTATGGAACAAATTTGTAGTGTTTTATCTTTTCATTATGCCATTGCTGATTCCTGATAATTGTAGGTGGTAGAGACCCGCTGAAGCTATTTTTGGTTTCAGCATGAATGGGTCGGCTCCTCCGGGGTAGTACCACCCCTCTCACAGATAACATACGTGAAATAACACTGCTTGCATTGTTGTGTTTCGTTCGGTAAGTGAGAGAGCCGGAGGCCCACGTCCCTTTCTGTTTCCTTCTTTCCCTTTCCTTCCCCTCCCCCTTCTCCCATATACAGGCTGGCAACGCACTTGCGACGTCCCTGATGTCGCTAGTGTCTATGGACGATGGTGATCACTTAACATCACGTGACCCACCAGTTCATTTGCCTCCTTTGATATAAAAAAAAATCTGTTATTTTATGCATATAACTTATACAAAACAATTTTGACGTTTCACACCTAGCAGACGTCCCGTGACGGCTTAATTTTTTCTAAGTCCGCCTGGGTAGCTACCAGCCTCAAGTTGAAAATTCAGCCTTAAGACCCAGTCACCCCTTTAGGTATAGCGTTTTTACCACCTAAGACCACACCATCATTGAATATCAGATAAGATTATGGTCATGTGTTAAAATCTATAATGTATTGGAAATAAATATTTTAGGTTTAAATGAATCGTCGAACATCTAAAGTGTATTCCGGCAACCACACTTTTAAGAATTCGGACCTTTGGGATTAGTGTGTCACCATCTTAGCTTGGTCAGTCGCCAAAAAAATTGTGATTCAATGGAGAAATAACAATTCAATTGTATTGTTATTTGTACAATATTGAATTGAACGGTATTAAATACACGAGTAGAACTATTTCACAGGCGGTAGTCCCTGCTTAAAGAGTAACAGGAGCGCTTGCATTTCAGTAGAAAAAGCGACAATGAAATAAACTTTTATATACTCATATATTTAAAATATTAATAAGATTTAGTAATTTTTGAATGAAGTCAAAGTTTTTTTCTAATTCTTATAGAAATGTGTTCGACAACAAACAAGCTTATAGCAAAATATATTGTTGAATAATAATAATATAAAACATAAAGGTGAAATAAAATGATGCTTGGCAACATTACCTACTTATAACGTAAACTATATGAGTATACATTGAATAATATTCATAAAAAAACAGAAATGTTAAAAGAATTACAAATTACCTGTTGTATAAACACTGCGAGTCTTTTTTCTTTTGTCTTTGTCTACTTTATCATAAAGTAAACAAATATAGTCACGAAGACCAATATTAATGTCCCATAAAGCAAATAATCCAGATACGAGATAATCCAGCAACGCTTCGAGTACTCGCCCGGTATGTCTTTTTCCGATATCATAATATTTACTGTACTAATTATTTTTTTATTTACTGTCTACGCTATTGGCTTGTCGGACCCGTTGTTTATGCTCAGCTCGTACCACAGAATTATGTCGCGAATTTCTATACTCATTAACCCAGAAATGTGAAATCTTATTTTCCCATTTTCGCAATCAATCCTCCTTTTACAAAATGTTTACCGCAGTTAACGAGTGGGTAAATCCTTACTAATATTAAATGTGGAAATGAGTTTGTTTGTTACGCTATCAAGTGAAGACTACCAAACCGATGACATTAAATTTTTTTACAGTATATCTTTAATACAGAAAAAATCTACCATTACTAGAAATATGTCAAATTTATATTAACGCGAGCGTAACCGCAGATAAAAACTGGTATTTCGTGTCAAAATCAAAGACAATTTATTGAGTTTAGGCCATAAGAAAGCGGTTATGAATGTCAAAACTACCACCGATTCGGAAATCAACTTGTTTTTTATTCGATCTGACTACGCTATCGACGTAGCAAGGTCTTAACAGCTTCACCGGACTACTAAGGCGAGCGTTTAAGGCACTCAGCCGATTTTATTTGGGCAACTAGCTCAAGGGTGCACGGTACACCTCGTCTTGGCTGCTGCCTGTTACATGCAAATTCGCGACTTATCTTAGCTAACCTAGCTAACTATTCATATATGTTTGAATTGTTGAGACGCATTTGTGTACTAAGCATACACGCCTCAACAACCCCTCCATATATATTTTATCGGAAAATTAGAGTTTTTTCAGTTCGATAAGGGAAAAAATTAAAACCCTTCCGCTTCCATGTGTAAGTGTGTGGGCGTGCACGTGTGTGGGGGTGATTGTGTAGTGTTGTAGCAGTGATGTAAATTTTTGTGTCACTGTATCACGCAAGTAACGCACTCAAGGGCTCCCTGCCGAGGGATCGAACCTAGACTTGAGCCGCTACCGAGGGAGGCCTAATCTGGTGTGCGGGTGCGAAATCTACCCCCAGACCACGGCGGCGTGATCTGTGGCTACGCGGGCGTGTGCGTGAGCACGTTATGTTTGGAGAGACAGGCTGGTACTGATTGTTCACTGCCGTTATTTCATCAGGAGGGTCGATAAAAAAATGTCGCGGCCGTCTTCTATGACGCGCAGCGTTTGGTACGTGTTCGTATTGTGCGGCGGATACCACTAACAGACTGGGATGACTCGCGACTTTTTCAAAATAACTAATCATAAATGATTTTACGTATGCCCAGATAGAAGGGATCTCTAGGTCTCTATGGAGATCGACTCTCCGGATGTACCACGGGGCACTGGTCACTTTACGTAAAACACGATTTTGGAGAACCTGCAGCTTATGAAAGTTATCTTTGGACATATGCGCAAAAACGGGGCAGCTATATGTCATCACGTCTTATACAAAGTGAGCTTGTGTCTGAGGGACATCTTACTCTTATGACAAAACAACGGATGGAGACGGCCCAAGACCATAGCGGCTTTGTTTCGCAATCTGGCTTTGTTTCGCACTCTCGGAAATCAACCCACTCATCGAGAAGAACCGGCAAAAAAATCGATCTAGATTATCTGTTCATGATACATATTTTTACAAACATACATAATTACATTCGTTTTGGTGGATGCACAGAGAGAGGAGTCATTTTCAGACGTCACCATCGTTCACATATTGGTCGACCCTATAATAGACTTTAGACATTAAAACCCGCTTGAAATGATGCTCGAACTTACACTATTTGTTACCTACAACGCTCACTGGGTCTGAGATATGAGATATCTAATTTGTCGTTGTTTCCAGTATTTAATTTATATCAGGCTTTTATTAAATCCAACTTTTCTATGTTCTTTCGGATGTATATTAGATTATTAAGTATGTTTTGGGAAAGCAGAGTTAAGATGCCGAATTTCTGAAACTTAGCCTTTAATCGGCCATTAGAAACCGAGTAACAGCTTTGTGATTTTATTTTATTATTATAACAACGTAATATCAAAAAGTTTTTATATTTTCAGTACCTAAATTAATAGTTTTTTATTCTTTAGTCTCATTTATACGGGTTATTAAGCAACAAAGTCCCAATTATAGAGGTGAACATTGAAAGATTAAGAAATGAAGTATCAGCCCCGAAGGTTTGAGACTCATATTAACAGGTATTTAAAAACATAAGTCATCATTGTAATCATCAATAACAGAGTCTTCTCACATATCCAGGCCACACTTATCCAAATTTCACTGTAATACTTAAAATTTAAATTTAAGATGAGAATTTTTCTGAACGTGGATCCACAAATGCCATCGTTATTTACATAAATGATCATTATTGTCATGCACACGAGCATTCAACTAAGTAGTCATTTATTATTGTATATACATCCTATCATTACGACTTCACATTACATGGACGTATAGTGATATTAAATTTAATGGCTTCAGTTACAATGGCGGTTGAAATCTGTTTTATTTTTTACTTTTTGTATATTGTTTAAAATTGAAAACTCTTTTTTATTAATTCTATAAATTTCAAATATGATATTTTTACATAAAATAAAAGTGTCTGTAATGTTATAATAACTGCATTTCTATATGACACGTATTACAAACAAGAAAAAAAATTTGAATTGTCAGTCTGTTTGTTCTGGCTAATGTTTTAAACAGTTAGTCCAATTTAGACAAGACTTTCAATGTCTGGTAGCTAATGTTATAAAGAGTAACTTAGGCAGCTTTTATTTCAAAGGTAATACAGCGCTCCTTACAAATATAATGGATTCAAAAGAACACGCGCCCTTACTTACTTTTCTGGCCTTGACAAAATTCATTTAGGTAATGACTTCTAATGAAACATTTCTGACATAAAGGGATCTGAAAAAACGTATTCGCCACGAGAGAGAAACAGTTAGAATTGTTTTATAAACCTAGAAATCGATGAGTACAATAGAATGAGCTAAACATGCGTGCAACATCATTTTACAATACGAGTATTGGGAAAGTATAAGGTGTAGTGAATTGTATGCACTTTTTCGTGTAATTTGTTGCACTCACGATATTCAAGTCCTGGTGTCATTATTACTATAATAATTGTGTTACGTGCTGGCACGCATGACGCAGGAAGTAGCCTACTTAACCAGACCAAGACTCTATAACATATCTTGATTAACCGTCAGTAATTTTGTACACATGTGTTGTAGTTAGTGTTACCAGGTTCGCAGCTAAAATTTACAAGAAAATAAGTCAAATACAAATTGAAATATAAAAACACATAATAACATCTACTACGATATAAAAAGGTTTTCTTTAAACTGATTCTTGTCTAATTCTCGCAGAATAGATAAATAATTAAATCTATACTAATGGTATAAAGATGTAAAGTTTGTGAGTTTGTGACTTTGTAGGGGGTAATCTCAGGAACTACTGGTCCGATTGGAATAATTCCCTCAGTGTTATATAGCTCATCTATCGAGAATGGTTATAGGCTACATATCATCATGCTAATACTAATAGGAGCGGAGCACATATGAAAAACGTTTAAAAACCAGGATGTTGTTTTTTTCTTTTGAGAACTGCTATGTGTTAGTGTTAGTGTATCTATTCCACGCGAACGAAGTTGCGGACAGCTAGTAAAAAATATAAATGTTTTTAAGGCACACACTATTTAGTCCTTTTTATTGGTTGAAAGTGGTACATTACTAGAGCGACGATGGCTGGTTTATTAAAAATTAAATAAATGTAAAGTATATCGTTAGCCAGGACGTTTAAAAAAGCGTCCTACATTTTATTGAAAACGACACTCAAAATAGTATGTTGTTTCTCTATCTACTCTACAAAATTTCTGTCTTTTATCTGATGATTACTAATTTGCTATCCTAGAACAGTGATAGTGGTGAAATATGACAGGTAAAATAGAAAAACTGATCCGCTTGTTCATATTCTAGTCATTTAACGTTTGCTGTTTCTTTCTCTTACTATACGTGAGACGAGTAAGAAGTGTATCCTAAGTCATTTCTTTTTTATAAGTCTTTCTAACAGATTAAAAACCCTACACTAGAATACAGAAAGGTATTGAATAAAGCTTTTCGTTCATTTGTGTTGACTTTTAAAATAACTGTCACTTATGATACTGATTTTTAACTGTTCTGATAAATACGCCTAACCATTAGACAGTAGTACGGGGCATTAAAGCTAAATACCTATGAATTATAAAAAAAAAGAAAAATCTCAGAATCATATATACCATATAGATAAAATACACATCTCACATTTCTAAATGTGAGTGTAAGAGTGTAAGAAAAAGATTAAGTTTTTTAGTGAGATACTGAGTTTTGCAGAAGATAATGGCTTTTATGTAACAGTAGTGACATAGTAGTTATCCTCTGTGTTGGATATCTTATAT
Source organism: Antheraea mylitta (assembly GCA_014332785.1). Taxonomy (NCBI): domain Eukaryota; kingdom Metazoa; phylum Arthropoda; class Insecta; order Lepidoptera; family Saturniidae; genus Antheraea; species Antheraea mylitta. The sequence continues at coordinate 948,975 of JACEII010000012.1, read as the reverse complement.
ATTTAATAAATCCGTATAATGTTATGTGTGGTATATGTAATTAAGTCATCAATCTGTTGCTGAAAGTTTTACGCGTTTTATTCGACACTCGTTACATTATATTTTGTAATTAAATAAAATAAATATCGTGGATTCATAAAGCGGGTGGTCCCAGTTTTCGTGAAACCTCTAGCAACACTATCAGTGGTTAGAGATGACAAGATTGTAGAAGCGCATACTCCGTGTATTCGAATGCAAATACAGACCTCGGAGGTGCAAAACACAATGCGTTCTATTCACAAGGGTATAGTGTTATAATCCAAGTACATAAATTATAAGTTAAATAACTATGCTATTGTAGCATGTGTCAGTAAATTTATTTGGGATAAGAAACTTCTATGCCGTATGATTCTCTTCTAAAAAAAGACTTGGAAACAATAGATTGAATTCTTCAGTTCTGAATGTTATATCTTACATGGTCGAACTAGGAAGTTATTTCTTAAGTGATCATGTATCCAACATTAATTTACAGTTTCATAACACGATATAATTTTTTTTATAGCTAATGTTAGGTCGTCTCCGTTACTTCTATGCCATCTCTAATCTCTACATATAAAACAAAGTTCTCTGCCACATTTGTCTTCCTATATGTTCACGATAAATTCAAAAACGACTGGACGGATTTTCATGCGGTTTTTACCAGTAGAGAAAGTGATTCATGATGAAGCTTTAGGTACATAACTTGACAATTTTTTCTGTAAATTGGTTGAAATGTAACGATAATTGTTGGAAATATCGGAAAAAGTCAAGTCTCTAGGGAGTTTTCATATAAAACTATGCCTAATGCCTTTGAGTTATAACAAAACAATGCATGGTGGGATATTACTCTTTTATAGATCTACAAAGAAGTCTATGACGGCATATATCTGTTAAATATAGCCAACTATACTCATAATATCTTCTAAATTATAGTAAAATACTGAACTTCTCCTAAACGGTTGGACCGATTTTGATAAAAATAATTGTGTGCATGGTGGTAGATTCGAGTATGGTTTAGATTCACAATTGGACCCAGCAGGTGTAGGAGCGATTTGATTATTCTGTGAGGCTCAAAACCAGACAGGCGAGGCTTGCGCAATAAGTGAATGGAAATAATCAGTTCTGAATTGATAGGTAAATTAGTGAATATTTATTTTCTTTAAAATTTATTTTATTATTGTTGTTATGGCAAACTTTTTATTTAATACTACTTTTATTCACGGATTTGCTTGCGTTAATATAGATTTTAAAAATAAAACACAGTCCATATAACTGGATTTCTATAAGTGAATTGATTTTTAAAATCGTATTATTTGAGATTATCCATTACATACAAGAAATCAAATCTTTTACCTTTATAACAGGGGTTAGACTATAACAAATTCCTCCATAGACACTTTATCAGATTGATAACTCTTCTAAAACATTTGAAAGTGGTATAATAAGTCAACTTTCTTGGATACTCACAAAGATATTCCTATAAGTCTTCACAAATATTAATTAAATAAAGTTTATTGAAATATAGACACTAAAAAGTATTCAAAACAATTTTAATTGTCGTTATAAACTCTAATGTATTGTTTAGTGCGATATCAGAAGGGAATCACTATTTATCTATATCACGGTTTAATAGAATTTCATAAAATCGTGTCAAGTTCTGATAAGAAATTACGTAAGAATTATTATCAAGGACTCTTAGATATATGTCATTTGGTCTCTCTTACTCGGCCTTAACAGACAGGTAAGCAGTTTAACAGATGTCAAGTGGTTACTACAAATCATGAATATATATAATGAAAATCAAATAGGACTGTCCACATACACATATAGATTGCAATTTCGAACGCATTTATACGAGTATAAAATGGTGATCATGATGGTGACATGCGAAAGGCTGGCCTGTAAACTGGTTGACGATAGATTTGCAACTTAACGATAGGTGGTAGAGCCACGCTGAAGTTATAACCGGTTTCAGCATGAATGGGTCAGCTCACTCGGGGTAGCACCACCCTCTCACAGAAAACCGACGTGAAGTAACAGTACTTGCATTGTTGCGTTTGGTTGAGTCAGGGAGAGCGCCGGAGGCCCACCTACCCCTTCTTCCTTTCCCTTCCTACCCAACCGTTTGCCTCCTATGACATAAAAAAACTAAAAACTTATATTAGTGCCGCCTCTCTAGGTACCACCTCATACTTGAACTCCTGCAGATGTGGCCCAACAGCAACGTTTAAGAGCCAAGCCGATTTAGACATAACACGTTTATTATCTTAGACCATACCGTTATTTGAGATCAGGGAAGATTGTGAGCCGTTAAAAATCTTTAATGTAGAACTAGAGTTGATAAAAACATCAGAGAAAGTATTCATTATCATCAACCTGTAAAAGACCCACTGCAGGACCACAGTCCTCTTCCCGAAGGAAGGTATGACCATAATCATCCGCACCTGCCCACGACGTGGTGATTTGAAACTGATAAATCTCTGTTTTCACAGTTCTATGTTTTCCCACATATTGTAGTAGTCAAGGACATTTCTCAAGTTCAGGTTTCCTCACGATGTTTTCCATCATCGTTAACCGATACTGTTACCAATTTACATTATTAAATCTACGCGAATTCCAAAAAAATCATTGGTACATGCCGGGGTTCGAACCAGCGGACATCGAAATGAAATTTTACCGGTCGAACCACTAGAACAGTACGACTTTTTTTAGTATTACTACCATGTAATACACTATACAGGAAAAATGGTTACATTTGAATTTAGGTAAGGGTTATTTGTATATTTGAACTAATTATCTGATACATATGTATATGCACACCCCACCGCACCGCCCCGCACCCCGTGCGGCATGTAAATTATATACATCATCAGTAACTAGCCTCTGCCCGCGACTTCGTTCGTGTGGAATAAAGATATTCTTTATTTCTAACACGCAGCGGAAGCTCTCGGGAGGAAAAAACCCGATTTTGAAATATCCTTCATTGGTGCTCCGCTCTTATTGGTTTTAGCGTGATGATATATAGCCTATAACCATTCGCGATAAATGAGCTATATAACATTGAAAGAATTTTTCAAATCGGACCAGTAGCTCCTGAGATCACCCCCTACAACGTCGCAACGTCACAAACCCACAAACTCACAAACTTTACCTCTTTATAATATTAGTATAGATAAACTAGCTACACTCTAAACCTGTTGTCTCATTTACATAAAGACACTTCATTATCACTTCTATTTGTTCAAAAATAAATCACTAGACACTGATCCTTATGCACTCTTAGTTTATTTATTTTATTTTTTCTGCAGTCTTCGTCTGCACATTTTTTCTAACATTATCCAGTGCAGCTTAGATATAAAGTGCGAAAAATATGGTATATTTATCATATTTCAATAGTCACAGCTAACTGTTGATGTTTTTTTAAATATTATTACTAATTCCTAATAGCACTCCTCGTTATAATGTAGAAATAGTTCTCAAAAGAAGATTATTATTTGAATACATTTGAGGAACTTAACACAGATATAGTTTTTTAACGTTTTTTTTTTTTCGAACTGACTACGCTATTGGCCTTAATAGGCCTTCATAGTTTCACCGGATTACTAAGGCGAGCGCTTAAGTCACTCAGACGATTTTATTCAGGTAACATGCTCAAGGGTGCACGGCACACCTCGGCTTAGGCTGTTACCGAAGAAAACTCGATCTGACATAGCTAAACTATTCTAAGCTATTCGTACATATATTCATTTTTGAATTATTCAATTAAAAATTACATGATTTAAAAACACAACATATAAATCGGAAAGAGATTTTTTTAATGTAGCACAATATAAACTATGAATAATATAGATCCTGAAGAGATTTACACTGGTTGCTGTTATGCGAGCCCTTAAATCAGTAGGTAAATGGATATACCCAGGTTTATTCCGAAACGCGGCAAACTAAAAGAAATTCGATCACCATACAAATAATAATAAACATAATAGACAAAAAATTGACTCCGTGTTTATGCCGCATTTATAGATTATTTATAAAAGTAAATTACAAAACGATTAAGGAAAAAAAACTAAAGTAAAATGTGGCAATAAAAAAATCCTTTGCAATTAACTATTAATAGTTTCTTCCTTTAATGATAAAACATTATAATTTTTATAACGTACCACAGAATCACGTATAATATATTATAATATGATGTATATAACACAACACTTATAGTATAGCCTCAGACCGACATGCGCGAGATTCGTTCGACGGACGCCGCGCTTACAACTGACGCATTATCTTCTAATTTACCCGAATGTTGGCATACTCTGTAATAACATCACGCTGTGGCACTTCATTTACGTTGAGGACGGGATTCCAACAGTCGATGCATCATCACAATCTTCAAGCTTTCACCCTGCACGGGTGGGCTGAAATATTTCCTATATATTTTTTCTCTATAGACTCAAGGTTTGACTTGATGTTAACCGATACCATGAACGAAGATCACACGGTCTCAGACGTGTATTAAGAAATATATCCTAGATATATAATGTCTACTTCATGAATTAAGTAGCAACTATTTTAGGAATGCTCAGCGTCCTGGGTAGATTGAAGCTTAGCTAGACTAGGGTATTGGAAGTGATATATACAGAAATTACCTGTTATTGATAAAAATTTCTTGGGGCCATGTCGTTGTGACACTGTGCATTTACCGCAGAGACTGGAATCATACTAACACATTGAATTTAAATGAGTAATCCTACGCCACCGTGTCAGTGGCTCTTTGCACTATAATCGGTATACTACGTACATAGTTGATAATAAATTTTACTAACGTTGATGGCTTTCTATGATCTTGTTGAAATATTTTTGATAAATTTAATAAAATAAATTAAGTCTTTGAGGCAAACTGTTGACAAGTTAGAATTTTAATTTCTCCGAGCATCTATTATATTTTGTAATATTTAAAGGTGACAAAAACTATCTGATTTTCAGAGTTAATGAAATAGCTTCTGGTTTAAACATTATTAACTGATTAAAGCAATTGTATGATTTCCGTCGGCGTGGAGTTCGTCGCCGGGTCTTGTCAGACCTTTTAATGCATCCTGTGTAAACTAACAGCAAGATGAATCGGGTTACCCTGGGAACACTAGGCATCCATTGAAATATGTGTGCGTACTAGAATAGACATTCGAAACAAGGCTGTGGAGTCGACTTCACGCTCGACGTTGCTTGTTTTTTCTATTCAATACGTGCCATTTCACTTACATCATACATGTAGAAAAGTTCTTATAAATTTCGTGACGATTTATTTGTTTAAAAGTAATTTCAATTTTTTTTTTTTCATATAAATTTGAATTCTTTTACGAAAAATTACAGATATCTTCTATGAGAAAATATAAATGTTTTTGAACTCATGAGTTTACAATTACACGAGTATAAAAAATGTAATAATTGTAAGTTTCATAACTCCAATACATATATAAACTTTTTTTTTATTCTCACACCAGTTTTATTTTAATTTTTTATCAAAATCTTATGATTTTTTCTAATATCAAAGTATAATTGTTTTCTGGTAGTTTGTTTAATGATAGTTTACGAAAAATTTCCACATTCCAATTTCCACTGGATGATACACATAATACAAGTCTTGTTTATATCGTGGTATGAAAAGATTCTTCGCTAGTTACTACGCGCATGCTGTGTTGCTTGGTGCTTCAAAAGTATATACAGTCTTATTAAGTAACTATTACCGACTACGAGATCTGGATCGCATATCAAGAGTCTTGATCGTACGGTTTTATTTCGTTATAAAATTGTTAATATTAAATTTAGATCTTGTAATTTCACTACTTAAAATGTAAATAATATATTCAAGTAACGGATACGGCGAACGTGGTCCTACCTTGACAATAAAAAAAACCTGAAGGTCAATCGCAGCGTCACTTATCCAATTATAATCCAATTGTAAATCTAAACCATTCTCAAATCCACTGGTACACGAACACAAAATTTCATCAAAGTCGGTCCAGCCATTTAGGAGGAGTTTAGTGACATACACACGTACAGAAAAAAATATATAAAGATATTCAATTTAATGAATTACTATGATTTGTAAGTTATCCGTATTATATTATTAATATTTAAAATGACCTTTGAACTGTATAATGCTATAATCTTTATTAGAATTTCCATGTGTGGTGCTGAAACTACAATATAATGCAAATGATCATTGTTTTATTTGTCTAATCTAGTGCGTACTATGTTGACATCATTAGCGACGCCAGACAGTGTGGCTTAAATGTCATATATTTGCCTAATCTAGTCAGGCAGTTAGTAGTTAGATTATACAGCTTAAACAACCACAATTACAGTAACATCGAAAACTTAAAAAAAATGTGCGAAACAGAGCAGCTTTTTGAAGGAACGACAAAATTACAGTTGTGACGTATTGCAGACCTCGTCAAACTTTTTGAACATTCTAAATATAGATGTGTAGAATACAAATTTAGATATATTTGCGTATTATATTATATGCATAACATCGAGACAATTTAAGGATATATAAATGTCAATTTTAGATTCGTATCATAATATTTTAACTTTGTTTTGTTTCAAACTCTTGACTATATCATGTGCAAGCCCGAACTTACATCTATATTCAGAGGAGACAAAAAGATTGACGCGATAAATCATATCTACATGTCTATACATAATACTTGGGCGACAGAGACTAGCTCGGTTCTTTAAAAAACAATATTAAATTAAATAAATAGGTTTGCCTTATATAATTAAGATTTTTTTGACAGAAAAAAAAATTAAAAAAATACATCTCTTCTGTCACTCGGATTCGAACTGGGGTTACACGGATTTTCGAAGCAACCGATTTCCATCTGAGTTATTTTTGTTTTGACAACACCGACAAAATTTACCTTTATATTCTAACTATATTTTTTCATTGCCTGAAAACTCAGTTAAAATAGTTTTCTATTAATAAAATCTAGCTAGATCGATTTATCGTCCCCGAAACTACCTACCTACTAAGTTTCACGGAAATAAGTGACGCCGTTTCCGAGATCCTGAATATAAACAAATATAAAAATATACAAGAATTGCTCGTTTAAAGGTATTAGATATATATGTATATAATAAGAATGTACTTGTCTGTGTTTTTTAGTTTTTTGTGAAAAAAAAAAATGTTGCTGGTGTCTTGGAATAAGTAATATAATACATGAAACTGCTAAAATACTGCGTTCATAATAAAACCTCAATCATAAAGCATATCCTTGAGTAACATCTAGGCTTAGTTTCATTGAAACCGGTTTTCTCTATCAAAAGTTATAGTCATTTTAATAACGACTCGACTTAAGTACAAGAGATAAGTAGATAAATGGACTTAAAATATTCAGATGATTTTAGTCACTATTTTTTGTGGACGAAGTCGCGGGCATAGCTAGTTATTTAATAACATATGCCTATAACACTTTTGAGAATTCGTACGGTTCTCTTATGGAATCTCAAATCAAATTTGTTTTTCTAAAATTTTATTACTAAGTTAGGAAATCTAACAAGTATTTGATAAGTTTAATATTCTACTATCATGCGATTATAAAACTGTAATCAGTTGATGGTAATTACATATAACTATGATTTAATCATATTACTTGGACTAGATTTCTAGAAGGTCAACGGGTATAAACTAAAACTAAACTAAACTAAACTAAAACTTTTCAGAGAAGCTCTCTTTCATTGTTAGCTCTTGTCCGACTGATTTATTTTTAGTAATGGGTGATTTTAATTTAAGTAACATCGATTGGATTAGTGAGAATAGCTGCTTACAGCCTACCGGGATCGTGGGCGAATCACAGGTATTATTCTTCGATACGTTGGCTCAGTGTAACCTGAACCAATTTAATTTTAATAGAAATGTTAATCACAGAATATTAGATTACGTATTGTGTAATAGTGACTATATGTGTCGGTATGTGGTGACCCTTTAGTACCGGAGGACCTTCACCACAAGTCATTAGAATTTAATATAAATTGTATTCAAGACGATACACTCGGTGTCAACCGTAGACTTAAATATTTTTACGACAAAGCAGATTACAAAGCTATCTCTTCATCATTAAATAAAATAGACTGGGTTAGGGACTTAAATAGTAAGCCTCTGGACCACGCTTTAGACTTATTTTATGACCACTTATATAATATTAGAGACAATCATATTCCTCATAAAATAATTACTTCTTCTTCATTCCCACCTTGGTACAGCTGCTCATTAAAAAAAATTTTAAAGGAAAAATATAAATTCAAAAAGAAATATCACGTTTACGGTAATGCGGTTGATCTTAACACGTTTTGTCTTCTTCGGTCTAGGGCTAAAAAATTAGAACAAGAGTGCTATAAACATTATATACAATGTTCTGAAGATGCGATTATTAAGGATCCCAAAATGTTTTGGTCGTTTATTAAATCAAATAATATGAGTTCCAACTCACTTCCATCTACATTACACTATGATGAACAGTCGGCAAATACTGGCGAAGGAGTTTGTAATCTTTTTGCTTCTTATTTCCAATCCAAATCCTTTTTTATCTCCAGCGTCCCACGCCCTAAATTATTCACCACTAAATTCTCCTATAGCACAGGATATTTCCGCTAGTATTGGTGAAGTACAAATTAATGTAGAGTCAGTATTAAAACTACTAAAGTCATTAGATTTAAATAAGGGTGCTGGACCAGACTTAATTGTACCTACCTTTGCAGTTAGATGTGCTGAATCTCTGTCAGTGCCACTAACTATTCTATACAAACGGTCCGTCACAGAGGGAATTATACCTAGAATTTGGAAGTCTGCATTCATTACCCCAATACACAAAAATGGAAGAAAGAATGATGTTAGAAACTACCGACCTATATCTAAATTATGTCTCTTCGCCAAAATACTTGAACGCATTGTGTATTCTCAGGTGTATCAATCGCTATCGGCATCTTTTATTCCTGAACAGCATGGTTTTCTAAAGATGCGCTCAACTTCGTCTAACCTACTATCTTTTATAGATTTTCTCACGTCCAGTATGGATTCCGGTGGACAAGTTGACGCTATTTTTACCGATTACAGTAAAGCCTTCGATCGTATTGATCATCAAATATTACTGCAGAAGCTTCTCTACGCTGGAATCCACGGTAATTTATACAGATGGTTTACCTCCTACATCGAAAATCGATCCCAAGCAGTGGTAGTGAACGGGTTCTCCTCCGTCTGGATTAAAGTTCCTTCTGGAGTGCCTCAGGGATCATTACTAGGACCCTTACTTTTTAATATCTTTATTAATGATATAGCCGATTGTTTCCAACACTCCAATTTCCTTCTGTACGCCGATGATATGAAAGTATTCAAAAAAATTGATGTTCTTGATGATTCCAAGTTTTTACAAAAAGACTTGGAACGTTTTGAACAATACTGCGTGACTAATAAGCTAGACTTGAATGTTAATAAATGTTACACCATAACTTTCACTCGCAAATTTAATCTCATAAAAACATCATATAAATTGAATGATCAGGTACTGCAGCAGGTAAATGAAATTCGAGATCTTGGTGTCTTGCATGACTCTAAGTTGACTTATGAAACACATATAGATCAGATTGCTAAAAAGGCTAATAAAATTATGGGCTTTGTTCTTCGCTCAAGTTCACAATTTAACAGTGTTAAAGTAATTAAGATCCTCTATTGTTCTTTGGTGCGTAGTATTCTCGAGTATTGCTCACAAGTGTGGAATCCGCGTTACTATGTGTATATCGACAGACTTGAGTCTATACAACGAAGATTTATGAAATTTCTACAGTATAAATCGGGAACCAACGATTGCAACTATGAAGCAAGATGTCGTAGATACCATATTTTACCTTTGCAGGAAAGAAGAAAAATTTCTGACATAGTTTTTCTAGTTAAAATTGCTCAAAATTACGTGGACTCTCCGCACTTACTTTCTAAAATTAATCTGAGAATACCTAACAGGACATTAAGACAGCCTATGTATTTGGATATCCCACAGTGTGCATCTAATTATAGACAGAACTCTTTCTTTATTCGTGCTGCAAACATATTAAATGATCTGGTAGTCCAGCCACAGTACGATTTCTTTACATCTACAACGCAACACTTCAAAAATACTATGGCGAATGCATGGTTTAATGGTTCTCATGCTTAGTTCAAGTTCTCTTTGGATTAATTTTTTTTTATTAATTTAAGTTTGTATTAGTTATTGATTATTTTGGTTTTTTGAAACGAACTAGCCATTCCCTAGAATACTATATGCGAAAACATTTAATTGGTGTATAGAATCTATTTAGTTTAAATACTTGTAATATATCACTGTTTGTTTTCCGAAAAAAAAAAAAAAAATAAAATAAAAATAAATAAAATACATTTCTGTGACCTTCATAAAGGAAATTTTTGATTCAAGATATACTTCTAAAGGAAATCTCGAAGTATACTCTCAATCTGTTAACATTATTTGGTACCTCCAATTCTTTATTGCCCTGGGGCTTAAAGATTTTTAAATCCGGCCTTGAATTTCGTTTACATAATTTCTATCCAAATCATTTTGATAATACCTAATTATTGAATATAGTGAATACAATAAGATATTGTTCTTATTTTATTTTCATTATATTATACGCTTAACTATGTAATTTGGATTAAAATTGATTGGGATATTAATAGTTGTTAATAAATAAATGTAACTGGGAATTGAATTTCCTAATTTGTCGTATCATAAAACATAAAAGTACAGTGTTTTTCTGACTCTGGCCAACAGCATTAATTAACATCGATTTATTATAGAATATGAAATATAACTGTCAATCTATATTAAGTTGGAGAGGCACAGTTCGAAGAAGCACGTGATTCTAGTGAACTTATTCGATGATGGAATGCATAACGAGTCCATGACTGTAAGTATTAGCGAGTCGGTAGTGAGTCGTGACTTACTGCTTAGCGGGTATAACACAACTGACCAGGTGCGCACGTGGTATTTAGGCTGTCCACACTGCGGGCGTTTGTTTTATACTTTGTACACGTTTAGCAGGTTTTCAAATATTACGAGACTACTAGAATTGATAAAGAACAACACACACAGCAGAAATAAGGAAAATAACGAATAAAAACTTAATGTAAGATATACGATGTACAACAAAAGTAATTATAATAATAAAAAGAAATGGCTAAAGTATCCAACCAAGCCGTTAAACACGAACACTTCAAGAAAGATCGGCTGAGTGACTTAAGTGCTCGCCTTAATAGTCCGGTGAAGCTGTTAAGACCTTACTATGTAAATAGCGTAGTCAGTTCGAAAAAAAAACTCAAGAAAAAATCAATCGCAAAATAACATAATTATAATAAAGAACAAATATATGCTCATTGTAAACTGAATATAAGACATACAAGTAAAACCTGACCAAAGGCTCTGACAGTCCCACAAAAAAAAAACTAAAATGGATTATTTCAGCCATCATTTTTCGTATAAAATAGAAATTAATTTGGTAAATGATAGTTGACAGGCTTAATCTCCTTCGTCGAATCTGCGAATCTTGGTCTGGTGAACTTATATATTACGATATGGCTGGAGTACCTAAATATTCGCTCAGGTAAAAGTTCCTTGAATTATTTCTTTTCTCTTAAGTAAACAATGTTTTCATTAGCAATCAGTGAAATACGTTTGATAAAAGATACTTTCACTATTTTAAAAATATAATACGTTGGCTGTCGTCCCACAATGAGTATAAAAAAAATTCTTGACAAATTATATACCAAACACCTTCCTTATGAATCACTTTATCTAATGTTGGAAGCCGCGAGAAAATCCGTTCAGTAGCTTTTGAGTTTATCGCGAACAGACAGAGAAACAGACAGAAAAAGGTGGCAGAGGACTTTGTTTTATACTATATAACGATAAATACGTCATATAAATAAATATTGATGTCGAACGTATTCCTATTTAAATAATGTCATATAGCGTAGTCCCATGAAATTATATTATATAAGACACACGCGACAAGATACACGTGAGAACTTCATCATAATTAGCTATTTTATGTGCAGTGCAGAAGCCGCACTATTCTTATCGCGTACAAAATATATACTAATACCTGCGCGGAAAACGCTCAGCGTGAGTTTAGCCTAAGTTTATATTTTTGCCGTCAATAATTCGGCATGAACGGTTCGCTAATTACGTTATAAATTGCGTAACGTGATTGAACAATTATGAACCGTTCAACAATACGTTTATTTTAGAAATAAACTTAACAAGCACATTATGTATACTTCAATTGCATTTAGCTAGTTTCTCGATCGGGCACGTCTATGTGGACAATGTATTTGTACAGGCGATTCGAGTTGCTTATTTTAATCTTATAAGTATTTATATAAAAACGAATGGTTACATATTTAAAACGGTGAAACTTTTCATGCATATAACTCCATTATACAATTTTAGTATTTTATAGAATACTAGCTTCTGTCTACGACATCATCCGTGTGGAATGGTTACTTTGGGCTAAGTGTAACACGCAGCGGAAGCTCTTAGAAGAAAAAAACCTCGATTTTGTAACATTCTTCATTAGTGCTTCGCTCCTATTGGTCTTAGCGTGATTATATATAGCTACGACTTGAAGTTATTTTAATACCATTATATTAGCAGTATACTTTCAACGACATGTTTGCAAATGTGGTGCGCATACGCTTAGGAGGCAATATGAACAGATTAAATTGATTAAAGAAAATCTTTGTAAACAGAGCTCTACTAATCTATAAATATAATTCTTCTATCCATTTGTATGTTACTGAACTCCTCCTAAACGGCTGGACAGATTTTAATGAATTTTTTATATTTGTCCAGGTGGATTCAAAAATGGTTGAGATTTTCAATTGTTGCAAGTGTCTTGGAATAAGTACATACATAAAATACATTTAAATCATTTCTAGAAATGTCTATATGTGTGTCTATTTGTATGTTTATTTCAACACACATTACTGATAAAGTACTGCGTTGAAGATAAACCTCACCCAGAAAATCATAAAGCATATAGTCTAGTAACATTTAATCTTGGTTTAATTAAAGTCAGTTCACTTTACCAATACTTAAGACATGACTTATGTACGAGAGAAAAGTAAATAAGCAAATGGACTTAATACATTCCGATGATTTTATTAGTCACTGTTTTTTTACATTAGGTTCCACGCGAACGGAGTCGCGGGCACAGCTAGTGTATTATAGTTATAGTACAATAATTATTGAACCATGTTTTTATAAGCATACCTATTAATAACTCTAATCCAAATTCAGTTCAAATTAAGCATTGGTGTTGTTTTAAAGATATCCCACCGCCAAGATATTCCAATTAATAAAGTTATGAGGCATTTTCGCAAATGTCCATATAACCATTCCGTTACCAAGTATATACATCTCAATACGAACTTTTGGTTATAATTTGAAAAGTTCTCTATTTTACAACAATTCCAATTAATACGATCTATAACATATACCTATCTATACTAATATATAAAGCTAAAGAGTTTGTTTGTTTGTTTGGTTGAACGCGATAATCTCAAGAGCTACAGATCTGATTTGAAAGTTTCTTTTAGTGTTAGATAGTTCATTTATCGAGGATGGCTATAGGCTACATATCATAACGTTTAAACCAATAGGAGCTGAGCACTATTGAAGAATGTCTCAAAATCGGGTTTTTTTGGAAGCTTTCGATGCGTGTTAATGTCAGTACTATATGTGTTGCCATGGTAACGCGATAACAATCTCTCGCAAATATTTTCATGGTTTATTTTGTGTTCCTATTAAAACAGTTAATTCTACGTTATTTTTGTTTCCAATTTTTAATTATACGTGGTACGTTTATATCGCAAACATTTCTAAAGTTTATTGTGTGTCGCTATTCAAAAAGTTTAGTAGTAATAATATTCATTCAATAAGATAGTCAAAGGAATTAATCCATACTGCCAATTCTGAAGTAGTTAATATAGGTAGTTTTTTTCTATATCCAAGATAATGTAAAGGTATAAGCGCCAAATCCTCTATGTAATATTTCGTAAATTTTTATCTTCTTAATTTTCAAGACAACAGAATTCATGCTTCGCGGTATTATTTATCTTTCATTTCATTTATGCACAATAAACGAACCATATTACATAAAACTCTACCAATTTAACACAATATACAGATAAGTAAGATAAGATTATGAATAAAATATAAAATCCACTACATGACAGACTAAAATCCCGCCAAAAACTCCTCAAAAACTTTATTCTACGTTAGTTTTGTACCCAATTTTTGATTTGTGATATATTACGTATAATAAAAGTAAAGTGAGTGTATTTTATATTAAAAATATCCGTGATGCTACAAATATCAACATTTTTTTTAATTCTGTGGATATGTCTGTCTTTTTTTATTTGTTACGGGTAATCTCCGAAACGGCTGGACCTATTTGAACGGTTTTTTTTTCTTAGAAATGACTACGCTATTGATCTAGCAAGGTCTTAATAGCTTCACCGGACTACAAGTAATATTTGAACGGAAATTTTACGGACAAATAAGTAACTAATTAGCTGTTTTATTTCAAGCTAGCGGGTTCAGCAGACGTTGCCCGCCCTGATAATGAGACAAACTATAACTTGCACAATAATCATTTTATATATTGGTGAAAACGGCATGAAGATGCGTTCTGTAGTTTTTGATCTTATCGCGAACAGACATATAGACAGACGTAGAACAGGACTTTTTCTTACACTATGTAGTGATAAACTGTTATCCGTGCCTTCGTCCATGTGAAATTAATCAAAAATATGTTGTTCTCTGTAAACATACACGAGCTGTACTGGACTCCAAGATTTATATTTATATTTGCCTTTATACCAAAAGGCAGCAAACAGGCTGACGGCCCACCTGATGGTAAGTGGTTAACGTCGCCTATGAACAACTGTAACACCAAGGGTATCGCTGTTGTAATTGAAAGTCATATGTTTATATGTGATTTAAATTATAGCAAGGTATGATAATAACTTAATTATATCGACACTATGGACATATTATATCTATATAATAAAAGATTTAACACATATTGTTCGAAAATGTATAGCATAATATTTTTCATTACTTTCTTATATAGTGTAAGTGGGCACTAAGGGTCATATATAGCAGTTTAAAGTTCCAGTTATGTGGCTGATGATAAATCTCTTCCCATTCGATTCACTATTCGTATTCACATATATAATGTACAAGTACATGTTACCTGTTACAGTAGATGATGTGCGTGTGATACTTACAAATATTTTTGAAAGAGTATTATTGTAATTTACACTAGATATGTGATCAAAATTTTACATTTATTTAATATACTTAAAAAAAAAAACGCGTGCGGAGCCGCGGGCAACAGCTAGTATATACTATAATGTTATAAAGAGGTAATATTTGTAAGCTTGTGAGGCTGTAGAGGGTAATCTCAGAAACTGCTAAACTGATTTGGAAAATTCTTATACCAACAGAAAGCCACGTTATTTGTGAGTATCATAGGGGTTACATATTAACCCGCAAAATGAAAATACTTTTTGTGGTAGTCGAATTTGCAAAGTCGGAGAAAAGACGGTCGAACGAAAACGTTTCTTACAAACGTTGCCTTGATGATAAGAGATATATAATAGAGTTTTAGAAAAAAGTTGAGAGCTTGTTAATGCCTACAAAAAAATCAACGACATCATATGCCTAACTTTTATATTTAAGTCACAAAACATAAATGTGTAGCGCCCAACAAAATGGGCACAGGTCAGCCAGTATGAAATATAAAGGTGAGAGTCGCCATAACTTTGTTCTATTACCGGGCGCGTTCCAGTAGAAGCTCACAACACTTTTTTTTTTCGAACTGACTACACTATTGACCTAGCAAGGTCTTAAAAGCTTCACCGAACTACGCTCACAACGCCCTTTTCGCCGTTCCACTAGAATACCGCGAGCGTTGTGGTCGTGGCGAAAACGTCATTGATGACGTCATAACATACGCTCACGCGAAGCTCACGACGACCCATGTCGGGAGGTGGGTCGACGTGAGCGCTGACAAAATTGGCGGGATTCTCAATGAAGATGGCGAACCCGAAAATGTCATTACTTGATAGGGTATAGGATATTTATATTAAATATCATATTGTATTGAAATACGTAAATGAAATATGTTAATAAAGTTTTGATAATTTTAGTTCTTTTGAAAAATGTTGTGAATTCTAAAATTCAATTTAGAAATTAATTTATAATCATTTCATGGTAATGTAATATTTTTCATTTAACCAATAAGGTCATTTTTTTATGTTTTTATGATAATTCAAATAAAAAATTGAACTATACATTGTTTCTTTAATATACTTAAATGGATTTAATAATTATATGAATTTACTGTTAAGACTTACAAAGTGTAACTTAACCTCTCAAAGTTTTTGTTTTATTTTTTCTAGATTGCCATTTTTATTATTTATCTGAACGCTCAAAACGCCCACAAATGCGTTCCACTAGCTCTTACGATCGTAACGCTCGCGAGCTAGTGGAACGGGAAAACTCGCGGTCGTGAGCGTGAACGTTGTGAGCTTCTAGTGGAACGTAGTCCCTGTAGGTAAAAATCAGCCACTAAACACCTGTCAATGTCTTCAAAGGGCTATAAATCTGAGAGACAATTACATATGTCACCTAGTATAGTGAAATGTCTATTATTGAAGCGAAAACTTCTTTAGGTGTATGAAAGAGTGAACGAAAGTGGAGCGTCACGCTCGGTTCGGTAAAGCTGAATCGGGTTTACTTCGTTCCCCTCGACAAAGCGCGTTCGAGTCAGTGACGTACTGTTGTACTGTCTGATAAAAAGTGCATTGTTACCTATTATATTCAAGGTATGTTTCATAATCAATTAATCTATCTGTAGTTGTTAATTCAAAACCTATGATGATAAACTTCGGCTATCATCGTGCTTCAGAATACCCAAAAAAGTTCAAAGAACCGTTCTATAACCACAGAGTATATCATACTTTAATAACTTTATATAGGTTACTTACTCTATGAAACCAATAACCAGTTCTTTACTGTTTTACTAGATGGCTCTGTTTATAACACGATGTTTAAAATAGAATGAATGAAACCTATAATATCTTTGAAATGTCAGACGATGGCTCTATTTACAAAATAACGTATGAAATTAATTTCATAATTTTAATTCGTCTATATTTGGTACTAAAATTAAACACTTTTTCTTTTCAAAAGTCAATACGTAACCCTATATGGTATATGATAATCTGTTACGTCGCTATTTTTTATGTAGAAATACTATGGAGTAATGTCACTGTCAAAATGTCAAACAAAAAAAAACAAACACCGGCTTTTTTGTTTCGTACATAATATTTCGGTACTGCTTCTGCTATTAAGTTAAATTTTATATTTAGTAGTTATTTTGATGTTCCTGTCCGTGCTTAATTACCTAGCCTATATTTTAATAAATTTTTATTAAATGCATATTATAATGTAACACGGAAAAAGTAGTAAAATTTTACGTAAAGACGCGTTCATATCAGTTAGCTAAAGAATTTGTGTGAATATAAATAAACTTAAAATGCTATCTTATTCCAAATTTTTCACTCGTGAATAATTCAAATATAATATACATGAATCTACGTTTACTTTTCGAGAAATAGGCATATTAGAATTAAGTAAATTCAAGTATTTCTATATCACATTCAGATGTCCTCTGGAATCCATAATCATTTGTGAGGATTGTAATAAACAATATTTTAGATTATACTTTACTATATTTATATAACCTTTATGTGATAAGAACAGCTTCACAGGTCTATGCAAAAATGTTAGGTTAGTTTCGGTAAACAAAACGTTGAATAGATTAACAACGCTTACCGGTCACTTAAGGTGAACCAAATGTATATGAAGTTAATCATAAGATGATAAGATGATGATGTGTCTAGAAACACAATTTAACAAGGTGTTAAACCAAAGAACTACCGGGCAGTAAGTATAGGTTGATAGAGATATAAATAAATTCCTCGTTACTTATTAATATTTTTTATTTAGCGTAAAAATGAATGGCATTCACCCATTTTCATGTTTTTTTTTCTTTTATAATTGAAATTGTGGTATTATCTATTTATTACTTTAAGTGATAAACGCGCATCACTGCTAAAATACTGCGTTCATAATAATACCTCTTCAAGAAATCATAAAGCATATCTTCGAGTAACACTTAGTATTTGTTACATTAAATGTTACATTAAAATCAGTTTGGTCTATCAAAAGTTCTTGTACTTTTATCGACGACGCGACTCAGTTATGAGAGAAAAGTAGGTAAGTAAATGTATTTCAATTTAAGTACATATATTCAGATGACCTTATAAATAGCTGTTTTTTTTTTAGGCTGAGTGCCTTAAGCGCTCGCCTTAGTAGTTTGGTGAAGCTGTTAAGACCTTGCTAGGTCAATAGCGTAGTCAGTTCGAGAAAAAACGGTTTTTTTTTACATAAGTTTTCATATGGACGAAGTCGCGGACATAGATAGTATATTATATAAACATAATCTATATAAATTACTTATGTATACTTATTTATATGTTGGTTTTTCACAGAAAATGGATGAAAAAAATATATTCGCCGATAAATTGGCACGAAAAAGGGAGCTAGCTAATGCACGCATGCAAAAATATCGTGAAAAAAAACGTAGGGCATCCAAACCATTGGGTTCTGTGGCCCAAAATGAGCCTGTTACAGCTGAAATGATAAATATAAGAAAACGGAAAATGGAAGAAGAAGCCAAACAACGGAGAGAATTAGCCAAGGAACGTGCAAGAAGATATCGTGAGAGAAAACGTATCAGTGCTCTGGGAACTGTTGACGATTTGATTCGTAACTCACAAGTTAATCCACCGTTTACGTTTCATGATTCTCAGATTGCCGGAACATCTACGAATACAGACATTCCTATTATTATGGACAATTCAGAAAATGAGAAACATAACGATGAATACTGTGCAGAAGTCTTACAAACCAATAGATCATCGGCAACTTACAGTTCTTGGACACGAGACAGTAGTGCTCATATACAATTTCATAAACAGTTTATTCAAAATTCATTTGGACATGCTTGCAAAATTTGCGATCGATTGTGGTTTAAAATTGAATTGAAAAACTTAAATGTTGAAGGTATGAATTTTGCACGAACATTTCTTCCGGACATAGACGAAAATTCCATTGCAGTTTGTTCTACCTGTCGTTATAGCGTCCAGGTAAACTCTATACCTAACATTTCTGTATATAACGGTTTTAAATATCCAGCCATTCCTGATAATTTGCTTAACTGTCCCTTAGATTTAGTGTCGGAGAGATTAGTCTCACCCGTAATTCCATTTACCCAAATAAGAAGACTTCGACAAATTTATGGTAAATACGAGATTTATGGGCAAGCCATAAATATTCCTGTGGAAGTCAATACAATGACCAATAAATTACCGAGAAATATCAATGATGATTATTGTATTTACGTACATATCAGACGAAAAAAACTACACAAAACTAGGTATATGCGTGGTCTAATGAAGGAACAAACAATTAAAGAGTGGTTGAAGTATTTGGTGAATACGCCACTTTATAGAGCATATAATGTTACTACAGATTATACGTTTTTTAATATTAAACATGAGGAAGAAGTTCCGCCAGATGATTGTAGTGAAATAGATATCGAAAATCAGAACGATGGAGGCGACGGAATTGTTGAAAACGAGATATATGAAAATATACCGATTGAAGAGAGCTTATCAGCTCAACAACAAACAGTAATGTGGAACGACAATTTATATTTAAAAATAGCTCCAGGCGAAAGTTTATTATTAGAGAAACATGCTGAAGAATTATCATTTCCATCAATTTATCTAGGAGAGTGCCGTCAGTTTCGAGAAGGAGTTATTGTGACTCCTTTTATGATGGCATCAAGTGAACTGAGACGATCAGATAGACGTGGAGTAACACCTCAGCATTTATTATATATGGCAATGAAAATAATGAGAATAAGAGTAAAGGATTCTCTCGCTGCGGTATTTAAACATGTAGGAAAAAATTCCGGTATTACCGAAGAAACAATACAATCAGAAGACTACAACTGTATCGAAAGTAATCTCGCTTTTTTACGTTCTATTCCGAACTCTGCTTGGTACTGGTCTGAAAAGAAAAATGATCTATTCGCTATGATCAGGCAATTAGGAAAACCGACTATATTTTTCACCATAAGTGCTAATGAAGTCGGTTGGACGGATTTGCTACAATTATTGCACAGACTGAATAAACGTGTTGATATCACCAAAGAGGCAGTATCGCAATTACATTTCATGGTGAAAAGTACTCTTATCAACGAAGACGCCGTTACTTGTGCGATATACTTCAATAAATTAGTTAATGTTGTAATGAATATTCTTAAATCTAAGAAATGTAGCCCATTTCGAAAGTACCGTGTCGATCATTACTTTAAGCGCATTGAATTTCAAGATCAGGGCAGTCCTCGTGCACACATTTTAGCTTGGCTTGATAATTCTCCAACCGATGCTCTTAATAATGATTACGATAAAGCCATTGAACTAATAGATAGTTTAATATCAGTCTCTGCAGCGGAAGCATCAGGGAATATTAAACTTCAAACTCATAAGCACATATCTACATGCTATAAAGAAATGGATGTAAACGAAGTACAACAATGTAGATTTGACGCACCATTCATGCCGTGCAAAAAGACCATGATTTTAACTCCGATGAAAAATACAGAAGTAAAATACGACGATTACAGAAGACGCTATGCTGGAATACGAATACGATTAGAGAATGAGGATTTTGGCGACATGAACGATTTCTATGATCGTAATGATATTGATTCGGATGAAGATTATTGCAATATTATCAGAGCGGGAATAGATAGACCAAAAGCGTTTGTAAAACGTGAACCTTCTGAGAAATGGCATAATCCTTTTAATCCATTTATCCTTAATGTAGTTCAATCTAATACAGACTTCCAGTTTATCACAGATGAGTATTCATGTGCAGCTCACTTAGTAGAATATATTTATAAAACAAATAGAGCAGTAAGTGAATTAAGAAGAAAAATAATTGAAACAATAAATGAACATCAAGACATGGATATCATTGATGTAACGAAAAACATCAGCGAAAATATAATAAATCATACTGAAATGACATGTCAAGAAGCAGCTTGGTATTTATTACGGGAACCCATGTCCAAATGTTCGAAAGATATCGCTTATATCCCAACAGTATGGCCGATTGAACGTCAACGAATAAAAAAAACGATGAAAAGGTTAAGTGAATTAGATGAGGATTGTGCTGATGTGTGGAAGGACAACTGGTTCGATAAGTATGAGAAAAGGCCTGAATGTTTGGAGCAAATTACATTAGCGCAATTTGTATCTAAATATTCCATAAACAAGAAAGGGGAATTTGTTGAGAGACGTGAAACTAGACTAATTCGATATCGGAATTACGATATGGTCAATGACTTTAATGAATACAGACGCGAGATGGTGACATTGCACTTACCATTCCGAAACGAAGAGGAAGAAATATTAGCTGAAATGAGATATATTACTATATATGATGAACATGAGAATATTATTATGCAACGGAGAAAGGAATTTGAGTCAAATATAGATATGAATAAAACGTTAGAAATTTGTAGAGAACTATGTCGCCAAGAAACCCTGATTTACGAAAATGAAATACAAGAATTTACTAACAAATTCTCCAAAGGAAACCCATTTGAGCAATTATATGATAATCCGAGCTCTGAAATAGTGACTTTTAGTTTGCCAACCTAAATAAGCTTGGAGCCATACAAATACTTTGGTCATGGCAAAATGTCAAGGATAAAAGAATAAAGCTAAGTTTGAGATTTAAAAAAATCGGTTCATGCAGCGCATCTTGAGATTTCCCATACAAGGATGTTTTTCAAATGTTATGCTTTTTTAACCTGGCAAATTTTAATGTCATTATAAATTCTAAGAAAACTATATTATTGTAAAGCTTGGTTTCCGTTCAGTAGTTTTTACCTGAAAGAGTTACCCGTTCAAATATTACGTTTACGAAGAATTTTTGTAATTTCCGACCCCTCCCCCTTGTCAGCAAAAGTAAGCAAAGCTCTTACTCCCCTCTCTTGGTTACGTAAACATGAATCCGTAACGACTAACTTTTACAGAATATCTGAAAAAGTAAACAATAAATATTGCTGAAGTAATCATCATCCAAACCCCTCATCGCCTATATAAGAAATAAGAAAATCAAAGACCCAGCCCCCCTTATTACTTACGTCGTACCTGAACGACCTCAATCATTCATCTATCCCACAAACTTCCTCATTTATAATATAACCAGGGTATATTGAGTGTAGAAGAGAACAAATAAATAAGTTGTAGTCCGGTGAAGCTGTTAAGACCTTGCTGGGTTAATAGCGTAGTCATTTCGAAAAATAAATAAATGAAACAAATCGATTACAATTTTATTTATTTAAGCGAATTCTATAGGTACATAATGTTTGTTATATCACAAGAATAAATGTGACAAATATCAACTACACGTTTACAATTCATAAGGTGATAATATTCACACTGTGTTCATAAATCGAATACTTTTTAACAATCATTTTTCGTCTAAACAATGGAATGTTTTATATTAATTTCGTACATTCGTCACCGTACATTTTCATACGACTACGAAACATCTTGATCAAAAACACCATTTCTATAACATTCGAATGATAAATAACATATTTACCTAATAATGAAGAGCTATTCTCGTGAAATATGAAACGATTTCTACGGAAAGCCAAAAATTCACTAATCCATACGCTTACACTAAATACATTTTCATACCGAGAATCCAAGTTTATTAATAATTTTTATATTTATAAAAATTAACGTGCAATGGCACAAAATTTCGAGTCGATAAATTAAAATAAAAGAGAAAAAAATCACATATAACAAGTGATTTTAACAGTGATATAATATACTTAAAAATAAAATACATTTTAAAATAACCAGCACATAGAGATAAATAATATACTCATAATCCAACATCCTTTATATTTATTGCACTGTACATACGACATCGTTTTTTTAATTCACACTTAAACAACAAATTACGTAGCCTAGCGATATGTCACGCAACTAATTTTAAGTGGTTGTATAATAAATCACTGCCTTAGATAACATATGCTTTTTTATTTATACTTAACAACCTATAATAATAATAAGTACGTGTCATTTAACATGAGCGTAGCTTGAAATGAACAGACGAGGAGGGGGTATTTCACCCCCTTTTAGTAAACTGTGATTAACCACTTGGTTAAGAAATTTTAAGGAGCATTTGTATTAACAATCTTTATATTTCAATTATAATTCTTGTATTTATTACTGCTATTGTCGAGTATGCAAAGATATTAAATTTTTTTTTACTTTATTTTTGGCAATCAATCTTTCAGATTATTAATGCCATAGTCGCGTACTCAATAATATTACAAGCGTCGTGCGATCATTTCAGTATTAAGCGTCGTGTGAGTCAATATTTTAAACAAGATGGTGGTTCCCCTGTTAGAACCTTCCAGGGAGTTTTTGTGGCATCTCAGAATTTCATGCTCCGTGTTATTATTTTCCATTCACTTCACTTATGCACAATAAACTAACTACTATACGTAAAAAACCACCAAATTTACAAAATATAGAGTCAAATAACACAAGATTATAAATAAAATATAAAATCCACTGCATGTCATTCTAAGATCCCGCCAAAAACACTTTTCTGATGTTAAGGCTTATCCATCCATCATGTCAGTTCTTAGTAGTGAAATTTCTAAACGAGAGTGGATTCTCACTGCACTTAATCAAAAATCTGGCTACGCCCATGTTCTTAACTTATATATTTATGTATGCTGTCATGAGAAGCGCTACAAACAGTTCATTAACGGTTGGTTATTACTGAAATAAGAATAAACACCAGCTTTTTTTACATACACACATTCATGTTACGATGCTTTTTCATACGCCAGTCTCAGAGTAAATATTTCTAATATAAAATTCATTATAAAAAATCATATTAACAATAAATTACATTTAAGACTTATAAGTTTTAAAAATGTATAATAATAATTCATGTATTATTATAATGCAATATAAAATTATTTTTTATCTATTTATTTTTTAATTCAACAATTAAAACTTATAAATTGACGTGATCGAACGTTGCGATGCTATAATATACACTACCGTTTCCTTTTTTTTCGGTTCTTGTAACCGGTAATCGAGCCCGACTATTAACGGTTTTATGTTCAAATTAAAAATTAAATGCGATTTAAGTGTAAACACTTTTTTTTTTTTAAATCATGACTTTATTCTATAGATACGCGTAAATTATGATAGTTAAGTGATAACATATTTTCTTACTTGTGTTACGGTATATACTATACTTTGAACTTATTAAATACTTCAAATTTAGATGCCTTCGGGTTCAATATTTTGGATAAAGCTATATCCAGCTATCGAGAAAAACCTGTGTATTTTGGTAAATACAGATTATTTTTGAAGTTATACTTCTTTTGGCGCGTTAGGGAAAAATGATGAGAGTAAATTTTTAAGATACGCGCGCACACCGACACGAAATATCGACACCCTGAAGTTAGCTACAGTCAACATATTTTTTCTTTGTTTTTGTTTTGTTGTTTGTATTATATTAAAATTTTCAATGTACTAAATACCTTTTTTCTATTGTTAGTGTCGTTTTTCTACAAACGTAGAATAAGGCGAAAGATAAAAACTTTAAAAAGATTTTTATCTTGTTACGCCAAAGAAGTATAACTTACACACACCTTTTTTTAAATGTGTTCGTAATACACGAACTTGATTTATATTATTTTAGATGATTAAAATCAGTTGCCGGTTCTTATCTTCTATATGACAATGAATAAAATCATACTTATTCGTGTAGATCTCTATTATGAAATACACTTATGACATGCAACTACAAACTGTTTCTGAATTTTTATTCGTTAAAAATTCAATTTGTACCTATTTTAATTGTAGTCATCAAATTGGTAACATTTGCTAAACATTATTGTATGGTGTGGTTAAATTAATAAGACTCAAAAGTGTAATGAAAAATAGTTATTTACTGTCATTTTTAATTCGATAAACTCGATTTCTTAATGTATAATCTAGAAAGTTCGATTTGTATGGAATATACTGAACCTAATATTAAGTATTTGAGATAGATTAATATCTAAAGTATACGTAAAAATACTTAAATATAAACCATTTGACGGGTAAAAACATAACCACACAAATGTATCTAAGCCATTATAAGATGTAATATTATATTTAAACTTATTGTACTACAGTTAACGAGTAAATATATAGCAATTTCAAAACAATACTGCAATCTATCACAAAACAAAGGCATTTCCATTTTAACTACGACTCGTTTTGGGTTTTACGAACAACCTTTTTCAAGGTAAATTGCAGAAAAAAAAAACAATAAGATCTGCCGCGGAATATGGGAATAAAGACATCGTTAAAGTAATGGAACTTCCTTTTGTTGTACATAAATTTGTCTTGAACTCTCTCAGTTACCGATCAATCGAATCAATATCAGTAAAGTATCTACATTGTTTCCACAAATCGATTAGACGTATAGATTCATTACCATTTTACCGATTAATACCGGTTTTTTTCTTCAAGGATACTTTCCACACAAAAACCGATAATCGATAATAAAAAATGGATATGTATAGAACTTACCTAGCCATGCGTTTTAATTACCAAGTAAATCGGAGTCAATATATTATATTACGACATTTCTGTAAACTGTGGTTTGGTCGCACTCGACAAGGAAAACCGCAGTTTACAATAAATTGTCATATAAATATTGCTAAATGTGAAAGTTAACGTAATTTACTTTTCAGTTTAATCACGTGATATTGCGTAAAAAACACTACTAGCCTATGAAGTCACACATATTTTGGACGCGGATATTCATATTGCGTAAAATAAGTAAAGTTTTGTTATCGACGTGTGTGAATAATAAATCACGAGTGAAATATTGAAATCACTACTCTAATATAAATAGAACGCAAAGTAGTTATTTTTTATCACGTTATATAGCGAATGATATATCACGAACAGTTATATTCTACACAGGGAACGAATAACAATAACAGGGAGACGCAAGTAGTTTACGGAGACGAAAATAAACCACAAGTGTAATCATTTCTCCCACGTAGAGTTCTTTTAATGTTATATAAGATTCAATTACCTTCAAAAATATATAATCATTGCTAACTGACGTTATAAATATTTTCATTTACATCTTTCCTTGCATTCGGAATCTTGCAAACTAAAATGTAATATGGATTACGTGAATTTATATCACGAGAACGCGATATATAACCGCTACATTTAACTGCTACTTCTAACGTGACACGTGATATACGTTATTACTAGTTATATAAATAGTGATGTAAAACGTACAGATATAGACAACTATCCAAAAGTATTGAATTATATTTGTAAAATTTGTGTTCACAGAGTGTGTTAGAAAATTATATTCTTCAAGTGTGTAATAAACACAGCTGTTTATGTTCTATGCGCAATAAAATTAATTGAAGTACATAGAAAAGTGTATTAGATTATACGTCGACATTTTAACACCTTTAATACTCATGTAGAGCGAAGATTATTTTTTAAGTTATATAATGAATCGTTTTCCAACAATTTGTCGTGATAATTCATATCCTGCTACAGGATATTTAAGGTTATAATTGCCAACTATAAAAATCTATTCTTACTAAATTACTAGTTTTTAAGGGTTATATCGATACGTGCCAATTTTATAATATGTAACTTTTAATATTTGCCATTATGCGAATTATTTATTCACATGATAGAGGCAAAGGGTTATAAATAAAAGATAGAATTTCAAATGACAGTGTTTGAGTATGTGTTTTGTTATACAAATAAATAATAAACAGAAATTATACAGATAGATGCCATTAGTGGAAGTATATAGAGTGATAGGATTTTTTCATATGTAATCTACGATTAAATAATGTCTTTACAAAGTAACGGTAAAGTTTTCGAAAATGTGCACCTATTTGAATATTTATTATTAAAAAAAATGTTTACTAAATAACAAAAGATCATGTAGGGAATGTTTTCATAAATCTAACAATTTCCATAAGCAAAAAATTAAGGAACTGTGGCATTCATATTTCTAACATTTTCGAGTGTATTTTTAGTAAGTTAGACATGATAATGCGAATGCTCGTTGCTTCAATTATTACAGATTTATGTATCGATATAATATTTTTAAACAGGCATATTGGTTTATACCTATAAGTTATAGGCAAGTTCTAAAAACAAAGAGCTAAATAGTTACACTAATATAAAGAAAGAAGTCGAAAGACCTGAGAACATTTGATAAAACACTTGTCATACTGCGATTAATTCAATATAAAAAAATAAAAAATTGGTTGCCTGTAAAGTCGGTATACGGGCGAAAGTTTTACGTGACAACGACTTTGAGTGGTAAAATAATTTTAATGTGAATATTCATTCGTATAGTAGTCTCTCTCGCTCTTAGGCGGGCTAACCATGCCCGAGTGGAAGGGACGCGTGCCTCTCACTCGCTCTCATTGTTAGCGCATAACGTGAGCGGAGCGTAACGCAGTTTCTTGAAGTGGCACCCGGCAAACCAATTTATAAGACGTTGTCACGTCAAAATGATCTCTTATTCAATTAGTATTTTTAAATTGATTTGGACACTACTCAACTGGTATTCTAATTCACATAACAAATGATATATTGGAAAGCTTTCAATAAGATTCAATACAATAATATTATATATGAGAATACTAGCTGATCATTGGATCAGTATTGACGCTGACATTGTTTTGTCACAGATTTAATTCATGAATGTTAACAAATTATTGAAATAACAAAATAATAATAGGTTTATTTTTATTGCGATGAATGAAATAATTTATAATCACATTATTTAAAAAAAAAAAATGTCTTGCCAACAGCGAGATCGACCGGTTACACCTACAACTGCAAAACTAACCAGGAACTATTTGAAATAGCAATAATTCTATATCGAAATTTTAATTTAGAAGTTATTTAATGAAATGAACTCCTGACAACAATCTACACATTATTATGGATCAACTTGCTTAACATAAAACCTCACTTGGGAGGCTCAACGAGATTTTCTATATTGTTTTCTTTTTTTTGAAACTTATCAAATTAATTCATTTTCAAAATTTCTGTAATGTTCTGTAAATTACTTTAATATTGGACCTGTGGAAATAATGAATATTTTTAATATACAATATAAAATATGTGACTTAACCGTTTTCCTATTGAGAAGAATATTTATTATTCAACAAACAACTTACTCGATTTTAAATACGATAAAAGTATTTTATATTTTTAGATGAGACATATTTTTATACAATATCGTACTATCTCTTGAAGACAAAAAGTTCTCACCGTAATTATTCGACTCTAAAACCTAAGGAGAATACTCGATAGTTTGTTACATTTGTTCAAGATTTTTTTTTATCGATAATTTTATCGACTTGCCCTACTCTTAGAACCTTCTACTGTTAAAAAGTAAACAGCTACGTTACATGCGAGATATAAATAGTAAAATTCATAATTAACTATAAGATAAAACCGGTTTAATTAAACGCGCGGACGTTTTCATATAAATTCGATGAGGGGTTTAAATCTACGTGTAGTTTGATACGAAACCTGGTTTATAAAATATGCATGAGATTACATAATTATGAGAATAAGTTGTAGTTTAAATATAATATTTAATCACACTCGGGACAATTGAACAGGTCGTATTTCATAACTCGATAAAACATTTTATACCAGTAGGGATGTGACAGAAAAATCGATATCATTTTTAATGGATTCTATGTAAATATCAATACGATATTGTTGAAGAACTGTAAATATTTTGAGTTAACAAATGAGTTGACAAATGTAAAACTTTTTAAATAAACTGTAACAGATAGGTTTTCGTTTAGAAATAATGAATAATGAATCGAAAATAATAGTAATTATAGATTACACCGATTACACCAAGAGCACGCCTACACGCTTACACATGAAAGTGGAAGGGTTTTATTTTTTCCCTTATCGAACCGAAAAACTCTCAATTTTCCGATAATAAATATATGGAGGAGTTGCTGAGGCGTGTATGTTTGGTACACATATACGGTTCAACAACTCATACATATATGAATAGTTAGCTAGGTTAGCTAAGATCGGCTGAGTGCCTTAAGCGCTCGCCTTAGTAGTCCGGTGAAGCTTTTAAGACCTTGACGGGTCAATAGCGTAATCATTTCGAGAAAAAAAAAATAGTATTTGAGTTCAAATTTACTATAATATTTTTATAATATATTATTGATCATTGTGGTATTCAAATTATCAAGCTTATCGCGTCGAGAGATAATAAAATGACCCACTAAACTATCCCGACTGTAACTTTAACAATATCTCAGTTGTTGCATTTCAAAATCAGATAAACCCAATCGTTAATATAACAATTTTTTTATTTAATATAGTTTTTCTATACCGAGAATAAGATTCAAATTTTGATATATAACAACTTATTTTATTAGATTTGAGTAATCATTATAGTAGTTTAATATTGATAGTGTAGGAGTCGGATAGAGTGAAACGTCCGCGCGTGGAGTCCTACCGATGTATATATATATATAAATTCTAAATAATATATAATGTGAGTGAGTGTGTCTGTGTGTTGGTGTGTCTGTGTGTCTGTGCGTCCGCTGCACTAGCGCTAGTCCCCGGTGTCGGGCCAGCTCGCCTCCTCCGCTATTCTGTCCATACAGTTGCACAGAAACTGGTACTGGAAATACAAATATAAACCAAATGTTATCGTACAATAACATTACTAACACGTTGCATTTCAATACAACCTGTAGAATCTATTATTGGTTTCAGCATCAATGGATTGCCTCGTTCGGGGTAGCACCGCCCTTTCACAAAAACACCGACGTCAAGTAACAGTGCTTGCATTGTTGCGTTTCGTTCGGTCAGTGAGAGCACTGAAGATACACCTCCCTTCCCCTCTCTCCCTTTCTCTCCATTCCCCCTAACACAGGCTGGCAACGCACTTGCAACTCCTCCGAGGTTACTACTGTCTATGGACGGCGGTGATCGCTTAACAACAGGTGGCCCACATATTTGTTTACCTCCTAAATGATATAAACAAAAAACTAGATCCAATTTAAGCAATTTAAAATTTACAACATTCTCATGTAAAACGTGGCAATAAAAAAAATTGTAAAATAGTTTGCAGAACATTCAAATGATTGTACAAAAAAGAACCTAATAAAGTAGCAAGAACCGTATAGTTTTGCAGGAGTTACATTATAGGTATGCGAGTGTTGTGGGAGATATTATTCAGTATGATATGTTCCTCTATTGGTATGGGGGAACAGGGGTTGGGATTCCCTGATGTATCGTCTGGTGTCTGCAGTCCTGGACCCCGAGTCCCAGTTACGGCAGTGAGAGGGGTAAGTGGGGGGAACAAGCTCCAGCCATGGTCAGCAGCAAGGACATGTGGACTGCTGTGCTTCGTTTCAGTGAGGTTATTATTTCACAAGAGGAGGCGGCGAAGAGGATCCTGGAGGTAGATTCCAGAAGTAAGCCTCCCCACCAAAAAAGGGTAGTGAAAAGTGTGTAGGAATAATACTTGTCTACATCCGATATCGTAGTCGAACCTGAGGTCTAATCCCCATTGTACGGGTGAGGCTGACGAGGAGAGGCGACCGCTCGTGTACCCAGTAGTCTCCCTAAAATAGGATGAAGCCTGACATCCACTCGCCAGGTTGCCACAGAGGCTGTTTTTCAGGGCAGACAACAAATCGCATTCCTGGCTGCCTCTACCATAAAACGGACGCTACACCGTGGAGTTTTATTCAATGTGGGTTCATCATAATTTTTCCCAGGAGAGTTGCATATCCATAAAGGATTTCCTTATATAAATAAAAAAAATTATCTTTGAAGAGGATTCGAAACATCGTATTCAGTGATAGGTATGGTATTACAGATGAGTATAAACGATGGTAACCGTTGACCATTATACGTGCCGTCTGGCCGTTCGTTGCCTTTTAACACAACGGGTAAACTAAAAGTAGAGTCGAGTGTAGTGTAGAGTAGAGTAGAGTAGAGTATACTAACGTAGGGGGTGTAGAGCGCTACGGAGGTGAGGTGGCGATCGTGTGTGTAGGTGAGGCGCAGCGCCGCCGCCTCGTCGTCGGCTCGCCACTCGCGCACCGCCTCCCACCGCACCGACACGCTGCCCGCTCCACCACCCTCGCCCCCCTCCACCCCCTCGACCACCTCCGACAGCTGGATGCCGTCCCACCCTGCACATCATCACCGCCATCACGGACCCTTCACACGGACCACGATAACACACTTTGTACGCGTTACAGCCGTGCTGAACCTATTACTGGTTTCAGCATAAATCAATCGGCTCGTCCCCGGTACTACCACGGTACTACCACCTGACACACAGAAACACCCACATCAAGTAACAGTGCACGCATTGTTGCATTTCGTTCGATCATCGAGAGCGTGGGAAGTCCACCTCCCTTCCTCCCCCCTTTCCCATATACAGGCAGGCAACGCACTCGCGACACCTTATGTCGCTAGTGTCTATGGACGGTGGTGATCACTTAACATCACCTGACACACCAGTTCGTTTGCCTATTTTCATAAAAAAAAACCTCTCAACCCTTTACAACTACGATATTCCACCATTTACGCTCCCTAACTTTATCCATTTCAATTCAAACTATTTTTTATAAACCCTACACTATTTTCTTAAAACATTCAATAATTCTAAATGAATATTTAAATGAACTTAGACTATACTAGATTTACTCCTGTTTTTCTATCTCTAATAGATTTATAATAGTATTCTTAGCAACTGAAACAAATTTTATAGCTTGTAGGACCACATTGAAGCTATAACTATAGGTGATAAAGGCACGCTAAAGCTAAAACTATAACTAGTTTCGACATGAATAAGTTAGCTCGCTCGGAGTAGTACCACCCTTCCATAGCAACATCAACATGAAATAACAGTGGTTGCATTATTGCGTTTCATTCGGTCAATGAGAGCACCACCCACCTTCCCCTTCCCCTTCCCTTGAAACACAGGCTAGCAACACACTTGCACAACTCCCCTAGTGTTGCTGGTCTCTATAGACGACGGTAATCAGTTAAAATCAGGTGTACCTATCCCTTTGCCTCCTATATAACATGTAAAAAAAAAATATTTGAATATTAGTTTTTTTTTTTGTAAACTCTTGGTCCGCAACTTTTTCTGCCGACATTAATTTTATTAGTAGTTTGTCTATTTGCGATAAATTCAAAAACTACTGAACAGATTTCCATAGGGTTTCCTGAGTAAATAAAGTGATTCACAAGGAAGATTTTCGTATATGATTTGTCAAGATTTTTTTATAATGAGGGCAGAGCAGTGTCTGCCGGGCCCTCTAGTCTATACTAATATATAAAGCTGAAGAGTTTGTTTGTTTGATTGAACGCGATAATCTCAAGAACTACCGGTTCGATTTGAAAGTTTCTTTTAGTGTTAGATAGCTCATTTATCGAGGATGGCTATAGGCTACATATCATCACGTTAAAACCAACACGAGCTGAGCACTAATGAAGAATGTCTCAAAATCGGGCTATTTTGGAATCTTCCGCTGCATGTTAATGTCAGTATTATATGCGTTGCAACTGTTTGCTGATCTCTACCACATAAGGTCTATTTTCGTTTGTATGGCGCTTAAATCTTTATGGTTTTTCACTACTCGAAGTCTTAGAAATGATTACGCTATTGATCTAGCAAGGTCTTAACAGCTTCACCGCACTACAAGTAATATTTGAACGAGAATTTTACGGACAAATAACTAACTAATTAGCCGTTTTAATTTAAGCTAGCGGGTTCAGCAGACATTGCCTGCCCCGACAATAAGACAAACTATACCTAACCCCTGCTCAAGAATCATTTTATATATTAGTGAAAACGGCATGAAGATGCGTTATGTAGTTTTGATCTTTTTTTTCTCCAACTGACTACGCTATTGACCTAGCAAGGTCTTAACAGTTTCACCGGACTACTAAGGTGAGCGCTTAAGGCACTCAACCGATTTTTTGATCTTAACGCAAACAGACATATAGGGAGACGTGGCAGAGGACTTTGTTTTACACTATGTAGTGATGAACTGTTACCCGTGCATCCATCTGTGTGGAATTGATTCAAAATATGTTGAAACGTATAAAACGTTGAAACGTCAAAATACGTGTGCTGTACTCTACTCTAAAAATAAATATAATTGAAAGTCAAATGTTTATATATGATTTAAATTATAGCAATGTATATCAATAATCTAATTATATCGACAATATGGGCATATTATATCTATATAATAAAAGATTTAACACATATTGTTCGATAATGTATAGCTTAATATTTTTAATACCTTCTTGTATAGTATAAGTGAGCACTGAGGATGGTATATAATAGTTTAAAGTTTCAGGTATGTGGCTGATGATAAATCCCATCCCATTCGACACACTGTTAGTATTCACATAGGTACGATAAATGTTACCTGTTACAGTATACGATATGCGTGTGGTACTTACAAATATTTTTGTGAGAGTATTTCTGTAATTTACACATCTAATCATAATTTTACATTTATTTCATATATTAATAAAACGCGTGCGAAGCCGCGGGTAACAGCTAATAATAAATAAAAATGTTCACTGTTCATCTTATAACATTATCTATTATTATTAGTTTTTATTCAAAGATAATGGATAAGAAAATGTTGTATATTTTGTTAAAATTTTAATTTTCGTTATTCGATTCGATTGAAGCACTGTTGTTCGCAGAGCCCTAGCTGAAGTGTATGTGTGTGTATAGTTACCGAGAGCAATCAGATTGGGCCCCCCTCGGCAGCGGCTCAAGCCTAGGTCCCTTCCCTCGGCGGGGAGACCTTGAGTACGCTGCTCACGCGATACACGACCACATCACAACATCACACACATCACCTCCACACACGTGCACGCCTATACGCTTACACATGAAATTGGAAGGGTTTTATTTTTTTCCCTCATCGAACTGAAATAGTTCAGAAAAGTATCCGATACGAAATATATATAAGAGTTGTTGAGGTATGTATGCTTGGTACACATATATGTTCCAACAACTCATATATGTATGAGTAGTTAGCTTAGGTCAGCTCAGATAGTTTGCGAATTGCACGTACCAGGAAACAGACCAAGTCGAGGTGTGCCGTGCACCCTTGAGCTAGTTGCCCAAATAGAATCGGCTGAGTGCCGCAAGCACTCGTTTTAGTAGTCCGATGAAGCTGTTAAGACCTTATTGGGTCACTAGCATAGTCCGTTTAAAAAAAAAATAGTTACCGAGCGAGAGCGCGAGGGGCGGCGCGGGGCGGTGGTGCGGCTGGTGATGTGGGTGTGGGTGCGGGTGCGGGTGCGTGTGTGCGAGCGGGAAGGCGATGTGTCCGTAGCCGGGCAGCGTGCGCGCGAGAGCGAGATAGTCTGCGGCGCGGCGCACCTCCTGCAGCGCCTTCAGCTGGTAGAGGCGCGCGCCCGCCACGCACACGCCGCGGTTCACGTCCTCCACCGCCTGCACACGTCTCACATACAATTACAACCCACACACAAATCTCTACAAAACTAGCTATTCCTGCAGCTTCCTTCACCTCAAATAGTCACTTTGGACTAGCACTAACACAGCGGGAAAGCAGATCCCCTTCGCCGACGGAGGACCCGTAGGAGCAGGCAGCGATTGACTCGCCTCCTCCCGCCACCGTGGCCAGACCTGAGATGTGCCGAGGAGCCCACCTCCTCGTTGCACAGGTCCGAGTGATGAGGGGAGCGGCTGGAGTGTACTCAGTTTGTCTCCCTAGTAGGTAGGTGCCCGGCGAACTGTTTCACGGTGCCTTCATCTCCGAAACGATTAAACCGACCTTCACGAGACTTTCATTGGCATATAGCTGACCTTATTAAAAGTTATTTAAGTAATTTTAGTTTGTACTATCTGTTGCCTGTGATTACGCCTGCAGTGTTATCTCCGAAACGGTTACTGATCTTTACGAGACTTTCACTGGCCGATAATGACTGACATAATAAAAAGTATTTGAGGTTATTCTATTTTAGACTAGCAGTTACGTGCGACTTTGTCTATATGAAATTTAGCAAGATTTTAATTCATTCTTTATTTTTAATTACTATAACTAATATTACAAGGTTGCACCTAGGATACTTTTTGTCCCATAAAATATAAGAGTTTTTCCAGGATAATGGATGAAAAATAAAAATTTGTATTTAATGAAATTCTTGATGGATTCTGAGAAATTTTCTTTGGCTATATATAGCAAACAGATTAGCTAAACATTTAAGTTATATTTCATATTTTTCTTTTTCTATTCTGCGAATCCCTGGTACCACGGATCCAATCTTGAAGATATATATTTTTTTTTTTCAATGTTAGAAAGGTATATTATCCCCCAGTGTTATAGAGTGTTTATTTTGGAAAATATATATTTTCAATACTTAATCATAAGAAATGTAATTAAAATGGGCAAAAATTCATTTATCGCCAATACTGAGAAGACATTTATCAGCAATATATGTAGGTAAGTTTTTTTTTTTCACTGGACACAGTAGATGATGATACGAATGAGTTTTAGGCTTATTTTTAAAGATTTCACACATACCAACTGGGTATATATTTGAGTGAGTCCCTGTATAGTTCGTATTACCAACTGAAAACGATAGCTATCGCTACAATCGGGTTTATTGAAATTTTTCGCGTTTAAAAATATAATTAAAACAGGTATTAACCGATTTGGTGCAAAGGAAGTTGCACGGCTCAGCCAGTTATCTATATAGCTATTTAAAAAGCTAGATAGGTTAAAGGGTGATCACCTGCCAGAAGATGAACGCTGCCGCTGTGGGGTCCTGGGAGATGATGGAGAGCTCCGTGCGAGGGTTGAAGAGCCACTTGCGGATGCAGAGGCAGCTGCTGGACGCCGTCGAGTAGTTCTGGATGTACAGCGAGTGCGGACACTCGTTCGGCTGCAGCTTCCGTTCTGGAATGTTCCCAAATCACATTACTTTATCTTTTATCTCTATTGAAAACTTCATAAACTACTAAACCATTCTTTATCTTTTTTAATTACTCCACATTTTGTCGATTGGAATTCGTCTCGAAGGACCATTTTTAATGTTTCGCAAGTATCTCATCTCATTGTTTGTTTAAAAGGTATATCTAAGTCATGAAAAATCGTAGACTACACTCTTTATTTTAATTTTTTTTTAACAAATATGCATGTTATATGCAAACTACAAATAAAATTTGTAATATTTCACATTTTTATTATAGACAATTGAATAGTAATTATGATGAGACTTTGTTTACACGCTTGTTCTATTTTATTTATTGCATTAAGATTTTACATGATAAAATTAATTATAACCTGTGATTCTACATGTATTTATTTGTAATCACTTTCATCCTGACTTGGCTATTATAGAATCTTAAAATTTGTATGAACACTGCCCCTGTTCTTTAGAGTCCTAGCATGGTACCAATGCAAATGTGTTAACATTCGATCAAAATATAAACTTTGCTTTTGTGAGCCCTTTTTGATAACAGGCACATTTAAGTTGTGAGTATGATTCCGTAGTGGTACTTGAGCGATAATGTCTGTAAGCTTTAGAACGATTTATAACATTAGATTAAATAATAATAAAATGTGAAATGCGATTAGGTGGAAACGTTAATAATGAATGGTCGAAGACTGACCGAAGTTATACTCGACGATCTCGAAGAGATAGAAGTATTTCTGCATGTGTTTGTTGAGGTGTATCTTGTCGCAGAGCGCGCGGTAGACGTCGTCGGCGTGCGTGGAGCGCAGCACCGAGAGCGCGAGCACCGCGCGGTCCGGCGACAGCACCTTCAGCTCCACCGGCGTCGGGTTCGCGCACTCCTCCCCCTCCGTCAGGAACTCCTGCACCGCCTCCGACTCCGCCACCACGCGCACCGCGCACACCTGCACCGCACACCCGCGCGCACCCACGCACACCCGCGCACACCACACCATCAAAATCATCTCCACTTAAAGACATTTACGTGTGCACACTATTATGTCATGTAAACAACTCCTTAAACTCAAATATACCACGATCTATACAACGTAAAAGTCCTGAGATGGCACTTATAAACTAAAACCACCACACTGTCGCTCACAAACATATTTTAACCAATTTCTAGAAGAAGAAGGCTTATCATTTCGATTTCTTTTTAAATATTATCACCTCAGAAATTTGTACTTTACTAAGCAATTTGGAAAATGCTTGATGCAAAAGATATATTTTATATTTAATTTCCAATAATCTTGAATTTCAAAGACAACTCAAGGAGTTACTCAAAATTCAACAGAAAATTCGTAATAATTGTAACATTGGTGTGTTTATAACAATAAAAGACGAAGTAGGCATAGTTTACATACATTAATTAGAACTATAGTCAACGACGTTTTGGATTTTTTTTTAAGTAAATAATAAAAATGTGAGTGGAAAACAATTAGTATTTTTAGAAATTGATTCATTCATTTCACCTTTTCTAAATACTGTTCCAAGCCTCTCCTTCTAGCGTCGAGCTGCTGTTCACTGAGAGTGAATGGCCACTTGCCGGGCAGCTTCGGGAAATTAAATCCTGTGGAAAATTATTTATGAAATATAGTTCAGTTATTGTGCACAATTGAAATGGTTGGGAAATAATACCACGAAGTATGTATTCTGGCTGAATATCACAAAAACTCCCTGGAAAGTTATAACAAGAAGGCAATGATCTTGTTAGTTCATTGAAATAATTCCAAACAATTAGTAATATTACTTTTTTTTTTTATTGAAGCACGACAAAGTGACTGCACCTATGCCTGATGTTAAGCATAGTACAATTCAGAAACATCGGCAACCACCGATAGACAGATTATCCATCGCCGGTCACCACTGTCATGCCGGCCATAATGACGAAAGTCACCCGGTACTGGATATGCACAGGCTGATCCCGAAACGCGACACGCAGAAAGCGAGTCACTATGATGGGCTTTTTCGCCATATACATGGTGGTTGCGACCCAGTCGGACTGTATAACCCTACCACCCCGCTATCGCCATTACCTCGTTCGTTGATCAGCAGGTTGCACCACGTGCAGGTGAGGTTGGCTTGGGTGTCTCAAGTCTTAAGATGTTACTCGACACCCCTTACACCCCATTACTTA
Organism: Antheraea mylitta; assembly: GCA_014332785.1. Classification (NCBI taxonomy): domain Eukaryota; kingdom Metazoa; phylum Arthropoda; class Insecta; order Lepidoptera; family Saturniidae; genus Antheraea; species Antheraea mylitta. The sequence continues at coordinate 910,447 of JACEII010000012.1, read as the reverse complement.
CTGTACAGTGGCAGTCATAATCTACTAGTAGATTGGTAACTGGTCAAACTTTCTCGTGTTACAAAGTACTGCCAGATTTCAATAGCTAATAACCGCGAAATTTCTTTTGTCTAACGCTTTCCCGGCTCGATGCCAGTCTATTTTCCTACTAACTGTTTCCACTATGCCTACTCTTTTCATTTTCCCTATCACATGGTCCAGCCAACGATCTTTGGCCTTGTCGTAAGATCCCTTGTATAGTGTGTTGTAGCAGTAGTATAGTGGCTTGTAGTTTTGTTGCTTATCTGTATTATGTTACTACATTGTTGTATATTTACTTTGATGGTTTTATTATTATTATTGTTTTATATTTTGTCACTTATGTAATATTTTTGTTAAGTAGGGAGATCTTCCGGCGTATGTTTAGTAACTTATTGGAGTTGTAGAGTGGTAGCCGCTGTTGGTATAGTTAAACAATTTATATGTGTGCAATACATTCACAAGAGATGTAAAGACCTTCAAAAACTGATAAAAGAGTCTAGTAATTAGAACTAATTAGTTTCTCCAATAGGAAATAGGGTGACCATAAATATAGGAAACATTGTATAATACATACTATCTCATTTTCTCCCACGTTCAATTTTATAGATGTACATGTTTGTCTCTTTTTAATGACACCTTTTTCACTTCAAAATTCATCGGGAAGAGTTTCCTGTAAGTATGCAGAATATTTGGGTTGGGTAGAAACACCTTGAAGTTACATTTTGCGAGTGTTTTACGAGTTTCGGAGTTGAATGGAAGGAATCGAGTGTAAGGAGATTAGCAGTTGACTGATAAACACAGTTTCCTGTAAGAATACAGGAAGACGTTGAGGTTATATTAGCGACTGACCGATGAACTCCTTGCGCAGCTGGTGGTGCAGCGCCGCGAACTCGCGGTAGCGGCGGCTGCAGAGGTGGCGGCCTGCCATGTGTACATTGAACGCGACGTACGAGCGGCCCGTACTGCGCTCCATCACCACGCGGTAGTCCGGGACGGAGACCGGCAGCGACCGCTTGTCCGAGTAGTCGTACCGCTGGTACACGCTCGCGCGTGAGTTCGCCGCGCCTCCTATCACGCCAACCGGCGCCGACCCGTCCTCGCACGGCTCCAGCCTCTCCGCCTCCTGGACACATTTACCTTCTTCACAACTCAACTAACCTTCATCTACATCGACACAACTTTTATTTCCCGAATCATCATCATCATCTTTTAAAGGCCCACTGCATGGCCATAGGCCTCTTCTTGAAAGAAAATATGGGCATAATCATCACGCCAGCCAGTGTACGTAGTGACGTATAGCGATTTTCAATTCTGAGAAATCTGAAATGTTAACAAGACTGGGCAACATTTAGTCAGAGGCTCAGCTGCAGCCTGATCACTCTACCTAGACGTGTGTAAGCAAAAAATGGCAAAAGGTTATCTTCAACCTCAAGTTTGTATTAATAAGACACTCTTAAATAATGAGTACAGAACATATGACAGCAACGAAAGCGCTCAAGACCCTAATAAATTTTATGTCACATGTCGTGAAAATTTGTAAATTTGTTCTAAATATTTTGTTTTGTTAAAAAAAATTTAATATTCAAATAAACGAAGAGCATCGTATGTCCTTATCTCGCCCTCATATTACTTGGCTTAATAATATGATCTATATTTTGATGAAAAGAAAAACAAAACACTTTTAATGTTGATATTACAAATAATATTTGTAAAAGTATTATTTAACATTAAAAATAATCTAATTAATAAAAATTATCCAATAATTAAAAGAAGCATATAAGATCAGTTTAATATCCCACAGGTATATCTATAAGAACTAAAAAAACTTTAGAGTTATAGCAAACTAGTTAACCATTTTGCTAAAAGGTTAATTTAAGGTAAAAAAGTCGAGTTGAGTTTGTGGTGGGATCTTGAAATATCATGTAGTAGATTTTATATTTTATTCATATTCTTGTTATTTGCCTATATATTTCGTAATATTGTTGGTATTTATGGTGTTTTACGTAATATACACACATCAAAAGAGTCTAAGCAACATGCGTGATATTACAAATTTTTACCATTTATATTAATTAATTTCTAAGTATTTACTCAAACAAAGTGCGTAGGTAAGTAAACTTTTTTGTTATTGATGACATACTGGCTGGTTGTAAAAAAAAATAATTTAATTATGTTTTGTTTTTTCATAAAATTCAAATGACTGCGAATTTGTTTGAATTTAAGTGCGTTTTAATTGCTACGTTTAGTCTTGATTTCATAATTTTACCAACCATTTAAATAAAGTTAGCGACAAAATTGAATTGTTAGATATTCTTTACGTCATGAAGCAACGTCATTTGATGGCAGATGAAATGCAAAGAGCTGTAGGGATGTTGCAAGCGGGAAGTAATCAATCTCAGATATCTCGACATTTTGGCATTCACAGAAGTGTTATTTGTCGTCTTTGGCAACGCTACAATAATACAGGAGAACCCGCTGAACAGCATCCAGGACGTAAAAGGAGTACAACCACTCGGCAAGACCGGTACATACAACTGACTGCAAAACGCCAGCCGATGTTAACCGTTCGAGACATAAGTTTGAGGCTACAAATTTCAAGTGGTGTTGATGTAAGTCCTCAAACTGTGCGAAATCGACTGCATGAGTCTACGAGCTCGACGCCCAATCAGGTGCCCACCGATACGTCAAGAGAATGGCGCTCCTCGATATGAATGGTGTAGAGAACGCATACCATGGACCCAGGAACAATGGGATAAAATTATGTTTTCCGATGAGTCGCGATTCGGGTTTAAGCCTGATACAAGAAGGGTGCGAGTATATCGTCGGCCCGGAAATACTGAAAGGCTCAGGTGCGTTCAGGAAGTTCATCCATGTAGTGGCTCAACAGTTATGTTATGGGCGGGTATTATGAAGAACAGGCGAACTGAGCTCGTTTTTGTAAATGGAAACATGAATGCTAAAAATTACATTGAGGATATTCTCAGACTTTATGTCTACCCATTTGCACAAACCTTTGGCTCCGATTTTAGGTTAATGCATGACAATGCGCGTTCACATACAGCTCGGCGAACCAGTGAATATTTTGCAACGGAGAACATCCGGATATTGCCCTGGCCTGCACAATCTCAGATCTCAACCCCATCGAGCACGCATAAGACATGCTCCAGAGACGTGTTTTGAAGGAATTGGACGGAGCGACAATAACCCAACAGCTGAAGGATTTGCTACAATCCCATTGGGAGCGAATACCGCAAGATGACATAAACAGTCCCATTAATTCATTTAATAATCGTTGCCGATAAGTTCTGAATAGCAGAGGAGACCATACTTTGTATTAAATTGTTCTATTCTTTCACAATAAAACTTTAGAAATTTCATTTTGTAAAAAAAAGTTTAGTTTTTTATGTATCTTAGTTTCTACAGTATATTTTAATATTGTTCATTTCTGTTATTAAAAAAACTTATAAAGACAACAGCTGTTATTTTTACATCATAGAACCCTAAAGATATTATTTTAAAAATAAAATACAACGTTATAATGTCAATAACCATCCTACAATTTAAATTAGTACATGTTGCTTAGACATTTTTGATGAGTGTAGTTTCGTTATTGTGCACAAGTAAAGCGTATGGTAAATAATTCCACAGTGCATGGATTCTGAGCTGCCACAAAAACTACCTCGGAAGTTCTAACAAGAAGGCCGCCATCTCGTTAGTTCATTGAAATGATCTCAAGAAACTTGTAATATCATAACCTACTCGACAATGGCAGTAATAATCTACTACAAGATGGGTTGCAAAAAAAAGTCTTGTTAATAGGTGGCTTTTCAGACAGAATTATTTCCAGGAGACACCCCCATAGTGCAGAGTAGGCTATCGTGGAGTTTTTTAGTCGATTAGAGTTCGACTCAGTTCAGGTCTTGATAAGGGGACTTGATAAGTCTATGAAGTCTCCATGTAAAAAAGGTGATTCACACTCTATCGTATAAACTCACCCTCGGTGTGACAGATATGACCGTCAGGGTGAGACAGTCACCGCCTGATTTGATCAGGTCAACAACCTGCCTGTGTGTTGAGCCTTCGACATTCACGCCATTCCTGTAACAAAAATTACATGTTCTATAGCTTTATTTTGTTTCAGTTTTCTCTGTTCAAATTGAAATATATTTGAAATAAACCGTGTTTAAACAATGCCTGATTGATTACTGAAAATGATGACTTCTAGGCTTAACAGGCTTCTAGTTTTTACCACACAAAAGTTCTAGGGCGCCGAAAATAGCCTGAACTGCTTCGAGAAAAGAATGGTATGTCCGTGCCGTTTTTTGCTTGACTTAAGGGGGGGGGGGGGGGGGGCTGCAGTGCCAGATTTATATGTGATAGTTTTTTTTTTCTTACGGTTTTATTCCAAGGAAGCGGTGAAATATTCTTTCTATAATCGCCGTATTTATAATAATGTAGTGCACTCTCATGTTTTAAGTACTTAATAGAAAAATGGGAACAAGCTTATCTGTCATTTATTATGTGTTCTTTTTTATCTTTTGAAGATACGACATCACTGTTCGTAAATTCCCCACAATTTTAATTATTAATAACCTATATTTTATTAGCAGGAACGGCGGAGGTTGTCCAGCTCTAATAGTAATAAAAAACTTTCACAAAGTATATACCAAAATCTTCCTCATGAAACACTTTATCTATTGGTGAAAGTCGCATAAAAATCCGTTCAGTAGCTTTTAAGTTTAGCGTGAACAGCTAGACGTGGCAGAGGACTTTATTTTATTCTGTGTAATTATTATACTCCTTTTGACTATATATATATAACATTTCAAATTATGTTTTAATTATGAAAGGCGGCCTTATTGGTGATTGGTGATAGGCAGCGTTCAGCGTTATATGCATAGATATGTAGTATTAGGAATAACTAACAATGATCAGTTAGGTCTTGTAAATAAATATAATATCTATTCTCCAAGGATGTGATTCTGTATCTCATGTTCTACGTACACATACGTACCACAGAGTATGTAGAAATCTATATGATACGCGAGACATTGTTTAAGAAAAAATTTTCTTTTGAATTGTCACATACAATATTCACGCCGTATTAAAAAACATAATTTTTACACCATACAATAAGATAAATGTCACGCTATTTAAGAAACATTATTTTCCTCACGACACGTAAGATATATGAAGGTAATGAAGATATATACCTATATATTGAACATAACATACATACATACATTGAAGATAACACCTATATATTGAAGACAGTGTATTAATAAAAGTTACTCTAGAAAAGATAGCACCAGGTCTGCTGCCAATCGAGCTACGGGTGCAGAGTTGCAAGTTAGGGCAAGCTTATTATTTAGAGTACTCATTATTCTATTTATTTAAAACGTAAGGCCGCCTACTCATTATCTCTCTTTCTCTCTCTCTTTTTCGCTTATAATAGGTCTTTACCATGAAATTGCCGTTCTGCAGTACTGGCCATTTCAAATCAAAATATTTTTTGTTTGGCTAAGAATTCTAATTTCAAATTCATTTTATTTTAAAAGCATGGAATTATTTTCCAAAAGTAGTCATCTGTTTATTGATTATTGTTAGCAACGCAGCACAAACGGCACGCAACATCAACGACGTTTACGGAGCTAACACTACAGACCAACGCACCACCTGTTATTCGTTTGCTCGCTTCCGTTCTGTGAATTTCGACCTAAAAAATGAATCTCGCGGTCGTCCGAAGACTTGGTCGACAATGACGAATTAAAGGCGATTGTGGAAGCTAATGATACACAATATACGGCTGAATTAGCAGCAGCTTTCGACGTTAGCGTCAAAACAATATTGGTCCATTTGCGTCAAATTGGCAAGGTAAAAAAGCTTGACAAATGTGTGCCCCACGAACTCTGGCACTGCTCAACAGACACACAAATGAAGGAATTTTGAACAGCATTGTTACCTGCGATGAAAAATGGATGCCGTTTGATAACCGCAAGCGCTCAGCAAGTTGGTTGGATCCTGGTTCAGCACCTAAACAATGCCTTAAACGGAAACTTACCCCTAGAAAAGTGATGATCACTGTTTGGTGGTCTAGCGCCGGTGTGATTCATCACAGCTTCTTACCAAACGGGGTGAGCATTACTGCAGAAGTGTACCGTGAAGAACTGAACACAATGATGGAGAAGCTGGCACATCTCAAACCAGCATTGGTCAATCGCTCGTCTCCGCTGCTCCGGCACGACAACGCGCGACCTCATACTGCACAGCAGACGAGCTCCATGTTGCAAGAACTGGGGTTGGAAGTCCTCCGTCATCCGCCCTACTCACCAGACTTTGCGCCTACAGACTACTACTTTTTCCAAAATTTGGATAATAACTCCTTGGCGGGAAAAAAATTCCATACCCGAGAGGCAGTACAAAATGCCTTTGAAGAATTTGTTGCCTCCCGTCCAGCTGATTTCTTTAAGAAGGGCATCAATAAACTGCCACTGCGTTGGGAAAGATGCATTGATTGCGTGGGTGATTAATTCGATTAATAGAAATAAAAAATATATGAAAAATTCGTTTAATTTTTTTCATACAAAACGGCTATTTCATAGGTAAAGACCTAATATAATTTACGTTTTTTCTCTTTTCCTTTAGAGTGGGATCCGTTTACAAGAACCTATAACCCAACGATATTGGTAAATGTTTGTAAAAAAGACGCTATAACTTCCATAGCTGTAAATTCTAAACTTCTATAACCAATATATAATAAACAAGATTATCCAGTCCATCACTGTGTAGAATAAAAAAAATCGAAAACATTTGTAATATCAAACATCACTACAAATTTAAACAACGTTCTTCGCCGAGTCTGTCTGTTTGCAATAAACACAAAAAGTACTAAGCTGGTTTTCATGCGGTTTTTGTTAATAGATAGAGTGATTCACGAGGAAGATTTATACAATTTATCGAGATTCTGTGTAAATTGGTTGAAATATAACGATAATTGTTAGAAGTGTCGGAATAAGTCCAGCCGCCTGGGACGTTTCATCGAAAACGCTACCTAATCCTCTCGAGTATACTTAAATCTGTTAATATAATACACGACGCATATGGAGTCGCGGGTATCAGCTAGTCTGACTATAAATATGCCATCTAAAACATACAGTCAGCGATACCAACCCTAAGTAATATTTACCCAGAATTAAAATTCACCGGGACATTATTCTCCAAATCATATATCTCGAATCCGGTGCTGGTGCAATGGTAGAAACAGTATCTGAAGTTACCCGAACCACCGCGTTGTATTGACATTTTATCGAACTCGTATACACCATAACCGTTTTAAAAACTTAACACGAAACAAAAGGAAATAGTCTACTCAACAATAACACGATGAATATCCGATATTCACTTTTAAACATGGATACGTCACTAAAACTTATAAATTAAAACAGACCGTACAAAACCGTCCCGACTGTCTCAAACATGAATTGATACTAACGAGATAAACTACTAATTTACTAAGACATTATACAAAATAATTGCATTATTGTTTATCTTGTGCTTGAAGTTGATTCATACAATATTAAAACAAATAATTAGTCTAATATAAATTAATATTCTTTTGAAGTTAATATAGTTTTATCGGATTGGGAACACAGAACCTTGTAACACTTAATCGTGATGGAAAATAATCTAAAGAACTGAACTAATAATGTATTCTATGAAACAGCATATTGTCGCCATAAAGATCAAGAAAAAATAATTGTACGAGATAAAGCAACGTGTCCAAAATATAAATCTGCCTTTACCAAAAATATTTATGTCAAATATATAATTAAACTACAATCAAATTTTAGCCTACAGTTAGAATTACTGAAAATAAAAACATATCTATCTTCGCGTTTGTACTTTTTAATTATTTTTTTTTTTAATAAAAATGATGCAGGTGTCTAGGAATACGTAATAAAAACATTTAGAAATGTCTGTCTGTCTGTTTGTTTAAATACGCATCACTGGTAAAGTACTACGTTCACGATAGAACTTCACTAAGAAAATCACAAAGTATATCTTGAACTAACATTTAATAAACTCGATTAATCCTATCAAAAGTTATTGTAATTTTAATGAAAACGCAAATTAAGTATGAGAGAAGTAAATAAACTTAACACATTTAGATGGGGTGTAAGGGGCGTCATAAGGGTGTAAGGGGTGTCGAATAACATCATAAAACTTGAGACACCCAAGCCAACTTCACCTGCACGTGGTGCACCCTGCTGAATAACGAACGAGGCAACGGCGAAAGCGGGGTGGTAGGGCTTTACATCCCTACTGGGTCGCAACCGCCATGTACATGGCGAAAAAGCCTGTAATAGTGACTCGCTTCTGCGCGTCGCGTTTCGGGATCAGCCTGCGCATATTCAGCTTTCTGTAGGCCGGCATGATAGTGGCGACCAGCGATGGATAGTGTGTCACTCGGTGGTCGCTATTGTTTTTGGATTGTACTGTGCTTACCATCAGGCATATTGCAGTCATTTTGCCGTACTATTACTTATTGTTTTTACATTAGGTTCCACACGGACGGAATCGCGGGCCCAGCTAGTGACAAATACGTGTTTTATTAGAACACAGAGTGTTATGTATTAAGGAAAAATTTACTATGGAGTCTGTAGCTATGAATCTAGTTATTTTTAACATGTTTGCAAAATTAACCCTTAACGGGACAAAATCAAAGGAGCAATTTCAATTTGTGTAGTTACAATAAATAATGTTTTGAAACTAAATTGCTTAAAATTGCTTAAGAAAGTGAAGTAAAATCGTATGATTTAACTTACTATTCGTAATTAATAATCAAAACAAACCCTTAATGTCGATCAAGCAAGGAATAAGAGTCAATGTGATGTATGAAAACTTTGGTGTATGGAGTAAAATGAACATTTTAGACATACTAATCAAAAAATGTAATAGAAAAAATGTATATGACCCAGCTAGTACAAATAGGTACCCATTCATAAAGTTCAGAAACTTAACAAAAATGCTAAACAAAAACAACATTTGTTTTTTTTCCTCGACCTGATGATATGCAGTAACAACAACCTACGGACGTTTGCAAAGAATAATCCGTGCTTTGCTGAATCTTAAAAAAAATTGTACAGTCTTCTATTAAATAATCCTCAGTATAGTCCACTAGAAATAGTCAGCTAGAAACATACTCTACATTCGCAGCGATCACAAAGGGAAATTTCTCTGAATTCGGACTGTCGGCAAATAATCAAATCGAAATAAGTACGTTGGTAAAAAGTAGCCCATGGCGTCATACATAATTAGGAATCTTCTATTATCCTACTTCAGACTCTTAAGCAAAGATATTTAAATACTTTTATACATTTGAAAATTACACTTTCACCTTAGACCTCGCATGAAATTTGATATAATGATTGTTTAGGACCTATAGAAACACACAGCCTACTTATTATTTGGTGTATGCCGAAAAAACGCAAACGAAGTCGCTAAAAAAGACTAGTAAAGAATAAATGTAGGTCATTCGATATCTAGCGCGCAGTGCAACCGTACTAACAATATTTTATCTTTTCATAATGAGATTGAATTTGTGTCAGGACGCTAAGGATCGCCGTAATAACTAGATACGGCCGGTTTCATAGACAACATTTAGGTTTGACCACAAAAGAGTATAATATACTAGTACAATATAGACTGTGTTATTTAAATTTAATTTATAATCAATCTTCTATTTCACTATTATCACTGCCATTGTCGAGTATGTAATACATTACAAGTGTCTTGTGATCATTTCAATGTTCTAATAATATGGTGGCTTCCTTGTTAGAACTTTCTAGTGCGTTTTGTGGCATGTCAGAATTCATATTCCATTCCATTCCTTGATATTATTTCTCGTCGACTTCACTTGTGCACAATAACCGAACCATATTACATAAAACACTACCAATATAACAAAATATAGAGTAAAATACAGTGAAACCTGGATAAGTAGGACCTAAAGCAGTGCTTCCCAACGTGGGCCCACGCCCCATAAGGGGGCAATTTGATAGTTAACGGGGGCGATTTGAACATGGATTTGCCACAACTTCAACCCTATCGCTTACAGTTATTTAAATATAATGCTAGATATCGGTAACAAATTTAAACAAAGGCAAATTCTTAAAAAAAAAACTGTAGATAATTATTCGATATAATTTCGTTTGACGTTACCAGAATTTCAACTGGGTAATTAAAATCGTCAAGTAAATTTTTCATTACTTCACTTACAATATTTTGATAACAATTTCATAGTGATTTCTTCTTAAACTTATCATTTATATTTCTTAAGGGAACAAAATAATTTTTAAAGGTTAAAAATTATATATGTGAGAGGAGGTGCATAAAAATTTTTGAAATATTAAGGTGGGCATGGCCTAAAAAAGTTTGGGAAATACTGGCCTAGAGGGACCTATATTGTTTTTTATTTATAGAGGCCTTTCATGTCATGACTTATCTAAATTTAATAGATAGTCTTACTTATACGGGGTACATGCTACAAAGCCCCAATTGTACAGGTAAACATAGAAAAAATCTAAGAAATCAAGCCTCAGTTACGAAGGCTCGAGAATTCCTACTAACAGAGTTATTTGAATACAAAATGTCGGGACTTCATTGTAATTATTAATTACTGAGATTTCTCACATATTCATGGCCTATTTATTCCGGTTTCCATGTAACACAAGATTATGAATAAAATATAAAATCCACTACATGATATTCCTAAATCCTGACAAAAACTCCATTGCGGGAGTTGTTTTAATGAATCGTTTGCTACGAACCTATTTGAAGTGTTTCACCAGTGATATAATTTATACCAGTGTCAATTCTCTCGTAAGGAATGTATATTTTTACCTATATGTAGACACAGTGTGCAAGCTGTTGGAAAACGATTTTGTGGTTCGCGATAATTGCTTGTCTAAACACGGATAGACGATTGATATAGATTTTGTTAGAAGAGGTACACTGGGTGTAAGCAGTTAGTACATCTTGCAATTTACATTTCTATCATATATCTTATATTACCATCTATATTAATATTATAAAGAGGTAAAGTTTGTGAGTTTGTGACATAGTAGGGGGTAATCTTAGGAACTACTGGTTCGATCTGAATAATTCTTTCAGTGTTATATAGTTCATATATCGAGAATGGTTATAGACTATAAATCATCACGCTACGACCAACAGAAGCGGAGCACCAATGAAGAATGTTTAAAAATCGGGGTTTTTTCCTCTTGAGAGCTTCCGCTGCGTTATCCTTAAGTATCTATTCCACGTGAACGAAGTCGCGGACTGAGGCTAGTATACTTATAATAAAAAAGCAAACCTAACATGTCTGTACTTTTTAAAATATTTTGAAAAAAAAAAAAAATATTGCAGGTGTCTAAAAATCTATACAAAAGATATCTATATTATAAGAATGTAAATCTAACGTGCCTGTACTCTCCGTGTAGGTGTCTAGGAATATATAATAAAATGATAATAAAATGCATTTCATACATTTTTAGAAATGTCTGTCTGTGTTAAAACGCATCACTGCGTTTACAAAGTACTGGGTTTACAATAAAACTTAAGAGAATCATAATGCATATTCTCGAGAATAACTTAATCTTTATTTCATCAAAATAAGTTCGCTCCATCAAAACATATTCTAATTTCAATGACGATGCAACTTAAGTACGAAAGAAAAGTAGATAGATAAAGGGAATCAATACATACAAATGATCACCATTTTCTACATAAGGTTCCACGTGGACGAAGTCGTAGGCACAGCTAGTGTATAATATTTCTTAAATGTCATATTATTGAACATCTACCAGCTACCAGCCACTCCGGCATCAAGTAATATGCTCTGCTAAATAATAAACGAAGATTTGGATATTTGTAGTTTTTGAAAATATAATAGAAAACTGAATAAGTTCAAATTTTAAAATTGAAAATAAATATAAATTAGAGAAACCTCATCACCAGACCGGGTTTAAAGGTTTAAGTTAAGGAATGAGTAGAAGTCTAAAAACAAAAAAAAATTGACGGGTACAATTATTTTTTAAACTCGATTTGAGTTTAAAATTCAAAAATCTCTACAAAAAGTAGAAATACCCTTATCTTTTTGTATAAAAATCATGTAAAAACAGATATTTC
>JACEII010000012.1:843806-898227 GCA_014332785.1 Antheraea mylitta | reverse complement strand
ATAACATTACAGCTATTAATAGCTGAGCAATTAGCATAGAGAATGTAAGTTACAAAATATGCTAAACAAAAGTGTGGGCGATCCGTAAGATGCGACACGGGGTATCAGGGCTCACTAATTAATTATACTCTTAGTTAATGAAATGACACATTGGTCGAAACTGCCAAGAGAACATCTACTAATAAAAAAAAACTACAATACAATCTTACATCCCAGAATATGTATGCGTCGATAAATTTTCAAATTAGCTAAATTCAATTTTACCCGTTCCTAATAATTTAAGTTATTTTTTGTAAAACAGAAAAAAAATATCGTTATGAACGGCAAAATTTTAACTACGTTATCGGTGGGTAAAAACTGGAAATTAAAATAAATTTAAACGTGTTTATATGAACGCTTAAAATTGAATTTAGGACATTTTGAAATGTTTCAACACATATATCATATCGCGGATATAGCTGTCACGTTATTTGAGCATTAAATATGACTATTATAGTAATAACGAATACATAATCGTGGCTAAGAAATAATCTTGTCCAAAATTATTTTCGAGGAAAAAAGCCCATGCCCAAAATGGAGAACAAAATATCCTATGGTCACGTATAATATTAAAAAAAAAACACTTTGAAAACTACACTGATTGAAACATAATCACTAGCGCTGTTATAGAGGAAAGTTTGTTGAAAATAGTAATAAAAATATGTTTTAGTCATAATATATATCACATAATTGCATCAGACTAACCTCTAGAGATATAATAAAGTAACCAATGTTTACTCTAGATATATTATCAACATGCATTAACTAGTTTTGGATACCGGCTCCATTCACGATATAACTTGTATATTCTTGTGGTATTTTTATTTTCGAATAGAAGACATCATTGTGATTTGAAAATCAATCTATGAAAATGCTTCATAATCAAAAAACAAACACATACATCAAAAAAATTTAACCTATTACATTTTATGCTTCTAACTAATTCAACTGATAATTTTGCATAGAAACGTCTGTTCCCCGTAGCGTAATCGTACTGTATATATGGGCGTTTTGCGTACTGATCGAGACGCTGATTCGAATCCCAATCGCCCTTTTTGATTTTTTTAAGATCCATAGGGTGATGAAATATAGCTTAAATTTCTATCTAATTTTACTCTTATAGATAGCACAAAGAAAAGTTACCAAAATACGTCAAAAATTTAATTAACCACAGATTTGGAAGAAGAACCCCTTGTGTATTATGGAACAAGAAGTATCCCAGATGTATCCTTGTAATATTAGTTATCACTGTGTCAAGTATCATCGAAATTGGTTCAGTATTTTCAGAGTAATACTTGTTCAGATTCTAGACTTTACTCCGTTATCCTGGAGAACCCATTGCGTCTGTGTGAAGTTTTGTCAAAATTGGTTCAGTACTTTCAGAGTTATTCGTGTTCACAGGGACAGACAGACAGACAGACAAAAATTGTAAAAAGATTATTTTTGGCTTCTATATCGATAACATAGTCTACCCTGATTAAAATTTTCAAAAAATATTTAATGTACAGATTTCGACTTGTTCCAGTTTTATTATAGTATAGATAGAAAAAAAATTGGTCCAACTTGGGATATAGGATAATTTATATTTCTATAAATATTTTTGATTACCAATTAAATTATTGTCAGTTGTTAATAGTAAGTTTCATCAGTCACGAACACATGGCGCTTTAAATTAGTTTGTTGATAGAAAACTGTAGGACCGACTGTTACACACATATCTCGTAGATGGCGCTACTTTTTGATTTCAAATTTATTCTCCATATCCAGTTTGTTCTATGGTGCAAGTGTTTAAATTATAACTGAGCCACAGCAACACGTGGCCGGGACTAGTCTTTTATAAGAATCCCTAGTTATTGCCTCTAGTAAATGGTGAACGTTTATTTTTATTACAGCATATTTTATTATTCGAATATCTATTATCAAATTTCAATAAACATAGTTGCCAATGGGTAACTTTTCACGAAATAATTGCGGGCGTTTATCATCACTACATGTTAAAAAACAAAATCCTTCGCCGCGTCTGTCTGTATGTCTGTTCACGATAAACTCAAGAACTATTGAACGGATTTTCATTCATAGATAAAGTATATGCTTTGTCAAGAGTTTTGTAAATTGGTTGAAATATAACCATAACTGTTGGACGTGTCTGAAAAAATCGAGACTCCTGGGAGCTTTCGTCACAAACGCTACACACTCTTAAACAATTGAGTTAATAAAGGATGTAGGCGAAATCAAGCGTATCAGCTGATTACGACATAAAGTTTAAAACGGATACAATAACAAACTTTTTATTTTTATTTATTAGTATAGAATAGGATAAGAGGTATTGATTGATATATATTTATTTCTCTTATCTTCAAGTAATGTTGAATGTTTGTGATTACAAAACAAACAGTACTATTAAATTGATTGAAAATGATATGCTGGTTCTTAAGGTGATCATCGCATCAATTTTTACGCAATCTGTACTTATTGATGGAAACAATTGCAATAATGATTATTTTTTATTAAAGAATTATGATATTCTAAATGTAATAAAAAAATATAGCCACGTAATGAACCTACTATATACCGAAACCTCGTTATAATAAAGCATCAATTTTAATGATCACGAATTTACGAGGATAGCCATCATTTTAACTCTTATTTAGTATCTCAGAAATAAAACACTGCTTCTGACTTTTAGTAATATAGTATTTGCCACAGTGAAAGTCTTACTATAGGTTGTATACCATCATAGTAGCTCGAGATATTCAAGATGTTTATTCCCTCAGATCTTTGAAACTTTTCAACGGATTTAAATATAGTTTTCAGCAAAAGATAGAGTGATCATAGAGGAAAGTTTATGTGTATAATATCTCTATTATAGTACAGAAAAGGCGAAAAATTCAAAGATTTGTAATGTAATGTCACAAATATATTTTTGTGCGCTTAAATCGCAAACCTTACGAGATAGATCAAATTAATGTATGACGGAAGTCTATATCTTCAAAAGATCGATAAAAAATACGAGATGGTCTATGTTTATCTCTAAAGGATAACCCACAGTAACCATTTTTATTTTCTTACTTTTTAATTATGTGTTATTTAACAAGGTAAATAAAAATACAATACAATATAATTCCTTATCCAATTAAATACATTACATTCATCGTACACGTCATGTGGATCAAAACTGCCCTTAACAGTAGTTGTAGTCCGGTGAAGCTGTTAAGACCTTGCTAGGTCAATAGCGTAGTCAGTACGAGAAAAAAAAAACCTTAGTATTTCATTAAAATGATATCTACATTGCATCCGTGCGAAGCTGGGGGGTCGCTAATCATTACATAATATAAAAAAAGTCCTCTGCCACGTCTGTCTGTCTGTCGGTTTGTTATTATAAGGGCGCGACAGCGTCTGTTGGGGTTGCTAGTACTTAATAAATAAAGTACATAAATCTTATCGCTTATAACATGATATCTAAATTGAATTATATTTTTACTACTTAAAACTTCACTGAATAAAAGGATAATATTACCTACAAACTATCTATATGAATAAAAATGAATCGCAAAATATGTTGCTAAACGCAAAACACGAATACGGGTGGTCCAATTCGAGTCATTTTTTATTTGATTTATTCCTTGAACTCTGAGGAAGGTTTTTGACGTGACAACGTCTTATAAATTGGTTTGCCGGGTGACACTTCAAGAAACTGCGTTACGCTCCGCTCACGTTATGCGCTAACAATGAGAGCGAGTGAGAGGCACGCGTCCCTTCCACTCGGGCATGGTTAGCCCGCCTAAGAGCGAGAGAGACTACTATACGAATGAATATTCACATTAAAATTATTTTACCACTCAAAGTCGTTGTCACGTAAAACTTTCGCCCGTATACCGACTTTACAGGCAACCAATTTTTTATGGAGAAAATATTGGAAAAATTGCACGGAGAAACCTACAAATTTTCTTTTTCTGTAATTGTTAACGCAACTTCAAATTGCTATTATCAATTTGAACGCAATGATGATGCCTTTTTTCATTTTTGAGTTACTCATATAATATTACTATTTTACTGTAGTTTAATTAAAAAATTTCGCTTTCTCAGCTTGTATTCCGAAAAAACGAACAGTCTTTATGGAGTAGCATAGCCAAATGTTCCACATGTATGTACCTACAAAATGGTAGGCTAAGGAAAAAAAATCATAATAAGGCGAAACGAAGTTCGCAGGGGTAACTAGAGTTTTTATAAATCTGTATAATACTTTCAAATTAATCTACATTTTTTTTTATTGATAATTTTTGCTATTATCTAAATATACTAAGTCCATTTACTTATCTACTTTTCTATAATACTTAAGTTGCATCGTCATTAAAATTACAATTATTTTTGATAGAGTGAACCGATTTTAATGAAACCAAGCCAAATATTACTCGAGGATATGCTTTATGATTTTCTTGGTGAGGTTTTATAGTGAACACAGTACATTAGCAGTAATGCGTGTTCAAACAAACAGACAGGCAGACTTTTCTAAAAATGATTGAAATTTATTTTATTACTTATTCCTGCAACATTTTTTTTTACACAAAAATTTAAAAAGTACAGGACTCGATAGAATTACATTCGTATTATATGTATATACTTGCCTGCTTTTTCCAAGTTATCAAAAAAACATAAATGTTGTATAAAAAGTGTTATAATTGTGCACTAATAACGTGCAGTATGACGTAAAAACTGGTGATTTCATACGAATACCTCTCGATCTATCAGATCGAAGTCATTACGAGATCTCGGCCAAGCATTGCTGAAGTCAGCCTTTCACTTTTTGAAGCAAATTATGATGTCGAAGAAGCAAAGTAACTTAAGACTGGAATATAAGTAATTGCTGAAAACTCAAACTGATAATATATAACTTTATGATTTTTTTAAATAGGACTTCTTTTTGCGCACGCTTGACTTAGGGAGTAAGCTAGTGAATGCGTCACGAGAGCGTTACGAAAAGTGTGATCCGGCGAGGAGAACGAAAGTTGAGAGGGAGGGAGAGAATTATGTTTCGTATATTATTGTAGAGGTAAGAGAGAGAAGTGCAAGCAGACATTTTCTTTCTCCTTTCTCTCATAACCAGTTACATTTTGTATATCTAAATCACAGTGCAGGCCTATTGTCTGTATCACACTGTACGAGCAAGACAGAGCAGTGCATGTGCACATTTTCTTTTTTTCTCAGTCTCATAGCCAAATTAATATATATATACATTATACATATATATACATACATATAGATGGAGTTAAAGGAGTTTTACTTCTTTTGTTTGGTCTAAAGAAATCATTGTGGTAATGAAGTGATGCTGGCTTAGTTGATAGTGTGTTCAGACAGTGTCAACATACTTAGGTTCGAATCCTTATAAATGATTCTGCTGTTCTAGTGAAGGAAAACATTGTGGTGAAAGCATTATATGATGATAGGTATTTTTCTTAGTCCACCTGGCTGATTACCCTCTAGTTGAAAGCTGTCGACAAGCTCCTGTTGGTGCTTTCCTACACACACACTTGAGAGCCAGTCTCCTCTAGGTTTAGTGTGATTACCATCTAAGACGATGTCATCTTTAACCATTAGATGAGATTGCAGTTTTATTTCCCATTACTAATCATAGAGGTAGTCAATTAAAAAAAAATTCACAACATATGAGTCTTCCTACAAAGACAATATTGTTAATGCCTAACTGATATCTGTTATGTGCACTTTTTGGACATTACAATATTATGACAACTTTAGTAAAAAAAATTATATGAAAGAAGACTATGCAACTATAAATATTATAGGTAAACTGCGCTCATTAAAAAAATATTGTGTTTCAAATATAATTTAGTTGCTATTACCAAAGTAGGAACTTGAAATCTTTTAAAAGATACAATGTACATATTTTATATATACATATAATAAGAAAGTAAAAAATTGTTGCGTCTTGGAATAAGATATAAAATAAATTTCAATTATTTTTAGAAATATCTGTCTGTCTGTTTGTATACATATCATTGCAAAAATACTGCGTTCACAATAGTATCTTACCGAGAAAATCATAAAGCAATTAAATAAAAGTAACATTGAGATACATTACAATATAATTATATCAACTGATATCAATGTATAAAATACTTTTTATTTAATCTCCATAAAGAAGTACTTGTTTTTTTTTTGTAGATCTGATGTAGTTCAGATAATACAGTATGTATTACCATCTACTACTTTTTTATTGAACAAGATAATAACTCAATATTGTACACTCACAAAAATAATTATAGACAAAAAATCCTATTTTTTTTAAGAACAATGTTTTTATGATATATCTCACCTAAGACAGTGTTAAGGTTTCATTTAAATGCTTGGCTACAATAGTTAATGTGCCATAAAGTAAAAAATTTGTTGCCAAATACATATTGCAAAGTATTAAAAAAATACTATATAGTCAGTTTGTTTTAATCTCCCTGAGTAATCACAATTACTTTTAGTACAATTGTAGATTGCAGGCACATCTTGGTTTAAATTTTTTTTGAAAAATTGCTTCGAAGCTATTATTGTTGGATATGAATAAGCTGGGTACTATATTTTGGAAAACCTGTATTTTATATTACATTTAAGTAAACAAATATAAAATTAATAGAAAAGTTAACTTGGTTGTAATTAAATGTATGTACAATTGCTTTAATAAAGCACAAAGTTATAAATTTAATAAGTGTGTTATACCATCTTGAAAATAATATATGTTTTGAGTGAAGCAACATTTATGTTACATATATAATTAAAAGGAACAATCCGTTAACATAATTGACACAATATACTTAGATCTTAATTAATAAATAACAAAGACAAATCGGAAAATATAACGTAATCTTAGTAAATAAATAAACCTGTTAGAAAATGATTTCCAATAGGAGTCCATTACATTCTCCTAACTGAATGGATAGAAAAAATTGTATCGAGTACTTACACTTCAAGGATTCTATCGCCTTTTCTTATCCCTGCTTGCTCGGCCGCTCCATTTTCGAGAACAGCGCTGACATGCTGCAGGGGAGCATACAACTCCCCGTTGATTGACCTCAACTGCCCACCCTCAGACACTTGACCGCGCACGTTAAAACCGAAACCGGTCTCAGTTTTATAGATAGTAACGCGGCGAGGTCCATTGCTAGGGACAATTGCTTTACCGCTTCTATCTGTTTTGATAACACTGTTATTATCGGTTTCTGTCTCGGCCATTTTGAACAATTTTCATTTTTTACCACAGACTTCCATCAATTATTTGTTTGACGTTTATGCTTAGAGTGACCAACAAAAAAACTACTTTCATTTACAATGTGTTACAAAGATTCTAACATTGTGATCAATTATAGTAATATTTCAAGCATTTCGAAGATACTCTATTATATTTTTTATTTAGCCTGCGATTGCTTGTTCCGTATTAATTATATTTCATAAAAAAAGAGTATATCATTTCGTATAAATAAATTCATTTTACATCACTTAAAATAATAAAAATTAAATGAAGAAAGAACATGTTATAAATTATAGTTATTTTTTTATCGATCGAATCGATTGAAAGATCTTGACAAATATTGTATTGTATACCTAATTATTAAATCTTCTTGATTTCCATCGACATATTTGATCTTTCTGAAACGTGCAATGTTTTTTTATAAATAAAATAGATAAAATATAATAATTATCAAAAATGAATGACACAAATTTTGAAATATAATAATTAATGTGTTTTATTTATTAGATACCATATGAAAATCTTGGCACCCGAGTATCCATAGGACAACATCGTCAATTAAAATAAGGTGTGACTTTACTAACGGTAAAACCTACACCTAAACGAGTAAAAATATATATTCATATAAATAAAAAAGTAAATAATGGTCTCATCAAATTCTTACATATTGAGAAATTGAGAACTTACTCACCGACTCCTTTAAATTTTGAAAACACCGGTGCATTGACAGGCTAAAATCCCGTCAAAAACTTTAAAACTATATATATTATATCAATGTAGCCGATACATATATATCGGACTTTTTTAATCCTCAGTGCCGCTTTCAAGTAACCTAAGTGATATTTTGAATTGTTTTTAAAATAATAAGAAGATAAATGGTTTAGAATACTTTCAGCAATTATTGCTCTTTTTTTTCTCCAATTGACTACGCTATTGACCTAGCAAGGTCTTAACAGCTTCACCGGACTACTAACAATTATTGCTCATATAAAATGAATGTTTCGAACACATTTTGAAACTTTGAAATATTTTATTTCGGTACTTTGACGTTTCACTTCCAGCAACACTGAGAAACAACGTGTTACAAAAATTTCAATTTCTTTCAAAATCAGCTGTGATCATCAGTATGGCCGCTCAGATAATTGAAAAATAATTTTGTTTTTTGATAAATCTCCAACCAAAAAATATAAAAGTGTAGTTTTTGTATTTACAATTGTAATATCACATATTTTCAGTCGGTGTTGATGTTGATTGAAAGTGTTGCGTCATGACATAGACCTCGGCTCTCACTGACAAATATACACAATAAAAATTGCGACTCGCTTTTGTACGGCTGCCTTATAAATTCATAATTTCTTTGGCTCGTGAGTTTAACTGTCGTTTGTTCGGTGGCTGATGTTAATTTCGAAAAATAAGATATCGGTTTATAATGAGCAGTGCAAGATTAAGTTTTATTTCTGTGGGACGATTTGCTGTTAGAAGAAATCCTCAGTTGTCTTCGGGTGAGTTTTTCCGTGTTTTTTTTTCTCGTTGGCGATGTTCCAATGTGGTATAGTTTTTTGAAATTTGATTATATATAATTGTGTACGTTACTGATGTTTGATAAACATAGTCTGGTAGCGGCTGGTTATCATTGTTCTATAAAATGATGATAGAATCATTGACGGTAAAGTGGTTTTCCTTACAAATGTTAGCTGTCTGACCCAAGGTGAGCGCTTTAGCAAGGTCATGGGCACTGTTTATTTATTATATCAAATCAGAATGTGTAATTACAATGTATTCTGACTTATTTATATTTTCTCTTATTTTATCTTGAAAGAGTTACTGATAGCATTATCAGTAGGAGATTCGTCGTAATATATGGTTTATTACATTCAAAAAATGTTTCAATGAATACTTTGTTAGGTATATACACAGTGTAGATTTAGTTTAAAATGTATTTTTTTCATTTCATTGCGAATAGTTTTACAGAAAGCTGACTTTATAAATTAAACTTCGTTATACCAGACAATAAGCAATATAAATACATGTAATATCTAGACAATGAATTTACAATCTAGATTATCACAGCAATCATATACTAATTCATAGGGCAAAGGATTATGGCATCAAACTTTTTACAAATCAAGGTAAGTCAGTGATTTGAAAGGCTTGTTTATCTGTTATGTAGGTACTGTTGTCTAATATAAATTGGTAACACTATTAGGTTAAGGTGGAGGAAAACTTTGTGAGAAAATGTAATTTTGTAGTATCACCGTATGTGAAAAAATGTGAAACTGTGGATTCCTTAGAGATTGAAATTTCCAACATGTTATTTTCCCATACTATGTCCTTTGTGAAGAGGCCTATGGCCCTGCAATTGGTCCCTTACAGGCTGATGCTATATAATTATTAATATTCTTTTTAATTTTCTATTTGATTATTGCAAGTAAAGGCAATATTATTGTTAATTCACCTTGAACATCATATTTTTTAGGTCATCCATTTTCTTAATGTCTAATTTGACTTTATAATTATTATATTTATCTTTTGACTTGTCTTGTGTTTGGACTCACGCAGAATGCATTAATGAAATTGTAGTTTAGTTACTGGAGCATTGAATTTTATTGTTTTGTTTACACCTTGACTTTCATTTGAGGCATTAACCTTGTCTAATTCAGTTTAAATAAGATTGTATTTAGTAGTAGATGTCTTTTTTACAATATTTTATGTAGTAAAGGGATAACAATAATTATAGAAATGAATATAATCATGGAATTCTAACAGAGATTAAGTATTGCTGTAGAATGATTACTTTAAATCTTATTTAGTAGAGATCAGTGATCAGAAAATTGTGGCTTGAAATGTTTAATGCAGACAAGGAATATGATCTATTAACTTGTCTTGCAAGAGACAAGTAGATATTTTTGATGTGTAAGCTTACAGAAAAGAGACACATCTGTAGAAAGCAACAGTAGCACGGCTAGTTGCTTGCTAAAATAAAACATTACCCAAAGGTGAGCTTGAGAAACTTTTAATCCTAATTAATTTGATGAAATATACAAGGTGTGCCGAGGTGTGCCGTGCACTCTTGAGCTGGTTGCCAAAATAAAATCGGCTGAGTGCCTTAAGCGCTCGCCTTAGTAGTTCGGTGAGGCTGTTAAGACCTTGCAAGGTCAATAGCGCAGTCAGTTCGAAAAAAAAATGTTAAATAGA
Organism: Antheraea mylitta; assembly: GCA_014332785.1. Taxonomy (NCBI): domain Eukaryota; kingdom Metazoa; phylum Arthropoda; class Insecta; order Lepidoptera; family Saturniidae; genus Antheraea; species Antheraea mylitta. Next base: position 887,741 of record JACEII010000012.1, on the reverse strand, counting down.
TAAACCAGATTGAGTTCTTGCCTGTTATTCTCCAAAATTGTTTGTCAGAACTGGAGAGAACTGATTCACATTTCTGTTTATTTTATAATTACCTTTTCTGCCATAAAATCACTAAGATATTAATATTCTTTACAAAAATAATTGTTGTATTCCAGTATCATTTGCAAAAAAACATTTTCATATGCTTATTTTGCTTATTACTTATAAAGGTTTACTGTGCTATCTGTTTATTTTATTTTTTTTATAAAAAAATATCTGAATATTATATAAGTCAATGATTACAAAATCACAAATTATGTAATTTGAAGATAATACGCTATACTACTAACCATGTCTGACATCATCCACTTTAAGTTACAATATAACATTTAATAACAATATAATATAGTTTAGCATCACTTAGTGGTTAGTTTTAGTGAAGTGCACAGCATAATCCATGAGAAAAACATTTAAGTGTGTCAATATTCATGACTGGTCAAAGCCTGTTGAACTATCAATCTCGCACATGTATGCCAATAATAACACATACACTTCCTGTAGTGATATCATCAATATACATAGTACATTTATTTAATAGTATTTCTATATTTAGTATGGATTATTATCTATATTTTATAGTATATATATATAAAATAAAAATAAATATATATAAAATAATATAAATATATATAAAATAATATATATATATGTATATATGGTATATAATGGTAGATAGATATATCTACCATTGATTTTTTTTCTTTTCAATACATATATTGCTTGCCATTGGCTAAATTGTGGATAGAGATCAAAAGCGACAAATAAAAAAAAAACAAATGACATGTAACTTAATGTAGTGCAAACAGTCTGACCGTATTTTCTAATCAGTGTTGTCACAATGACAATGAGAATGCAGCTATATTTGATTGATAAATCGATAAAGCCCTCACTTTGCGGAAATGCATTGTAAATAGTTTATTTGACATTCTTTAGGTATTTCTGCCAGGAATTGATTGATTGGTAATATTATTAATAACATCTTTGGATCTATTAAACCGATTTTGAAAATTCTTTTATTAATAAAAAGCCACATATTTTGTGAATGTCATAGACTATTTATGAAACCTATAAATTAAATGGCTTCACTAATATTGCTAATAAATATCACTTAATGATTTAAATAGATTTTTTAATATAAAAAAACTACTATTCTTGTCTTAAATATAAAATATATGCTGTCGCTGACTTTTTTTTAGGTATTATTATGCTCTATAACTTTTCTCTAGAACTCGATAAATATAATATAAATATCTCTCATATTGTTAGGCAGCGTTTGTAAGAAACGTTTTTTTCGACCGTCTTTTCTCCGTCTTACTTTGCAAATCTGACTACCACAACTGCCTTTTTATTTTTCGGTTTAATATATAGCCTATGACATTCACAAACAATGTGGCTTTCTATTCCTAAAAGAATTTTCAAAATCGGTTTAATAGATTCAGAGATTACTCCCTACAATGTCACAAACTCACAAACTTTACCCCTTTATAATATTAGAAGAGATCATTCACCTACGGACATGAAATATTTGTGATGACCTTCCCTTTCTTTGATTCATGATGGGATTATTTGTTTGAGACTTGGCTTCAATTTGCAGATGTTTATCATGCGATTATCATAATTATGATACCTTACATTTTAGCTTTTAACTCAATGCAGAGAATATACATGTGAGTTCATTGTAACTCATAATGGATGTATTTATACAAGCATAGGAATAAGGGCAACTGTTTGTGATAATAAAGATTAATAAAAAAAAAGATTCTACATTTCTTTAACTGAGCTTGAAACTAAATGAACAAATTTAGTTACAAATATATATTTTTTTTTTATTCATATAGTGTTTCATTATAATCTAGAGTGATGCTTAGATTAAAGTACATTACTGATTTGCGGAATAATGAGATCTAGCACAACATCAAGCGGGTTTTAATGTCTAAAGGCTATTTATTATAAGGTGGATTAATCTGTGAATGATGGTGACGTCTGGAAATCTGTCTGACATCTCTATCTGTGCATCTGCCAGAAATTAATGTAACCATGTATGATTGTGAAGGTATATATCATGAAAAGTTAAGGCAGTTTCTTGCCGGTTCTTCTTATTGACTGGATTGCTTGCTCGAACTGGTGGTAGCTTTGACATTCATGAGCGCCTTCTCAGGGCCTAAAGGAATGAATCATCTATTATTGACTTTGAATCGTAACACTAAGTTTATAGAGAACCGGTTTACAAATGCAACTGCCAGAATACATTTACAAGTGTTTGCTAACATTTTTTTTTATTTAATTGTCGTAACCAATACGTTATGTTGATTTATTGTTATAATGACCGATCACTTATTAAGTTACATTGTATCTCACCTTCAGATTGCATCAAGGATAATTAGAACAATTGATTGTTTGAAAGCGGCACTGAGTCACAAGGTGAAGTTGCGATTAGAGTGTGCTAAGCTCATAAGTATAAAGCCTTTAACGATGTACAATAAATTATGTATTCAAGTAACCTTCATGATACTTATGTTGCCCCTTTATGCAGTTTCTTTGTACAAGTTTTGAAGCGATGGCGGTTAGTTGTTTAAGACGGATTGTGCTTGTTAAGAATATACTGCCTGACTATAAGTTTAAGTGCCATGTCGAGCTGGTTTTGGTGTCAAAGTGCTATTTAAGAGTGGGTCTATATGTGAACGATGGTATTGTCCTAAAGAAACTCTTTGTGCATCCACTAAGGAAGATTGTAACATGTAAATGTATTTATATTTGTTAAAAAGATAAATCCGATCGAGTTACTTGCCGGTTACTCTCGATGGCTGGGTTGTTTATCCGAACACCGGTAGTTTTGACCTACCTAACTTGAACGGTCTAAATCGAACAAAGTATTTTTTATTCTGATACGCGAATCAAAGGTAAATATAATTCTTATATTCCATCAAAATTATAAATTCGTTAATAATGAAATAGAAGTATGTGAATAATGAAATTTACGAGCACGTATATTAACATACCTAATTATAGTTTATTATTTAGTTTTTATTTCCCAAGCGTTACAATGTTTTTCTTTTTTCAAATATCCTGCGTTGTTTTTTGTATGTTGTTGTACTAAGTCGGAAGTATTTTCGTACATTGTTCATCGGTATCATCGGGTAGCAAATTCTATTAATGGCCTTTATATTTCTGTGTAGGGAAACGTATAATATTGTCATCATCCACCTATAAGTATAGATAACAATAACAATTACATTATATCCATTAATTGATACAAAGTAACGATAACAATCAACTAATTCGAAAGCAATAATATGTTTCGCTTACTATAATTTGAAACAAAATTATCCGTTTACTCTTCCTCACCCGCGTATGCGCACGATACAGATTACTCCACTTCTACAGAAAAAAACGTAGACCTTATAAAAATTGCAGTTTCTTAAATCTTTATTATTTTTGTATGGAATGAAGATATCTGTTTTTTTTTAGTATAGGGCTAAATGTCTAAGTAATTAAACTAAAAATAATTGATGGAAATCTATCCAGTAGTTGTTCCGTTATGCGCGCAAAACGGCATACCTGTATTATTTGATTTGATATATAAGAATAAGAATGTAATGTAAAAGATTGGCATGAGTTTAATACGAGAAACGATTACACTTAGCACACATTTTTAGGGCTTGGTGACACCAGCAAATGTTTTTTAGCGTTAGGTTCTACAATAAGGTTCCAAAATGTATTGATGATTTGCCGGATAATAAGTTCAAACATCGTGTTCAGCGTGTTTTCATGTCAAATAGCTATTATAGTTCGGATCATTATGTGAACGATACCGATATCTGGAAATAACACCACTCTCTGGACATCTGTTAAAAATGATGTTAGCAATTATGTTTGCTATAAATAAATACATACAATAAAAATATAAACTGCTCGAGTTTCTTGCCAATTCTTCTCGATGTAAGGTTTATTTTCCGAACTGGTGATCGTTTTGCCGTTCATGACCGCCTAATTTACGGACTGTATTTTTGTTTTTTATTGTTTGTTTTAATAATTAATTTTATTGTTATTTTACAGTAGTTGTTGATATAAACTATCACTACATATTATAACACAAAGTTTTCTGCCACGTCTGTCTGTTTATTCGCGACTAGCCTCTGCCCGCGACTTCGTTCGCGTGAAATATATACTTTAGGCTACCGTTAACACGCGGCGGAGGCTTTCAAAAGCAAAAATAAAACCGGTTTTTCAACATTCCTCTTTGGTGGTCCACTCCTATTAGTTTTAGCGTGATGATATATAGCCTGTAACCATCCTCGATAAATGAGCTATACAACATTGAAAAAATTTTCAAATCGGACTAGTTGTTCCTGAGATTACACCCTACAACATCACAACGTTACAAATTCATATACTTTACTTCTTTATAATATTAGTATAGATAAACTCAATAACTACTGAACGGATTTTCATACAGTTTTAACCAGTAGTTGAAGTGATTCATGAAGAAAGTTCATGTATATAATTCGTCAAAGGTTTTTTGATTATCAGGACAGGACGACGTCAGCCGTGCTCGCTAGTTGTCAATAATTCTATAGTCGGCTAATTTCCTGTTCTGCAGTTGCATTAAATAATCATTGTTCATATCGTGTCACTAATGTGAAATGCTCTCCCTTTCACATTAACGGTTGTTGCATATTGCTTACTCGTTCGCACTTTACAATAACACTGACTGACAATTGTCATTCATAAGAATAACAACGAATGATCAATGTCAACAGAAAATGATATGACAACAATAACAATAGCTGCCCTTTTCACTCTCGATGCGAGTGTGCATTGAAACACGAGAAAGTGTGTACGCGAATTCATAAGTTATTGTTTGTCTTTACGGGCGCTATTTTTTTCCCGCATGAAACAGCGTGTCGTATATATGAAGTTTTTTTTTATTGACCTAGCAATTTCTTAACAGCTTCACCGGACTACTAAGGAGAGCGCTTGCGGCACTCAGCCGATTTTATTTGGGCAACTAGCTCAAGGGTATACGGCACACCTCGGCTTGGGCTGTTGCCTGATACACGAAGCTAAAGCTTTCAATGATTTTGTATAATGTATTAAATATTTAGTTGTAAGATCACCTCTGTGAGTGTATCTGTCGGTGAGACTGCAGTCTAAACAATTGTGAGTGATATAATGAGAGCGTTGTACTCGCAATTCGCGTTTTCATTCGTGTTTTAAATTACATAATGACTACCTATGTTAATCTATATTTAAATAGACAGAGGTTAATACAGTTTAGTAACATTATCTCCTCTATTTTTCAACGGATTTTCTATATTGTTTTTTTTTCTGTTTAATAGATCTTCGTAAGCTTTATCTTTGTTCTTTGTCTTTAAAAGTTGTACATCGTTTCTTTAGTTTCATTGCACGCTTAGAGAATTGAGATTTTATGTAGTAAAAATTCATATGTAGAATTTAATTTACGTTAATTTTTTGTATATTATTTTAAACAAATTTAATTGAATAAAACATTTACGGTGTTATTATAAAAAAGTTAAATACGTATTAAATACTTACTTTAGAAAGGTGTAGTGCTAACTGTATCACGCTCGTCAGAGATAAGTTCGCGTTATCCTTTTTTCTCAAGTCTAATCCTAATCTAATCAAAGCGAGACAAAATAGTAAGATGGCGATCATTCAGCAAGCGCGGTTTATTTAAAACGTAACCTTTTTTAAGCAAGTATTCAATACGTATTTAACTTTTTTTTTGTAATAAAACCGTCATTGTTTAGTTCTACAAGTATAGTGTATGTGACTGAACTATAATTAAACGGTTGGAACGAATGTGATGACATTTTTTGTGTATGTTCAGGTGGATGTGGTTAAATAGTTCCTCTGAATACAGATTATCACCAAATAAGTTTGCTAAGTTTGTTAAGCTTTTAATGGTACTATGTATTTGTTCTAATACATCGATAATTACTGCACGATGACGTATTTGCACACGTTCGCATGTTACGTTATGAAGCATAGTAAAAAAAATCAGTAATTGCAGAGACTCTTTAGAAAATAATTTTAATTATCTCAAATAGTGTTAATTGTCTCGTTACATTTCTAATTAAGCTAAATTCAATTTTAGTTATTTCTAATATTTTACGTTATTTTTCAAGATTTTCAAATTTTGTACATGTCAAATATGAAAAACATAAGAAAAAAAAAACTAAAAATGTATTTAATTCAAATTGGGTTTAGTTAATTTTTAAATGTAACCACTCAATTAGAAAATTGCATATATCGCTCAAAGTAATCTGTGGACTACAGCTCTTCTAAAATTTTACGTGTGTCTTTTTGTTTTCACGGTAGACTAGCTATGCCCGCTGCACCGTTCGCATGGAACATGATGTACAAAGCAGTAACAAGTAAAGTCTTCTGCGTCTATTAAACCAAATAGGAACTCTACTTAAGTTGAATTACTATGTACTTTTATCTCGTACTTAACTCTAGCCGTCGTTCAAATTACAATAACTTTTGATATAGTGGACCGATCTTAATGAAACAAACACTAAGATATCGTCGCGGATACGCTTTATGATTTTCTCGTTTTTTTTTTTTATATCAAATGAGGCAAACGAACAGGTAGGTCACCTGATTTTAAGTAATCACCATCGTCCATGGACACCAGCAACACCAGAGGTGTCGCAAGTGCGTTGCCAGCCCGTGTTGGTGGGATAGGAGGGAGGGAGAAGGGGAAGAGAGGAAAGAGGGCCTCCGGCGCTCTCACTGACCGAACGAAACGCAACAATGCAAGCACTGTTCCTTCACGTCGGTTTTCTGTGAGAAAGTGGTACTACCTCGGATGAGCCGACCCATTCATGCTGAAACTAATAATAGCTCCAGCGTGGCTCTACCACCATGCTTTATTGTAAACCCAGTAGTTTAGCAGTGATGCATGATCACACAAACAAACACACAGACAGACAGACGGACGGACATTTCTAAAAATGATTGAAATGTATCTTACTTATTTTTGGACATCTACAACAATTTTTTTCACGAAAATCGAAAAAGCACACACGAGTTAGATTTACATGCTCATTATATGTGTAGAAGATTTAATATAACCGCTTACAATGGAAAAAAACTAAATTATAGATCCGTCATCGTGTGAAATTATAATTAGCAAATTGTAGATTGACTTGTTAATCAAGTCCGTACCGTATCGATCGAAGGAATCTTGACATTTATAAACTTTTATTATTCTATAATTTGGTAAATTTACGTTTAATTGAGTACTATGTATTTTTTTTATTATTTTTTTTTATTGAAGCACGACAAAGTGACTGCACTATGCCTGATGTTAAGCACAGTACAATCCAAAAACAGTAGCGACCACCGAGTGACACACTATCCATCGCCGGTCGTCACTGTCATACCGGCATGCAAAAAACTGGATATGCACAGGCTGATCCCGAAACGCGACCCGCAGAAGCGAATCGCTATGACGGGCTTTTTCGCCATATACATGGTGGTTGCGACCCAGTCAGGCTGAAAAACCCTACCACCCCGCTTTCGCCATTGCCTCGTTCGTTATTCAGCAGGGTGCACCACGTGCAGTTGAGGTTGGCTTGGGTGTCTCAAGTTTTATGATGTTATTCGACACCCCTTACACCCCGAATGTTGTATGTTTGCTTGACTGATTCGTTTTGAATGACAGTTTTTTTCATTCCCCAGTAAAATATTGCTGAATATATTGAAGATTTGAGCACTTAATATTAAATTTAACTACATTTTTTTTATTAAAAGTTCTATAAATATAGTCTCGTCTCTATTCTATTCTCGTATTCTTTTTAAATGTTATTCCATTGAAAGGATTTCTTTATAATTTATATCTAGTGTAACTGATTTTCTGTTAAACCAACCAAATTAAACTAAATTTAATGGGTTTATAAGGTTTTTTGTTATAACGAACGACGTTATGAAGAGTTACTACTGTATTATTCTTCTGTGTGTGACTAAATTCGTCCTAAATGGCTAGACACATTTTGATGATATTTTTGTGTGTTCAGGTGGAATCAAAATGGTTTAGGAAATTGGGCACTATAGGTGACACTCCATATGACTTTTAGGATTTTTTTTATTAGCAAATGCAAGACAATGTCCGCTTGGCTCGCTAATCTATACTTCTATACTAATATTATAAAGAGGTAAAGTTTGTGAGTTTGTGATGTTGTCACGTTGTAGGGGGTAGTCCCAGGAACTACTGGTCCGATTTCAATAATTCTTTCAATGTTATATCGCCCATTCATCGAGAATGGTTATAGGCTATATATCATCACGCTAAGGTCAATAGGAGCGGAGCACAGATGAAAAAGGTTTAAAAAACGGGATGTTCTTTCCTTTTGAGAACTGCTGCGTGTTCGTGTTAGCGTCTCTATTCAACGCGAACGAAGTCGCGGGCAGAGGCTATTTTCTATAATTTGGCAGCTTTAATGGTAATATAATGGACCAAAGCGCAATTTGTGGACAAAGAAAGTAATACGATTCATATCTGATAAGATATAGAGCATTTTAACAATTAATTTGCCAAATACTTATATGATAAGTTATAGTATCAATTTTTAATTAGGTAATGAAAGTGATATTATTCGAAGCAATTAGAGTTTATACGAGTTGAAGTCAATCAGCTGTGAATATTTACAAAGAGTCTCCCTCTTGTCCATAAATTGTGCTTTGGTCCATTAAATGTCGCTTAGTTATAGGAAAAATGCTTTTAGAGTATCAAGTGTAACTGGTTTATAATTAACTAACTCTGCTTGCGGTTGCTCTCACGTTAAAGTGAGGCGGCGGAGAGGGTTCGTGAGCAAGATCGTCACAGTGGCCGTCTCCGCCAACAAAGGACAGGCAGGAAGGAGAAGGCGGCAGTTTGACCGCCTCCTCCCATCGTAACCTGGTCAGAGAAGATGGGTCGGGGGCCCATCTTTTTATTGCACAGGTCCGGCAGATGGAGGAGACGGCCGGTGTGTACATGGCCGTCTCCTAACAAGATGGGGCCCGACGGCGTCGCTTTTGCTGCTGGGCCAACCGCTGGGGCGGGCACGATGAAGTCTACAGCGATCTCGTGCCGCCCCTACTATAGCGGAAGGCGTACACCGTAGGGTTTTAGTCCGTGCGAATCGGATATAACCCACCCTCTCACCCGGGAGGGTGGTGTATCCGTAAGGGATTTTCCCATGTAAAAAAAAGATGTGACCTATCGCTCAGGAACAGTACAATTTATATGAAAATTTCATGGTGGGTTGAGTAGTTTCGGCGAGAAAGCGTAACAAATAAACAAGCTCACAATCTTATTTATAACTAGAAATGTCCGCGACTCCGTCCGCGTGAAACCTAATGTAAAAAGGCTGTGATTAATAAAGTTATCTGAAGGTATTAAGGCCATTTACTTATCTACTTTTCTCTTGTACTTAAATCGTGTCGTCATTAATATTACAATAACTTTTGATATCGACAACCGATTCTAATGAAACCAAACTAACTATTACTCCAGGATATGCTTTATGATTTTCTTGGTTAGATTTTATCGTGAACGTAGTAGTTTAGAGTGACGCGTGTTCAGAAACAGACAGACATTTCTGAAAATAATTACTTATTCCGATCCAATACACATGCAACATTTTCTTCACTAAAATCTAAATCGTGCAGACACGTTAGATTTACATTTTTATTATATAGTATATAGATGTGGAAGATTTATAGTAAGGATAGCAATAATTAGATTCCATGCTTTTCTTAAATCAGAATTTAAGAATTAAGAATTACGAATACGCGATAATCGTCCGTTTGTAGATACATAGACTGGGGTTTGTTGGTTAGGTTATTCCGAAGATATTTCAGCAAGGTTTATTCTTTTATTTTTTCCAGTTTTTATGACTTGGTAAGAATGCGGCTAGTCTGGTTTGATTGGAAACATTGCACTAGGTCTATAAATAATTTCTGTGAGACAAACATTGTAACTCGTTTCATAACTTAGTAATAAAGTATTAAAAATAATATCCTACTACAATCGTTTTCTATATTAGGATGTGGTAATGAAATGACGCAGGTCATGGATTCGATTGGTGCTTAAATTACTTTTATACACAATATCGCATCATTATTAAAAAATAGGAATAAAAAATTCAATTTTCTGAGAAAATACGTTTAAAGCTTTGACCATGTTTACACGTTAGGTTAGAATTTATTTTAAAAATATATGAAACACTCAGTCAGTTCTAAAAATAGGAATAAGTAGTTTAAGTGTATTGCTATTTGCTCATTGTAGTAAATATTATCTTTTATAAAATAAAGGCGTTTAAATAAACATTTAAAAAAAGGTTTGTAGTTAATTCAGTTTTTAAAATATGTTATAAAATAATATCAATGTAGATGGAGTAACAGCATAATGCATTAGGATTATTAACATATCATTGAATTTACATACAATGTTACTGAAAGAATTACATACATTTTTTTAAAATAAAATGACATACACTGAAGTAATACATTTTTTTAATAAATTAAAGTAGATAAAATAATTACTTTTTATGAAAACAATAACTTATTTCATTCTACTTCACTTTAGTAACTATCTTCGGAGACTAAGTTATACACACGTTTAAATAAAAAAGAGAAAACCAGTTGTAATTTTCGTAGTTTTGATCGTATTGAAGTGGCCGTTGAATTGGACGTAGAATAAATTTTGAGTTAAATCTTTTTTCATTAAAGGTACGACTAATATTATATTGGTTGACTGGGGAGCCACTCACCTTTCTCAGTATTAGAAAGTCCCATGTCCGTTGTTCAGTGGTGGGATACTAAATGTTCTTCCTGAAAATAGTGGCACTTAACTGTCTAATCTCTGACAACTAATCGTGGTCTTTCGTGTTATTGCGACTTTTATGTTTCCCATTTGATTGCTGCTTTGATGCCATCGAATGAATGCTGCTTAAAGTCTTTTATCTCGACAGTGTAATGAGTCTATCATCTAGCTATTCTAGAGGAATAGTGTTAGATTTTATAACAAAGTCCCAAAGCACTACCGATTTGCCAGGTAATAAGTTCAAGTACCATGTCAAGTGGCTCTTAATACATAAAGATTATTATAGGGTGAATGAATATGTGAACGACGGTGACGTCTGGAAATGACTAGCCTCTCTGTGCATCCAACAAAAACGAATGTAACTGTATATAAAAATATATTGTGCTAAGTTTTGTATAATAAATAGTTAAAAATGTTATCAGACCTTTTATGTAGAGCGTTCAATTTTCTATAAAGATTGGAACAGCGATTTATCAGTGAACCAGTCGTTTGAACGGTACAAAAATCAGAAGAAGCAAAAAAAATTTTTCCCATACTATTCTTAGGGGAATTCAAAAAATGCGATGAGGACAATCATAATATTAATTTTAAGGGCTCATCTTTTCACAGATTTTTTTTACACGCAAAAGAAACTTTTGAGCCTGTTTGAAAAAAATCCATTTTTTTTGGATCACCCTGCTATATATGTGCAGCTATATATGTACAATATATATATTTTTTGTTAATCCGTTTTGGTTTCCTTACTGATTCATGGTCCACTGTTTATAACTTCAGAAATAAGGATTTATGGTCAAGTATTGCCATTCCTTAAAAATAAACAAATCAAAGAGCCCTCCGCCCTTTTATAATTACCTAATATTTGCCCTATGAGCCATGGTCACTAAAATAGTCGATCGTGAGTGCTTTTTGAGTCGATCTAGAGGAAAATTTGCTGATATAGAACTATTCCCGGATTTTGTTTTATTAATAATAATAATAATAATAAAACTCTTTATTGCTCACACTTTAAAGATACACAAAGTTATAAATTCAATCACAATATGTGTACAGTTAGGCGGCCTTATCGCTTAGAGCGATCTCTTCCAGGCAACCCTAGGGAGACATTCAATCTTTTAAAATACCAAGTGGCAATATAAATATACACAGACTTACACGAAGACAATAAACAATAAAAATATATAGAAAATGTAAGAAAAAGAAAAAGAAGAAAAATAGAAATAACGCAACAAAACAGTTCAACTAGGACAGCGAGAGATAATGCCGGTGGAGATATTTTTTAAATGTTGTCACAGATCTTGCCTGCCTAATATCGCAAGGAAGTGCATTCCATATACGTACAGCTTGAACTGCAAATGATCTATTATAAAATTTAGTATGAGAAATAGGGAATTTGAGTATACTTTGAGAACATAGACGATGTGATGGGGAACCTCTGAAACCTAACATCTCGAATTTATATTTTAGGTAGGGAGGGGAATTGGGATTATGAAGAACGTTATACAGGAGAGACAGGATGTGGCTATTTCGTCGGTATCGAATAGGTAGCCATTTAAGCTTTGACCGGTATTCAGACACATGATCAAATTTCTTAAGTCCATAGATAAAGCGAATGCATGTATTCTGTAGCCGCTCCAGTTTATTAATTAATTCCTCATTAGCGTCCAGGTAGCAGACATCAGCATAATCAATGATAGGCAAAAGTAATGATTCTGCAAGCATGACTTTAGTCGATGTAGGTAACAAATTGCGCATTCTTATCAATGAACGCAAAGTTGCAAATATTTTTCTACTAACTTCACTCACATGACTTTTCCAAGATAGATTGTTATCAAAAATTACACCTAGATTCTTGGCTGTGGTGGAATAAGGAATCGTAACATTGTTCAAACAGATGGGTGCTAAAGAGTTCCAATCTATCTTGTGCAGTTGCCTAGTACTACCAATGAGTAAACATTGGGATTTGTTGGGATTAAGAGATAGTCCGTGGGATTCAGCCCAGTGTCCAACCTTATGTAGATTTGAATTCATGACGTCTATTGCATTAGATAAATCAGTCACTGGTGTTTGGTAATAAATCTGCAGATCGTCCGCATATAAGTGATAAGAAGAGGAGAGAGAATTAGTTATAGAATTGATGAAAATTGAGAAAAGCAGAGGAGAGAGTGCACCTCCTTGTGGAACACCAGTGGTAATTTCGCACCACTGTGAATATTTGTCGTCGATCCGGATACGCTGACGACGGCCTTTCAAGTAACTTACAAACCACTCTACAACAGAAGGAGCCAAATTTATATTGTCAAGTAATGCTAGAAGGACGTCAAAATCAACAGTATTAAAAGCATTACTAAAATCCAGAAGGGTAAGTATCGTCACCTTTTGGTTTTCCATGCCCTGACGTATGTCATCAGAGACTTTTACTAGCGCCGTTACAGTACTATGACCGGAACGAAAACCTGATTGACACGGATTTAAAATATCATTAACAAGTAAAAATGATGAGAGTTGTTTATGAACAAGTCGTTCAAATGCTTTAGATAAAAAAGGAAGTATCGAAATAGGTCTATATTGGGAAAAGTCAGCTGGATTACTACATTTGGGAAGCGGTACAACAGTAGCTTGTTTCCAGATAGCTGGGAAAGTAGAGGAGAATAGGGACATATTGAAAATGAATGTGATGGTAGGTAGGATAATATTTAAAATTGGAAGAATCATTTTACGACCAATGTCGTCATTTCCAACTGCATTAGAGGATATAGCTTTAATACTATTTTCTACCTCTTTATCAGTTACTCGATTAAAGATGAAGCCATCATACAACGGTTTTGACACGTTTAGTAAATTGTTCAATGTTTCTGATTTCGTGATCAAATCGAAGTTGTGGACATCGGATGCAAAATGGTCGTTCAAAGCTTCAACATCTATATTAGTTGTCACAAGATCTCTTGACTTCCCAACTCCTACTGATTTTAAAAATTTCCAGATTTTTGGTCCATCACCATGTTCAATAGATGCATGAATATGTCGTCTCTGCGCATCTCTGCACATTCTACTACACCGATTACGTAGATACTTATATTTGGTTTATTAAGTTAAGTAGGTTACTAAAACAAAATGTAACGAATAAACAAGTAAAAATTGTTTGATCCACTACTAGGCTAGAATAACCTCTTATCACTTTTGTTTTATCGTCTTTAGCGGGAGGTACCTACACCTACCTAGACGATAATCCTGGATCACACATACTTGCAGTCTTTCAAAGTCGATCGATTGTACTCTAACAATATTGTGGTGCATCGCTAGCAGATCCTTTTTGAGTACCCCCTTTTTTTTTCTAAGCAATATGTTTGGAGTCATCGTTATAATCCAATAAGCATAAGAAAACCTTACTGTTTGCATAAAAATAACAACAACATCAAGGCTTAGTAGTCCGGTAAAGCTATTTAGACCTTGCTACGTCAATAGTGTAGTCAGTTCGTGAAAAAAAAGCCAAGGTTCAATTTGGTGTAAACGATTAATCCGTTTCTCTCCACAAAATATTACATAAATTTGTGTTGTTTATCACTTTTTTACCTCTTCCTCGTGATAAACGGCGTGATGTTTGAAAAGTGAACGTAAGAATTATACGTTATATAGATTACGGCATTTTGTATAACAGCGTAGAGACTTTCTCTTTTGGTGTATAGCCTAAGTGTCTGCTTCAGATTTCTACTTGCAATTATTCCCATACTTCGGTTCAGTTGTTTCGATTAGTTACGTGGTTCTTTTAATAGCTTCCATCTCTCTCTTCCTGGACTGCTTTCTCCACGTAAAAGTTGAGACAGAATTTATCAAAAGGCGTCGATGCAAAGTAAAAATCTTACTTTAAAACCTGAAAACAATAAATTCCAATTTACCAGTATATACATTTATCTACTAACATGCGACCTCGTCCTTATTAAAAAGTTTTCTTTTGTGTCATGGAAATAATATATGCCTATCACGATTAATTGTGCATTCTATAAATGTTATGTATCAGAATACATAACTGCTGATTAACCCCCAAGGGAAAGGGTAACTATGTGTAACTTAACTTAGTAATAGCTGTAGCTATAGAGTGGTAGAACCACGCTGAAGCTATTACTGGTTTCAGCATGAATAGGTCGGCTTAACCGGGGTACTACCACCCTCTCATAGAAAACCGACGTGAAATAACAGTGCTTGCATTGTTGTGTTTTGTTCGGTCAGTGAGAGTGCCGGAGGCCCACCTTCCTTCCTCTTTCCTTCTTTCCCTTTCCTTCCCCTCCCCCTCTCCCATAGACAGGCTGGCAACGCAATTGCGACTTCCCTGATGTCGCTAGTGTCTATGGACGGTGGTGAACGCTAACATCACGCGACCTACCAGTTCGTTTGCCTCCTTTGATGTAAAAAAAAATGATTTTGACAGATTAGGTCACACAAATAACAGACTTCGCACAAATAACAGACGCACTGGTAATATTTAACCGGCTCCTTATTTGTTAGAATAATGTATGCGAATGTTGAGGGATATACCTATCTCGGTACCTTGATTTTGATTAAAATTACAGTAATTTTTGAGAGAGCCAACCGATTTTAATGAAACCAAGATTTAATGTTACTCGAGAATATGTTTTATGAATTTTATCGAAAAAACGCAGTACTTTAGCAGTGATACGAGTTCAAACAAACAGACATTTCTAGAAATGACTGAAATATATTTTATTAATTATTCCATGACATCTGCAATTTTTTTTTCATATAAATTTAAAAAATACACGTTACGTTTACATTGTTATTATATGTATAGAAAATTATACATAGTTGAGATTATGTAATTACAAGACTCTCCTGAACAACAGACTTACAATATCCTCCACTTAATGCCACTGTGTACGCATTCTTGTGCATTGTTATTGCTATGGTTATAGTGGCGGGGTAGACCCTTAATTTGTAAAGGGCAAAATAAAGAAGTTCCTTTTCATTTAGGGTCTGGCTCCTTCTTTTTACGATCTTGTTTCTTTCGGGAACCTCTCAAATTCACATTAGAGACCCTTGAAGACTCTAGAGAGGTTGGTGGTACTGCTACACCTTAAGCCGATTACCTTCTTCTAAACCTTGACTTTCATTACAAACAAAACCTGTACAATAATTACTGAAACGTTGGCTAGTTTACCCTTTTTATTGTATGTTATTGAGAATAGCTGTTAAAACTGTCTCGTGACAACGTAGTTTGGATTCACCAGATGAGCGATTAAATTCAGTGGTAATGTATGTCCGTGACGTAATTTATGTGCAACCCCTTTTTATAAGCAATAGTTATATGCATGCTTCACATACTTATTACGTTTTGTTATAATTCGTTAAATAATTTACTTAATTACGTTTGATAATTTTTATTTATATCACTAAATCTATTAAGCTATCTTTAATACATGCCTCTAATCGTATCTCTCAGACCGAAACATAAAAGCGTAGACATTGCTGATATTTTATGCCGGTAATATATATATATATATGATGATGGTGATGTCCTCCTTGATGTGTCCGTCAACAGCGAACCTTGTTAATTTCGGGAATGAGAGCGAATGTGGCTCGTGAGACCAGATTTTGTTTTAAATGTACGGTTACAAGGCGCACAATGTATCTGACCCAAGCAATTTAGGGCATAGAAGTAGGAAGGCTTGGGACGGTTCTTTGTGAAGAGGCGTTTTGCATCGAGATTTTGTAATCGATGTTCCTCGAAAGTTTCTACTGCCTTATTAACAGAGTAACGCCATTCAGATCTCTGTTGCACAAGCTCTTCCCACTTGCTTGATGGTATGAGTATGATTGGTTGAAGGTATATATATATATATAACGATTGTGCTGCCACAATTGGACTTTACATAAATTTTACAACTATGAAACGTTAATTAAGTCGGGTTGTGCCCGTGACTTCGTTCGCATGGAGCCTAGAATGTAATGTAAAACATCGGTGACTAATACAATAATCTAAACGTATGAAGTCCATTTATTTATCTACTTTTCTCTCGTACTTAAGTCACGTCGTCATTAACATTACAATGACTTTTGATAGACCGAACCGTTTTTAATGAAACCAAGATTAAATGTTACTCGAGGATATGCTTTATGATTTTATGATGAACATAGTACTTTAGCATGCGTGTTCAAACAGGTAGGCATTTCTAAAAATGTTTGAAATATATTTTATTAAGTACATATTACCAAGACACTTGCAAGGTTTTTTCCATAACAATTTAAAAAGTATAGACACGCTAGATTTACGTTTTTATTATATGTAAATATAGTTTATTCACGCCACAACATTCCATGTATAGGATAATATTTGGCATAGGGGTACATGATGGTAGGGCATTTTCGACAGCGTCTTATTAAAACTTGGCTAACTAGCTTATTCGTCAAGGTTGCCCTTCCACCAACTCCCACATTTTATCTAAGACAGTGTAGCGTTACAATATTAATTAACGTATGTGTGCGTTTATCGTGCCATTTGTTTTTTCAAAATATTATGTACTAGCCTCTACCCGCGACTTGTTCGCGTGGAATAGTTATTTTGGGCTATGTAACACGCAGCGGAAACTCTCAAAATGAAAAAATCACGATTTTGAAACTTTCTTTACTGGTCTTCCGCTCCTATTGGTCTTAGCATGATGATATATAATCCTATGACCTTCCTCGATAAATTAGCTATATAATATTGAAAGAATTTTTCAAATTGGATCAGTAGTTCCTGAGATAGATCACCAGTAGATCCTCACAACGTCGCAAACTACCTCTTTATAATATTAGTATAAATATAACGTTAGTACAGCTTTTTAGTTAACATCATTGATTAAACATGGCAAGCAATAATATTATTATTTATATTATTTTTTTTGTTAGCTAAAGGGATATGGTAAGTGACACTTGATTCAGTTTCTCAGGCGATGGCCACGTGCCGCGGCGAATGTGCGATTACGTATTAATGACGTCATACGTGACTGTGCATAAATGTGGCGTTTAAAACTTACTGCAATATGTACGCACTAGCTGCGCCCGCGTCTCCGTCCACGTGTAACATAATGTAAAAAAATAGTTACTAATAAAATCCTTTGAATGTTTTAAGTCCGCTTACTTATCTACTTTTCTCTCGTACTTTTTTTTTCACTTTATTTCTGGCAATCGATCT
Organism: Antheraea mylitta; assembly: GCA_014332785.1. Taxonomy (NCBI): domain Eukaryota; kingdom Metazoa; phylum Arthropoda; class Insecta; order Lepidoptera; family Saturniidae; genus Antheraea; species Antheraea mylitta. Next base: position 869,679 of record JACEII010000012.1, on the reverse strand, counting down.
TTCGGATCATTATTGCCATTGTTGCGTAGTCAATAATATTACTAGCGTCGTGTGAGTCAATATTCTAATAAGATGGTGGATCCCTTGCTAGAACCTTCCTGGGAGTTTTTGTGGCATTTTAGAATATCATGCTCCGTGGTATTATTTTCCATTCACTTCACTTATGCACAATAAACTAACTATATTGCGTAAAACACCACCAAATTTACAAAATATAGAGAACAAGTAACAAAAGATCCTGAATAAAATATAAAATCCACTAGATGACAGACTAAAATCCTGCCAAATACTCCTCTCTCGTATTTAAGTCGCGTCGTTACATACAATAATTTTTGATAGACTTAACCGATTATGTAAAAATGATGCTCGATCAAGGTTTATCATTATTCTTTTTCATTTACAAACTCGCAATGTTTTGTAGCTTTCAATGATTTTATGCAATTTATACATATTTCAAATGGCTTATGGTTTAAATACTTCAGACGTGGATTCAACTGATTAAGACATGAAAACCATGCTTGGTCCCCCAATTTTTTTTTTCATATGTAAACTCAATTTTCGCTATTTTTACTCGAGAGATTTTGAGATTGTACGGTCCAAACTGTCTTCAGATTTGAAGAATTCAGTTGGTCAAATTGGTGACGTCAAATGTACAAAGTGCTACTTTTTTTGTGTGCTGGTGTAATTCATTATTAAACTGTAAAGTACCATAATTTACGGGACCGGGTTAAGAAATAGAAATAAAAAATAGTTTATTGTTAAAACAACCATACACATTAATTAAACTAAAGCAACAAATTAGACAAAAAGTAATTAAATAAGTACATGTGTTTTTTTTTTCGAACTGACTATGCTATTGGCCTTGCAAGGCCTTTACAGCTTCACCGGACTACAAATACATGTGAAAAATGGAAAAGAAATGTGTCACAATTAGCAAACCCATTCAGCAAATATGTGCACTACAGCAGCGCTGATTTTTTATGAGAATCCATTAGATATATGGACGTTGAGTCGGTCACATTAATGTACCAAATTAAAAAACAAAATAAAATAAGACGGGCACACATAACACGTGACAGATGATTACATCAACTAAGTATATAACAATGGCGCCGTTCGAGAGGGTTCTTTTTTATCCGGATGAATTATTAACGTGAACGCCCTTTCTCCGACGTGGTTCAAATGTATTATGCTAATCTCGTGCACGCGATCCGTGTACGAAAGTTTAATATGTCGACAGCGTGAGAATTCGCCGCCCGGGCTTGATTTCTTTCATTATTCTGTCATATTACTACAATGTCCATATCTATTATATTCGTTATCTGATTTTGATGTAAAAACTTCTTTGGGTGCATTGAGAGGTATTTTTTGGCTGGAGATAATTGAATACTTTCCCGTCATGACATACTAGTAAGCGTGACCGACCGCATTGCGCTTGCGCCGCTTGCGTCAGACTAGTTTTTAGATTGATATTATATTGATTTTGTATTGATATTGTACAGTCCATCATATATTAGATGAATTAATAAATTTATAAAAAAAACGTATATTATTATACGTAGTGCTAATAGATGTGAGAGACTAATATTAATAATTTGAAATTACAAATCATGAAATTTAAATAATTCATACTATAATTAATTTAAAAATTCAAGAGACAACACAGTTTAAGTTCCATTGTTTTATTTTTTCACTTCTGTCAGTAGTCCTTATGACTGCCTCGATTTTTGTTTTTGGCATCTTCTAGATTATTACTGTCATTGACGAGTAGATATTACAAGTGTCTTGCGATAATTTCAAGGTTCTAACAAGAGGGCCACGAGATATATCGAAAATTTGGCGCTTATGCTTTTATATTAACTTGGACATTAAAGAATACATAAGAACTACCTATATTGACAACTTCAGAATTGGCAGTATGAAAGTACTTTCAGGGGGGTTTTGTAGCATCTCAAAATTCATGCTCCATGACTTCACTTATGTAAAATAACAGAACTATATTATGTAAATACAAAAGCCACTACATGACAGATTACGATTCCGCCAAGAACTCCGTTATCTATTTGGTCTTTTGTTCATTCGTTCTCATTTCGTCTGTCATGACGTTAATTTAGAATATCTCCCTCATATGCATTGACAATATTTTGCGTACATTACACACCTGTATTTACTGGGCTGATATGATTGACGGATAGAGAGTGCGGTAATGGATGGTAACTTGCCGAAGCATAGGCAGCAATAAGTTCACCACTAAGATGAGATTACTTTAACACGGGACGTGTTAGGTGTCAGTAGAATGTAGTGTTTCTTCTACATTAGTTGTAAATAAAGAATGTTTGTCTGCAGGTGTCCAACAATGCCGTGCTTTGAGACGAGCGAACACACGTGTTCTGAGCACTTGCACAGTCCTATACAAGAGTCCGACTGAGCAGCCTCCCGGGCCGCCCCACCCGCATACCGGAAAAGATGCTGCTACCTCAGGTAAAAACTAAAGTTGCTTCCAGTTATTAATTATCAAGTCTATCAAGTGCGTTAACACCAAAACATATATTTGTTTTTTAAAGAATAAAATAAGGGTGAGTACGCAAAGTTGGGTATTATGGTGTTTTATCACTTTTTTTAACATGGGAAAATCCTTTCTTTATCCCTCCCTTCCGGGCTGCTTGGGATGGGCGTGACGGCTGTATAAGTCTGCCGCCTGTAGGCTAATCAAATTTTTCCGCCCCCGTGGACCTCAACGATTTGATATCCTAGTTTATAATCATATTAATTACATTTTTCTGCTAGTGACATAGCAACGTTATTGTTTGGGCTCTGTCCACATAATTTCACCATCCTTTTCCCGTAATTACTATGTTTATAAACTATGGCGTCGATGGGCTACTTTTTAGAATTATAAATGTGAAAATTTTTAATTTCTATAAGACATAAAAAAATTTACCCCAAATTTTTCGCGACTGAAATCTGATGCCATAGGTTCCAGGCTACTCAGCCTACTGGCAAATCCGCCACATGAGGATATGTCCGACTCGCACGGACTAAAAGCCCACAGTATTATTCTTCACACCACTTCTTCAGACACCCTTTACATACAACTGTGTGGGGATTGCATTCGCTCCCCCGGGAAGTTGTTGTACACCACATTCGACTAAAACAATTAAAAGCAAACTCAGGGTTTTCTTTTAGATATTTAAAAGTTGTGTACATATACTTATATTACATTCGAAAGGAAGGTTCTTGATCTGTACGATATTAAAACTTTTGTATAATAATGCTGTTCGACAAATTAAAGAACACTTCTGTAGTGCTTTTCGTTTCACATGTAATCTTAATATTAGATGTTTTTTTCTTCAGATTCAAGACATTTTGTTTTAGACTTCAATGTCATCGAATGATTTTTGTAGAGTAAGTTCATTATAAAAGCTTTGACATAGAAACTGCGGCTTTATTCTTTTCATTTAATATTATTTAGTAACAAATGGGCGTGAACTCCTGATGTGTAATGGTCACTACAGCCCATAGTTCTGTACCAAAAAGTTCAAAAGTTCAGCGATGCTGGAGCTAGTCATAAATTCATAATGGATTTCTGAGAACAGAATTGCAAGGCCATATGTGTCAGTCCACTTTACCAATAACACCATATTGATCACAATACAGTACAGATTTTCGCACAAAATCTGCTAGTTCGATGTGACATATACATTAGTTTCGAAGTATGAGATTATATAAGCAGTAAATACTATCACTACCTATCATACTCTGTATATCATAATTATTAGGTACAACGTCAGGCGGTAAAAAATCAGGTTCAGGAAACGGTGTACTCACATGTCCAAAATGCGGCGACCCCTGCACACACGTGGAGACGTTCGTCAGCTCGACCCGGTTCGTCAAATGTGATAAGTGTCACCACTTCTTCGTTGTGCTTAGTGAAGTTGACACCAAGAAGAGCATCAAAGATAATGCTGATAACAAAAATGGATTTTACAGGTCAGTTAATGTTGAATGGCTGAATAACTATTTTACTGCATCCTTTAGTTTGTACAATGGTGTGTTTAATGTCACAAGGCATTTCCTTCCATCTTATTGACGGTATTATGGAAAAAATAATAGTTATTGTATGCAGCAATGTAAGTAGGTACTTTGAAATGTTGTTTATAAAGTGAGAACAAAATTATCACGACACTTTTGACTTCCAAAACTTACAAAGAAATGTTCTGCTGATGTCCTTTTGTTTCTGCGAACTCATGACTTTCAAATTGTCTTATGTGTTGCCTAAGTTTGGCTAACAAATACAACTGTAATGAAGAATATGTATTTAGTAAATGTAATAAAGGTGAATGAACTGTAATAATGGTGTTACAATTTGCGTATCGAAATGGCTCCCAAGAGTTTAATAAAATTAACGCTATTTTACTAAATTATATCTAATCCTGATCTATCGCGAAGTTGGTAGTGAGTGAGTGAATGATTATTAAAAGTTACCAAATTTGGTCAACGGACAGGAACCAATACCACATCGTTGACGTTTTTCCATACGCAAATTTTGGTTGTAACCCTGTTTTTTCACGTCAAGTTGAACGTGACGAATTCTGACGAAACAAGCCAATGTGCGTGGTTGATATGTCGTAGATATTACACGGAGGATTATTAGAATATTGATAAAAATTACTTCCAAAACAACGTCGGAATCATGTTACTAGCGAGTCGATTGTTTTGTTATAAAGGGTCGTCGACCTCCAATGTGACATTATCGAAACGAAACAAATGATATTTGAGCAGACTGTTTACACATAGACTTTTAGTTCTCGTGTTAATGACCTACCTATTGTTGATTCATTTTATGAACGTGTTAATTGCAAAGCGTTACACCTTATGTTTACTAAAATGCTACTCAACTAGAACAGCGTCGGCTGAGATATTAAAATTTCATCATGTCTGTAATATTTTTTCCTTGGTTTCATCATTGCCTTTTGGTAAGTTCAGCTTGTATAGCTATTGGTCTACACAATTTTTAATTAGGCCTTCTATTATTTGGGTCACATATAACTTAATTACAAGCTATTATAACATACAATTTCCTGCACATTTGTACATAAATTTTGAAATTGGTAAAATGCATCACCAAGTATAAAAAGCACCATTTGCGTAGCAAACACGGTTAGTCCATTTTTCCTTTTATCTCGTACTGCATTATATCAATGCTTCCAGCATCTATGAAAAAGCAAATCTATTTATCAATTGTATCTAATTGCAAACCATCGTGAACACCGTGATATATTTCCTCTGCTGACTCGATTTGGTGTGCCGTAGAAAGTTTATCTGTTGGTGCAAATATGGATAAAATCTACAAATCCTTAGCTGTTGGAGTGTTAGGTAACTCGTTCCGTGCCCCTTGTACGATCGTTGGTACACGGGAAACCTGATCTTCAGTCTACGGGTCAACACGTAATACAGAGTCTCTTAATGTGCAATTTGTTTACATGAGAAAAGCTCTATCTAATATCAGTCCCAGCGGCAATTAGACCAAGTTAATGACATTTTGGTCAGATACCCTAATCGATTGATCATGTTGATAGATAAGTCTGGTGTTTACGTATGCAAAATTATAATGTAAAACAACGTGTTATTTTCGATTCGTTAATACGTCTATCATGGCAAATAAGCCATTTAATTATAAATATGAGATAAAGAGCTATACAAAGTTTTACTATCAGATAAATTTTAGCTCGTAACAATGACACCATCATGTCTATTCTTAAATTATTCATATTACATTTTAATTGTCAATGATTCAAGGATGGCGGCTAATGTTGTTATTTCTTATTCATTTAATGAATTTCGTATTTACGTAATGAGACGAAGAACATGAATGCTCAAAAAGTGTGTAGGATATGTTGATCTGTGATTAACTGCATTTGGATGAGGACATATTTAAGCATATAACAGTTTTTAATCCATGAGGCGATCATTTGAAATCTTCTATTTTTATAAGAGAGACGTGCGAACTAATCGATCTCTTACTAATTGTTAACCATTTTGTTTACCACGAATTTTTTTTTTATCATTGAGAACGAATACATTTTTTATACTCTATACAATCGCTTCAATGATTGTCTCAATATATGAAATAACGTATATTGAATTTTTGTTTACGTGATATAGCAAGATGAGATTAGAGTCTGAAAGCATAGTCAATTATTGTGTTTAAAATAATAGTCCTTCATTTTCATTGGGTAAAGGGCATTTGATACAAATTAGTAAAACATTTAACAGGAAACCTCCACCGCCACCGAAAAAAATCTTCGAATACCTTAATAAACATGTCGTCGGTCAAGAATACGCAAAGAAAGTCCTCTCTGTCGCTGTTTACAATCACTACAAGAGGATTTACAACAATGTAACCAGCGGTACTCCGAGCGATGCCCACCATCCGCTTCACCACACGCATAGGGGTGAGTTGTTTTCCTTTTTTTCTTCTGTGTTATATAATTCTTTTATACTACAGTTTTTTTATAGCTATAGTGCAATCATTCAACTGCCATATATGTGAAAAGATTGATGGTGTGAATAACTTTTTGATGTCATTTTTTTTTTTATTGTATCATGGCAAAGTGACTGTACTATGCCTGATGGTAAGCATAGTACAATCCAAAAACAGTGGCGACCACCGAGAGACATACTATCCATCGCCGGTCACCGCTGTCATGCCGGCCTGCGTAAGTGTCTCTTCACGTTGCGCTTGAAGGACCCCATGTCATAGGAAAGAGGAAATACACTGGCCGGGAGATTGTTCCACAGCTTCACGCTACGGCAAAGATAAGACGTAGCGAACTTTTTAGTTCGTGCCCAGATAGGGTTCACCGTAAAACTGTGGCTCCGAAGACTAGCGCACGTGGTACGGTTATGAAAAGGAAAGGAAGGGATCAAATTGAATAGCTCATCAGAACACTCACCATGATACAGACGGTAGAACACGCTCAGTGAGGCAATGTCTCTGCGCAACTGAAGCGGCTCTATAGGTTCTGTAACGTCTGTATCATTTACAATGCGGACAGCCCGTCTCTGCAACCTGTCCAAGGTATCCAAAAGGTACTTTGCCGAACCGTCCCAGAGGTGCGAACAGTATTCCACGCAGGGCCGAACAGTATTCCACGCAGGGCCGAACTTGTGCCTTATAAAGGAGATATAGTTGTTCAGGCGTGAAAAACCGTCGCATCCTGTTCAGGATTCCGAGTCTCCGAGACGCAGTGGAGATCACGCTGTGGATATAATCCCTGGGATTGAGGTCGCTGCGAATATCTATGCCTAAAATATTGAGGCTATCTCGGCTATCATTGCGAGCGAGACATTCTGAAGAGTTGGAAGGGGGGTGAATGGGGATCTTTTGCAGGTAAACGCGCATACCTGTGTTTTGTTGGCATTGAACTCAACCAAATTACTTGTTCCCCAATTTGATAAGTGAAGTAAAGATTGGTCGAGTTCAATAACTAGTCCCTGCCGTCTTTTTTCTGTTTCTCCCTGACCGCAAGAAGGCTTGCTGTAATATAACTCGTGAACGGTACTATCGTCTGCATAGCAGACACGACGACACCAGAAACGTAAGACAATTGGTATAAGCGCGTAAGTGTTGGAGCAAACTCGGCTGCACATTTTTTAGAACAAACGCTGGGATACCATCCGGACCACTAGCCTTTCGAACATCAAGTGATCGTAGTTCTTTTAATACGTCACGGTGCCTGAATCGCAATTCCGGCATAGTGACACCGCAGTATGGAATAGTGGTGGTTGCGTGTTACGATCATCAAGCCAGGAATTCGTCGCAAAGAGATTGCCTAATAGTGTCGCTTTCTCTTGCGGCTCATAGGCTAGGTTCCCGTCAAAGTATCTCAGTGGCCGCAACGTTGATCGACAAAAATTGGCTTGCACAGCTTTGGCAGTAGGCTCGACTGTTAGTTAGATGACTACGAGTTCATGACCTAAGCGTGCAATGCGTTGGGCATCCGATCTATTTTAGGCCCTTTACAAGCTTTGGTATCTGAAAAATATGCAAAAAACTACATCTAAAGACAGTCCTTGATGTGTAGCATCAGTGTTAGTTGCCAAAATATAGGTATTTTTTACAGCATTTTGGTAGAACCCTGTTCGGGCAAGGTAAGATGTTGTATGACTCTGTGATGAGATTTCATTAGCGACTCTTCTGATTAATCCAGAAAAAATGGAGAACAATGGGGCCGATATATTTTCATAGTAATAATATTTCAAAAATTATGTATATTAAAAAAACATCAAAATTATAGTTAGTGACTTGGTAATTATATTTCATTAGCGACGCTTCTGAAAAACCCTACTAAAATGGGGAATATTGGGGTTGATATGTTCGTAGGAACGAAAGTCCCAAAAAATAATGTATATAAAAAAATATAGATAAGGCAAATTTACACTGGAACTTGAAGATAAAGCTAAGAGTACAGATTGAATATAATTGCCGGAATAAAGCCATAATTGACAAATAATAATTTCGATTATTGTAGGTGGCTAGAGGACTGTTGCGAGCACATACTTTGTGGTGCAACTGTGGTAAGCCCTATCATTAAGGTAATTCACCATAAGGTCGATTACTTAAATGAGTATCAGCAAATTGTTTGTCATTGTTAAGGTATAGTCGGGTTGCAATTAAATTGCCGATGAGATTGCCCATTATTACAGCCGAGGTTAAAGGAAAAGAAATTCGAAATTAATACATTGAAATTACGAGCGCGATTACACTTCACAGATTTCTACATAAAGAGTATTATATCTTTACCACTGAAATCAATAACTAAGTCTTTGTTTTTTTTTTATTAATTAAAATACAGGTCTGTGGTAATTTGGTAACAGCTTTCGACCATGTTTGCTTATCCTTTGTTTTGTCTAATGGTATTCGGATACCTAAAGTCATTGAAAGACACAGGTATGGCAACGTATAATCTGCTCTTTAATCGGAATGATTTTTGACGTTCAATTTAGCACTACAAGTAAACAAAGCGTCGTTTCGCAAATATGGGAGTAGCATCAGGGACGCCAACTTTGCGTTATACCACGATATTGAAGCATGTGTACTTTCTAGAATGTAGAGAAGCAATTCACTACCGTATAAATGTTTAATGATATCACATCTGAATAATTGTATCAAGCAAAGAAAACAAAGCAATCAGCAATACTTGTTACTAACGCGTTTGCCTCCGAATGGTAAAGAAACGGTATCGTTAGTGAAAGTGCATCTTATTTTTCGGTTGTCGACGCTTTACGCTTCATCGGATCCAGCGTAACCTTAGAGATATCTCTTTTAGCAATTGACTCTTTTGTTGTCGTTTTTTCTTTTTTTATTAAACTATTTATTCGCAAAACTCCAATGTCGATAATTACGGTGTAAACTTATTTGCCTTGCGACGAAAACTTTTCGATCGAGATTCGAAATACTTCATTCAGTGTAAGCCCTTAGAAAGCGTATATAAGCGTCTAAGCTCTTACAGGTTCGGAAAAACAACACATAAGTTTACATTCGTTTTTGGTGGATGCACAGAGAGTGATGTCATTTCCAGACGTCACCATCGTTTAGTTATTGATTTAATTAAACTCACTATCAGACAACTTTGTTGGGACACTGCCTCCAACAACTTGCAAATGAGCGGGAATTTTATGTGAAGGAAAATATCGTAATAAAAGTAAAATACGGTGGTAGGGCATTTTTTAAATCGGCCACCTCGTTAGCTGCTACCCTCTAGATTGTCGCCAAGTATATATGGTTCCGGCATCTGTACTTGAGAGCCCAGTGATTCTAAGTTTAGCGTATCTACTACCTTGGATCACGTCGTCATTTAACGTTACATGAGATTGTGATCGAACGCAAAAGTATTCGAGAAAATCGATTACTTTTTATCATTCCTTTTGTTATCTGCTATCTATTAAAAATGTCTATTTCGTATCGGTTTGTCGGGTTTGATCGTCACTAGTGAAAGGATATATATGAACAACATTATTATTCGAAATTGTTGACCTAGACGATAAATTACATGGATAACTATTGATTGGAATGCAAGAAAAGCCAAAGAGTTTAGTTCTTTTTGATATTGATGTAGTAAATTATCACTGTCATATCTTATTTTTAATGAGATGTGGTAATAACCTATAAATATGACCAGAACGTTGACAATAATTGGAAACAGAACAATTTTGCAGCGACATTTCATTTTGGATCCAAACCAAAAACCCTTGAGTTTATGTGGTAGGAAAAATATATATGTCATTGGTAAAATAAATCAGAATACAAAAATAAACATATTAAGCATTAAACGTATGGGCAAGGGAAAAAAAGCGGGTGGCAGATACGTTTCAACAAGTCGAGCTTTAGAAAAGGCATCATCATGTTAAGATTTAGTCAAATGTTTCTCTATACTGAAAATTCTGCATGAAGAGCCCCCATCATTTCATTGACTAATATGGGATAATGAAATGTAATAATAAAACTGTAATATTATTTGAAATAGAAAATGAACAACAACAATTTAATAATGAATCGTTATTTCAATAACTTTAATAAATTAAAACATACTGAGGCAAATATATAAGCTACACATTAATATTACAGTGTAGTGTTCACTATATATTATATATGAATGTATATATGTATATAATTTCTCTTTATTTTGCTGACATTGCAAAGGACACAGCGTGATGCTCAGTGACTAAATACAGTTATGGTTTTATCTAAGTTTATTGAAGTGAGAAACAAACAGATGATCGCTATGCAATTTAGCCAATATAAGACTAGTGAAGATATATTAACTACATCAGTCTATGAGTAGTCGGAAGTTTTATTGAGTGCTATCGGTCTTTTGCTTTTTCAATATATATTTTTGTAAACAATCAATTTTATATACGATACATTTGTCTGTATGCGTATATTGTTTTTCCGGGTTAATCTGCTAAATGGCTGAACTGTACCATACTCGTGCCGATAGATAATAGATTTTTCAAAGTATTTCTTTTTTCTATTCGTTTTCTGTTACTATATATATATATATTAATTATGAAATTTAACCGAATTATTTTAATATTGATAATAGGATTATAGGAGCTACGAAGTAGTGACAGAATTACAATTTAAAAAGTTAAAATTAAAAAAAAATATTGATTCAGATAAACATATACTCGTAGAATTATACAATAAAATCATTTATATGAGAACTTCCTTATTTCTCAAAGTATTTTGGCAGCAAAACTAAGAATTCAGTTGGCTTTATGAGTAGTCAGCCAAACTGTAACATGTACCGTTCTGTATATATATGTAAAATGTTATTTTGTCTAGATATATGAGGATTTATTGCAAAATCTGCTCACAGACGACGAAGTGACATACTTTCATAAGGAAAATAATTAAAATTCCTTATCTGTTTCCTTTAAATATTCTCTCTGGTTATTTTGTGGTTTTACAAAACTTTCAATCATATAATTGTTTTATATTGTAATGGTTTCTTTGTCTGTATTTTTTTGAATTAAATTATACATTTAAAAAAGTAAGTATGGAGTGAAATGTATATTTAAGTTTACTTTTTGCATTTTTGTACAAAAAATGTAATCATTTTGGAGTACGTATTAACTTGAGAAATAAAGGGTTATATTACCAAAATCATATATATTTGTTGTCAAATCGATACAGTTTGATTGTTTTAAATTCTTCCAAAGATGATAGTAAAATATTCAGCACGATTGCTTATGGATACGATAAAGTAAATTAAAAAAAAAAGTATTAACCGACTTCAATATTAATCAGAGGCATAAAAATAAGGCACTAAAAACCGGAAAATAAATAGTTTATCAAATTAACTTGGTAGCACACATATTCATATGTTTCATTAAATTTGGTTAATTTGATAAACTATTTATTTTCCGGTTTTTAGTTCCTTATTTTTATGCCTCTGATTAATATTGAAGTCGGTTAATACTTTTTTTTGAAAATTTACTTTATTTTTCCATTTTTAGTGTACATAATTTTTTTTTCTAAAACATGCGGGTCACCTGATGGTAAGTGATCACCGTCGCCCATGGATACCTGCAACACGAGAGGAATCACAGATGCGTTGCCGGCCCTTCAGAAAGGAGTAGACTTGTTTCTTGAAAGTTGTGTTACTTTGTCACGGATCGCATAATCAGAACCTAACCAAACTCTCATCAAACTACCCTTGAAGAGCATCCTTTACAATAAAAAAAGGAATCATCGAAATCGGAATCGGTGGGTGTATAGCCATATAGCCATTTTAAAATTATGCATGCCGGAATATCATTGACCGGTTTGTTATCAATACGTACACTACACGTGCACATGACATTGCAAAATATGAACCTTACCTGCAACGAGATTTTTTCCGAACTGTGAAAGCATTTATTTGACCTCTTAGGGTTATTTTTCCTCTTGAAATCTGTCTTGCAAAGTAGTAGAAAAAATACTGGCTAGAAGCAGAAACGCAAAAGCTATGAAGGGCAATTATATTATAACTGAAAAACTGTAGATACGATACCTACATGATATTTTAACAAAACCAATGGCACGATAACGCACACAAAGTTACTATTAATTATAATGTTGAATTGTAAATAATAATTTGATAATTATTTCTCTAATTAAATACAGAATGAGTTGGAGTCTTGCTAAATTTCAAGCAGACTAAGTCGCGGGTAACAGCTAGTCTAAAATAAAATAATCTGCATTACTTCATATAAAGTATATTTCCTATAAAGCTATCTGCTAGTGAAAGTCTCGTCAAAATCGGTCCAGCCGTTTCGGAAATTACCCGGAACAAACAGACAGACAAACCGACAAAATTTGTAAACAGCACATTTTTGGTACAGTAGCGTGTATACTTTCATACCCAATCAGTTAAAAAATGTTATTTTGAATTATATACAGACATTTCATCGTTATTATAAGTATAGATATAATTGATGAAGGGTATTCTTATGGATAATTCCATAGTCAGATAAGACGTCTATGTTGCATTCGTCAAGTAGAGAGTTATTAAAGAATTTAATTGGTCTTTCCCAGATCTCCTCCACCTTACGCATGGCAGTAGTGGTGGCGGTGGTGGCGGCGGTGGCGGAGGAGGTGGTACCGAAGTCCTGGAGAGGCAGCACCACGAACTGAGGCTCGACAAAAGCAATGTTCTATTATTAGGACCAACTGGTTGTGGTGAGTTATTTATTTTATTTTTATCCTAAAGAGGTAAATATGTACTGAATATTGGTGGATGGATTACTTTTAATTATTGAGTTTATTTCAAATTTGTAACATTCTTTTCATGACTTTTCATAATAGATTATAAATCTGAATTAATTGAAATGTATGTTTTTTCTACTTTTATTTGATCTTTAAGTGACTGACTTTTTTCATATTCCCTTGTAGAATAATAATGATTAGGTGCAAAAATACACATATATCTTTTAGTGTACTAGTAAACTATTGTATAGTAGTATAGTATATTATTATCTGTATGTATATTAATACGAATAGTCTTTTAAATCCTACACGAAGCTCGTAAGATCTCCTCTACCTATTCATACTTAACTACTACTTTAATATAGCAAAGATTCTTGCTTTTCGCAGTGACAACTTTTTTAGGTGCGTTGAGTGCTATTTCTGGCAGGAGATAAATGTATAATTTCGCGTTATGACATGCTACGTAAGCGTGACCGGCCGTATAGCGCTTGCGCTGCTTGCGGCATACTAGCGACGCGTGATATAGGGGCCTGTGTATATGTAATATTAATAGTCTGCTCAAACGTTTGATTGGTTAATAAACTTTATAAAAATGTATATAACTAGCCTCTGCCCGCGACTTCGTTCGCGTGGACATAGTTAATTTGGGCTAACTAATATGCAGCGAAAGCTCTCGAGAGGAAAAATCACCCCGATTTTTAAACATTCCTCATTGTTGCTCCGATCCTATTGGTCTTAGCGTGATGATATAACCATCCTCGATAATTGAGCTATATAACACTGAAAGAATTTTTCAAATCGGACCAGTAGTTCCTGAGATTACCCCCTACAACGTCACAAACTCACAAACGTTACCTCTTTATAATATTAGTATAGAAGTATAGATAGATTACTGTTCCGAGTGCCAGTAGATATGAAAACCACACTAATATTAATAATTTTGTTTTAATTAAATAAGTTTTAATTAAACAAATTTTACAATTTAAATGTTGGCCTGTCACACTATATTGAATATGAAAATTAAAAAGAGAACACATTTATTTCAGTTTTGAGTTCTGACTTTTGTCGGCAATCCTTATGACTGCCTCGAGATTTTTTTTTCTGCATAACAAAGACTACATTGAAAAAAAAAACGGCATCTCGAAGCATTAAGAGTCCTATGTCTATGATATGGCTATACTCGTAGGTGAGCAAGACAGCGCTCTACTAAGCTTAGGTTATAATGTAACTAATTATTATAACTTAGTCTTACATTGAAATATAGCAATCAGCTATAAATATTCCACATCGAGTTTTAGAAAGAGATAGTATAGTTTTTGTAGAACGTCGTCTCTTTCTAAAACTCGACGTGCTATATTCACAGTTGATTGCTGTTTATTGATGTATAGAGTTTTAAATATTATATCCGCGTAATTTAACAATTCGCAAAGACGGTTCCTTGTATAGCGAATGTATATAGCTATATAAACATATATTTGCATATTGTCAAATCTACCGTGAACTGTTGTTAAAGCGTTCATGACTCACGTATACAGCAAACTGGTTCTGCTATGCTAAATCATTTATTTGTTATTAGGTCACAGCTCCGGGGGGTCTATTAGGCTGTATCGTGATCTCTAAATTTATGGCATTTTTTATTTACATTCTAGTGTAGGGAATTCCCATCTATGATAAATCATGCATCATCATGGAACTAAAAAAATTTTGAGTATGAAGGTGGGTGGATATAAGGGTAGAGGAGGACCTAAATAGTTATTGATGTATTGTGTGAAAAATGATGTGTGTATAACAGATGTGACTATATTGAGATGACATCTGACAGGGGACATTGGAATAAAAAAATATATGTAAGCGACACTTGATTTATGAATTGAAAATTTCTTTAGGAACGTTGAGCGGTATTTTTTTTGGCAGTTGATAAACTTATAATATCACGTCAGCGACATGCAAGTAAGTGTGACCGGTCATATTGCACTTGCTCGGCTTCCGTCACACTAGCGACGCGTAGTATAGCAGCTTGTGTATATCTTATATTGATATTTTATATCGTGGGTGTGTGGCCTCAATCGGCAATAATAATCGGAATTTCGCAATAGTCGCGGAAGAAATTGTCGTATTCAATATCCTTTTTTAACGTTTTCCGTGTAACCAATAACCGAATTGGAAACGACATGATACGTCAATGTAATTAAATAATACTTGAAAGGTTATCGAACTTTTATTACATATCTTATAATATAAAAATCCAGTGATGTTTGTTCACGACGAAATCAGAAACTACTCAATCGATCCTCATTAAAGTTTAGCATCTATGTGTAATTTGGTCCAACTTGAGAGATGATATTGATGTAATAAAATGATCGTCAATGTTGGTTATTGTTAGTAAATGTAAGTTTCACACAGGTGGAGCTTTAAATTAGTTTGTAAATAGTAACTGCAGGACTGAATGTTATTAATAACTCATCATAGATGTCGCTACGTTTTAATTCAACATGTAATAACTGAGCCAAATCAACATGTGACCATTTCAGTTTTTTTTAATGAACCTTATAACCGTAACTTATACTGGAGGTAACAATTTAGCAAGATCTATACTCGCGATTGTCTGCTATATCTGTTAATAATACGGCACGCCTGTAAACTGTGAAATTATAACACTAATTTGATAAATTCTTTCACAATTCAAAGGTGTACTATTAAGGATGGACATAGGTTATTATAATATCACATTAATATAGACAAATCACATAAAATATCAGCGATACCCCTGGTATTGAAGGTGTCGATAGGCCACGGTAACCATTTACCATCAGGGCTACTCTTTAGCATAAAAAAAAATTTATAACAACATTTAACAAGTCTGAAAAACTCGAATCTTTTCAGAGATTCTACAGCGTGGTTTGAATTACTAGTGAAATCTAAACTTAAAAATTGTACGGCCTATTTGTTCCTTATAACAAAATCTATGAAAAAGTAAGACATTATACATATATCCAATTATAGTAACCGTTCTGCTTTCTCATATATTTTCATAACAATTAAATGAGCGATCAGTTTGATAGTTCCGCACTGGATTCCACGTATGCGGCAGACACCCGGACGATGCTGGTGTTGGGGAGGTGGGAGGCACTGCCCATTGATATATATATACATATACACTAGCTAACCCGGTGACGCGTTGCTGTAGCTCAGTTATTATATGTTGAATTCAAATTAAGAAAATTAAAACTTGTCGCCACCTACATATGAGATTTCTATAACAGTCGGTCCTTCAGTTTTACTGTCAACATACTAATTTAAAGCGTCATGTGTTCGAGACTGATGATACTTACAATTAATAACAATAATCGACACTGGCAGTAATTTAATATAAATTATACTATATCTACAATTCGATTAAATTATACATAAATGCCAACGTTTCATGAAGGTCGGTTGAATAGTTTCGGAGTTCATTGTGGACAAACTTAATGAGACTGGATTTTGATATATTCATATTCCGTATAGCTATAAAACTAGTTTATTTTCAAAGTCGCTCATTAGAAGGTTCATTTTAGAATGCATTGCAAATGTAATTGGATACGGTGCAAAGTAAAAGGAGTATATAAAAAGAAAAATAATTATTATTAAAACGTAACATGTGAAAAAAAAATACTTGCCGCATATAATTAACCTCGAAATTAAATTATGTAAGGTTATTGATTATACTGGTTTGGCCATCAGTATGGATAAATGCTTATACTATTATGTGAAACTGCAGTTTAATGCAGCTTTTATCATTTTTACATAATAACATTCGGCATACTCAAGTGTGCTTCTTTGGAGAAGGTTTTTTGCTATTTGCTTAACCTCTCGGCTGATTTTTTAAGACCAAAATATCGAAATGGCAGATTATATTTTTAAATATTTAGCCGCTCCTATTGGTCCTTAAGTGATGATATATAGCCTTCCTCGATAAATTAACTATCTAACATCGAAAGAATTTTTTAAATAGGCCTAGTAGTTCCTGAGATTAGGCCCGTTCAACCAAACAAACTCTTCAGCATTATAATTTTAATATAGATTCAGGACACCAGCAACAATTTTTTTATAGAAATCTAAGAAATATAGTCACGATAGATTTAGATTCTTATTACATGAATAGATGGGAAGCCTCGTCGTTCGCGGGAGTTCTGCCACCCGCGCAGACAACAGCAAACATACCTCGTGCTAAGAATCGTGATATCTGAAAGCTAATTGCAAATGCACTAACAACGATGCAAACTGATATCCAACTTGCATATAGATAACAATCTTGTTGGTGCCGGCATAATAAGCGATTGCAAATGAATTTAGAATGTTCATTGTCCACTTTATTCTGTTAGTTTTATTATCAAGAACACCGAACAACAAGAGAAAACAAAAGAAACTATAATTAATATTATATATTTTTTGTAAGTCACATATTGTAATTTTAGTGCGGAGGTTTCTATTTTATTTATCAGATGAATTGCGAGAAAACTTTCGCATGACATTGGGTTTTTATCTGAATAAATTGTCAATCATAACGAAGGTCTATCATTGTGAATGGAAATAAAATCATGCAGGTCACGTCCATTGAGTCTTAACTTATATAAACTTGACCTGGATACGTTTGGGTTTATCAAACTCCAGTTCATCACGTATTGAAAGTTAATTTTAAACCTAAGGGCTAGCCACAAAATTATGACTCTGCTAGGTGTCCTCTGTAGATCTAATGACCTTTGTAGTGAGAAGGTATATGGGTATAGTTATAACGCCAGCCCCTCTAACCCATAGACGAAAAGAAAATTCGTCTTCTTATACTTTTGCCCTTTTTGGTATTATTTAAATATTTCTGAAATAATTCGATAATCTCAAAATATTGCATAATTACTAAAGATATACTATTGTAATTTTATTCAAAGTATTAATAACTCTATTTTATTTGGAACAATCAATGCAAGAAAGTAACTTAAATTAGTTAATTAGTTAAGTTTCGTACCCGCCTAAATTGGTTAAAAGTGCTCAAGCGGCTGAGCACGCTCACTTTCTGTATATATAAGAACGATTATATGAAATTGATGTAGTACTTAAATAACATTAATTTGATCGTTAATGTATTTTTGTGATACTAAATTATTTTGAGGAATATTGAATAAATAGTAATTGCTTCTACTTTCACAGTTCGACATATAAAAGACAAGATGTCGTTAATGTATACGCACTTCTTTGTCGAAGTTATGGTAAGGCGAACCTCTGCCCGAATAAGTATTCACGGTGCCTACAGAGTATTAATTGGTTTTCCTGACTATTCGTATTGTGTCATAATGTAAAAAAAATGTATTGTTTGATTGTGTATAAACTTATCGAAATTAAACGATATTCCCAAAGAATTTCAAAATTGCTCACTATACTGAGCGGCTCGCGGTGCTGATTATGCTCAAGTATGGTCAAAGCTTTAACGAATTGCATCTTTTAAAATGGTAATTTATTCTCTCGACGAACATCTTACATAACTCAGTAATTATAGATAATGAACAGTTGGTATGGTAGACACGTCACGCGGTTTACAATGTCGACGAAACTTATATTTGTACCGAAATTGGGAAACGATCTGATATATTTTAAGCGGTAACACGCGTGCTTTGCATGATTATTAGTTTGTTTTATGAAATTTAGCCATTCGTAGGAGAGACTAGTCGACTTTATGTAAATGTTTTTCGATTATTTAACGCCGTTCGCCTTCATTTTTAGATTGTCGACTTTGATATGATGCAGTTATATTACCTAATCTATCCGTATAATAATAATGTAAATCTAACGTGTAGGTACTTTTTAGATTTCTGTGAAAAAAAAATATTTGAAGGTGTATGGGAATAAGTAATAAAATTAAAAATATATCTATACTTCTATATCTATACTAGTCTATACTAATATTATAAAGAGGGTAAGTTTGTGGTCGGGGCGCCTGTTAGGAGCGGAGCACCAATGAAGAATGTTTCTAAATCGGGTTTCTTTTTTCTCGAGAGCTTCCGCTGCGTTTTAGCGTTAGCCCAAAGTAACTGTTCCACGCGAAAGAAGCCGGGAGGCAGAGGCTAGTTTTACATATCTCTACAAATGTCTGTCTGTGTGATTACGCATCACTGCTAAAGTACTGCGTTCACAGTAAAAACTCACAAAAAAAATCATAAGGCATATCCTCGAGGTAACATTTAGTCTTGGTTTAATTAAAATCGTTTCACTCTATCAAAAGTTATAGTAATTTTAATGACGATACTTAAGTAAGAGAAAGTAAATGGACTTAATACATTCAGATGATTTTGTTAGTCACTGTGTTTTGCCAGTACGTTTCGATCGTTAAATTTTGTCAAAAAATATTAAAACATAAATTGTGTCAAAATTCAATCTCTTAGTATTGACATTTAGAGGTCGCAAATTGATTTTTTCATTTTTTTTAACTTTGGAATTTTTTAACTCGGCTTCGGATTATTGTAAAAAAAATTGAGCCGTCTCGAGACGCCTGGCAGATGTGAAACATCGAAATTATTTGGTATAGTTATATGCATATAAGAACAGATTACGGAAGGAATCAGCTATGGCCAAATGAAAAGATAAAGTTTTTTTTTTACATAATACATTTTTATTAAATACCAAAAATTCAAATAGAAGCGGGCGCGGTGATTTAGGCGGCATTTATCAAAGGGAGCTAGGTCGTCGGCGCGTATCGCATAATACCAGTAAAACGAGTGGCCGACAAACAGTCTGAATCTTATGTTAATACAAATAGGGTTGCAAATGTTTTTGAGTATTTCATTCTTGTTTTGCGTCGCCACGCCAACAATCACGTTTACCCTCCGCGTATAGATGTTTCACATGAAAACCAATTAGATTGTTGTAAGAAATTAAATGTCCTATAAAAAAGGTATCTTATGATTTTTGATAGACTACTGTGAAAGTTATTGGAGATTAAAATTACACTTTTAATGCATTTTGTTTGTTTTACTCTTTTGCGGTTAAGTTAGTATAGTTTAATATTAAATATTGTCAATTATTTAAAAAAATATTCTGTATATGTATAAAGATAAATTTCGTAATTGGAAATTTCTTGTTAATTGCTACTCGTCCCCATATATATGGAAATTATTGTTATTTTATTACGTAAGTTTTTATCACTACTATTTCTCAGCTAATAAATAATGAAAACCTGTTATATTTAAAATAATCACGAATTATACTGTTACCGGAGCGTTCTTTTTAGCGTCGTGAAATCACGTGAAAAATAGCAGTGATACAAATTGTAATTAATATATGAAAAACTATCTGATGCCCGTTCTGAGATTAACCAGATTAAACAAACATACAGAAAAGATGTTATTTTATATACACACACTTCATTTTTTTATATATACAGACTAGCCGCGACTTCGTTCGCGTGGAATAGTTACTTTAGGCTAATGCTAACACGCAACGGAACTTCTCAAGAGGAAAAAATTACCCCAATTTTTAAACATTAATCATTGGTGCTCCGCTCTTATTGGTTTTAGCGTGATGATATATATCCTATATTCATTCTCGATAAATGAGCCATATAACATTGAAATAATTTTTCAAATCGGACCAGTAGTCCCTTAGATTACCGCCTACAAAGTCATAAACTTTACCTCTTTATAATATAAGTATTGATTAATTTCAGTTTCGTATGAAAAATAATGGTGTTGTTTGTTGTTAGGTAAAACGCTACTAGCACAGACGATAGCCCAGTGCTTGGACGTACCTTTCGCGATCTGTGACTGCACAACGCTGACGCAGGCCGGATATGTCGGCGAAGACATTGAGAGCGTCATAGCGAAGCTGCTTCAGGATGCTAACTTCAAGTAAGTTGAAACATTATACTGACAAATCTTACTAATTCTTTTATTTCGTAGCAGAATGTTTTTTTTTTTTTTTTTTTTTATAATATCAAAGGAGGCAAACGAACTGGTGGGTCACGTGATGTTAAGTGATCACCACCGTCCATAGACACTAGCGACATCAGGGACGTCGCAAGTGCGTTGCCAGCCTGTATATGCGAGAATGGGGAGGGGAAGGAAAGGGAAAGCAGGATAGAGGAAGGGACGTGGGCCTCCGGCTCTCTCACTGACCGAACGAAACACAACAATGCAAGCACTGTTATTTCACGTCGGTTATCTGTGAGAGGGGTGGTACTACCCCGGAGGAGCCGACCCATTCATGCTGAAACCAAAAATAGCTTCAGCGGGGCTCTACCACCTACAAAACCTACCTACCTTTGTGTATAAATGAACGAAAAATATGCCCATGTATTGATTAGTAGTCCGGTGAAGCTGTTACGATTTCGCTTGTTCAAGTCAGTTCGAGAAAAAAAAGTGTATTAATCACTTTGAGAGATATTATGAACGAATTTAGTATGTATGTAGCACTAATTATGGTACTATTACATTGTACAGTGATTTTTTAAATTATTATCCACGACAAGCGGTATAATGCATAACATTTCATGACCGTAATATTTTGCATGAGAATGTCAATTTCTAAACGTCTGTGTTATTTTATCATTATAATAGAAGAAATAACAGTAATGTCTGTTTTATTGAATTAAGACACTTTTAAGAACGTCCTACTTCTTGGCTAGAAGCTACCTGATTTTACAGTTAATCCTTTATCATCAGTTGGTACAATAGTACTGTAAATCAAATTTCACTTATAACAAATTTCCAACTTGTAGTTAGGCGTCATACATTAATTATGTCATACAAATTTCATGATTTTTTGACCCCTCCCCCGTCCTTCTCACAGCTGGTCACATTTGTGAGACTCCCCCAGTGTGACTTCACACGATTTTCAATTCTACATTTAGAAATTATGGAATTGAATCAGCAGGTCCGGAATTAGTTTTATGACAATTAAAATTATTTCTTAATAAAAATGAACTTGAAATCTTAACCCGTATTTTTATTGCTCTCCAAAGTAGCTCTCCCGCGACCCGATTGTAACATCAATCACCATGTACTTTGAACCCACTCCATTAAGTTATATGTAACTGGCATAGCAATTACTCCATTCTCGTTTGGTTGTTGATGTCGGAAATATTCGTTGTGTTGTGTTGTGCGTCGAAGGAATTTTCGAAAAAAATTCATGAGCGTCGCTTTTTTTTAGCGATTAACGAAATACTGCAATAGATTTGGAAATGTGACGTTACAAAATTTAGGACCCCTCCCATCCCCTTGTCACATAAAGTCACACTTCGTCCACCTCCTCCCTCCCTCTTAACGTGTGACGTAAGTAATGGACGGTTCCTATCACATGAGTGATTCGTGATTTAGTTTACCTAAAATATAATGTGAAATATTGATAATGTTACTTTCAGTGTGGAACGTGCACAAACTGGTATCGTGTTCCTGGACGAGGTGGATAAGATAGGTGCAGTTCCCGGCATACACCAGCTCAGGGATGTCGGAGGTAACCACTGATTATTTTCCTTATCGCTTGTAAAAAGGTCCTGATCATTTTATTGTCGCGTGATATTTCACTGTTTATTATGATTTTTGTAGGCAGATTGAAAAATTATTACATTTTATACTGTAGTTTGAGGTAATAAATAACTCGATAGTTTTCGAATTAACAAAGCGAATTTAAATTGTATTCCGGTGAATCTGTGAACACCCGCCAGATCAATAGCGAAGACAGTTCGAATAAGAAAAGGAACTGAATGAATAATTTCATATGGAGAGAGTGAAATCGACACTGAATGCACTATACACGTAAATAATCTTGAAGGATATAGAAGTTTTCAATGAAAAACTAAATGGCGTCTATTTGGATTAACAACATAACGCCGACAAAAAATAACGGGATAACTGTTTATGTACCTATCTCTGTTATTTTGTTATCTGTCATGTTTTTGTCACATAGTATTAATCGTGCATCAAGCTTGCGTTATTGTGATTGTAAGCATCTATAAAAATATGGCAAGCAAAAGATAAGCAATGTTTATGTTTACTTCTTTACTAATATAATAAATGTGTGAATGTATCCGCGCGCACCCACACCACCCCCTACTACTCGACTTGTTTCGGAATGAAAGGCATAGAGCGACCTCCGTCCCATTACGATGTACAGTTGTCCGGTCTTTGCACACGCGCAAAATCCTATTCAAAAGCTGCAGGTTCTCCAGAACCGAGTCCTACGTAAAATCACCGATGCCCGATGGTACGTCCGGAATAAAGATCTCCACAGGGACCTGGAGATGCCTTCTGTCTGGCCGAATATAAAATCGCTCACACGTAGTTATCTCGAAAAAGCGGCGAATCATCCCAGCCAGTTTTCATTTCGGAAAAAAAGATAGAGCGAGCGCCGCTAACGGTATCGATCGATTGCCTTGAGCGCTCGCCGCGAGTACTCCGGTGAAGCTGTTAAGACCTTGCTAGTTCAATAGCGTAGTGAGTTCGAGAAAAAAAAAGAAAAAAAGCGCTAAGGCTTTATCGATCCGATCTCTATTAACATGCGTACTCGCACCCACGCTCGCGAAACCTTTTTTCACGACGGCGTGAAAGACGCCCCTCATTCGATTCTGCACATAGGTCACGTTTCTTCCAGTACCATTTCGAACATAAGTCGTCCCCGGATGAAACCCTCGAGCTGCTACTATCACGATACAGTAACTCGCCAACATCACTTGTACACACATGAGATCACTTCACATACGTGCACACATTACACACATGGAAGGGTTTTATTTTTTTCTTTTTTTTCGAACTGAATCGAGTTGTTCAGTTCGTTTTCACATCCGATGTACATTGAAACGATAATAAACATATGTATATGCTTAGAATAGTTTAGCTAGCTTAGATCCGCAGTATCGACAACAACCCAAGCCGTGCCGTGCACCGTTGAGGTAGTTATTTGAACGAAATCGGCTGAGTGGCTCACGCTCGCCGCGAGTAGTCCACCTGTACTACCTGAACCTGAAAAGGCCTTGCCCGGTTTAATCGTCCAAAAAGATAAAAAAGCCGCTAAGGCAGTTTCGACTCTGGCGTGTCGCGCTATACTTGTACTCTAGTCGTGTATCATAGACTCTGAGTAATTAATGTGTGCAAACGAATTAGTTGCTATTTTTAATTCAGTTAATTACCTATTATTCCCAATAGTCTAAATTAATAGTAATTAATTATTATTCTATATAGACATATTACGATATTATTATATCGCCATCTTGACATCCTTTTGATGAACCATGTCTATCCGACATCTAAACTTGTTACAAATGCATATGTGAGTTTGTTTGTTTGTTCTGTTTTTACAATTTAATTACTAAGCCGATGATATTTTTTCGGGAGTTTCATCCAAAAAAGGTACTTGTCTTTCAGAGACAGATTAAATCTTCATAAGTTGAATGAAGCCGCAAGCAAAAGGTAGTAAATTAATAAGGTTTTAGGGTTTGAGTAAGATTAACTTAATTAATGGGTGTATTTGGCGGAATATTGTAATGTTATGTAGTGAATTTTATATTTTATTCGTAATCATATGTTATTTGATTGTATTTGTATTATTGATGGTGTTTGGTTATTATGGAGAAGTGAAGTGGATGGTAAATTACACCATGAAACATGGACTCTGAATTGCTACAAACACTCCTGAAAAGTTGTAAAAGTAAAATAAACAGTGAATGGATGAAGGTGTGTAAATATGTGAGCAGCATGTAAATGTGTCGTGGGTGTGGGTGTGTGTAGGCGAGGGGGTGCAGCAAGGCATGCTGAAGATGTTGGAGGGCGCCGTGGTGTCGGTGCCGGAGCGCAACTCGCGCAAGCTGCGTGGCGACGCGGTGCAGGTCGACACCACCAACATACTGTTCGTCGCTAGCGGCGCCTACAACGGACTCGACAGGTACGCGCTCACACACGCACCGCACACATACACGGCACATACTCACTACACATTCAAACACACACACACACACGCGCGAGCGCGCACACGCATGCATTCGTTGCACGCACATACGCATATATATTGCATACAAACACACGTAAGTGGGGGTGTAAGAGGTGTCGAATAACATCTTAAAATTTGAGACACCTAAGTCAAATTCACCTGCACGTGCCGATAGCGGGGTGGTAAGATTTTACACACATCCATATATATGCATTTAGGTTAGGTTACTGGGTTGCAACCACCATGTATGTGGCGAAAATGCCCGTCATAGTGACTCGCTTTTGCGTGTCGCGTTTCGGTATCAGCCTTTGCATATCTAGTACGGGGTGACTTCGTCATTATGGGCGGCATGACAGCGGCAACCGACGATGGATGATCTGTCTATCTGTCTCTCGGTGGTCACCACTGTTTTTGGATTGTACTATGCTTACCATCAGGCATAGTGCAGTCACTTTGTCGTACTTCAATAAAAAAAAAAAAAAATTAAATTAAAATATTCACTACTCACACTATTACTCGAATTTTACACAATATATACACACATGTAAATAAAAAATACATTTTGACAGCCGTCAATAATTACGAACTTCAAAAAAGGTTTGTGAAGGAGGTTGCTATGCGCGACTATATGTATTTTTTAACTCTTACGTTCTAATTACCATTTTTCATCCT
>JACEII010000012.1:779079-803393 GCA_014332785.1 Antheraea mylitta | reverse complement strand
TATGTAAATAAAATTCATAAAGCTATGGTCTGTAGTTAAATGTAAGTCATATAGATATTAACAGCTTCACCGGAAATCATAGTATAATTTTCTCATATGTACAGAGAGAACAATAAACGAAATAACGAAAATATTATAAACTATTCACTGATGCAACCTAGTTGCAGGTATCTTATCATTTCTCATAGAAATACATTTGTAACTGATCATAATAAAGCTCACAAAACTGAAACTTTTTGCATTAAAATGCGTATGAGAAATGTTGCAAATATCAAAAAACTTTTAAAATTCACATAAATTCCTTAAGAATTTTTAATATATTATCAGAATTTATGAGATCTTTTCCATAACACATGTATAACATATATTAATTATTCATAATATATGAATATTAATTTATATTTTACGCACATAAATGCCGTTAAGTGGTTAATAGAAAAAGTTAGTATTACTCTCCATCATGTATCTTTATTCCGAATTCAGATGTTAAAAAATTGTAGTAAAGCCGTTGTTTTAGACTTAATTATTGCCTATAATTTATTGCATTAGTATATTAGCTTGATCATGCCCAATTAGCTTGATTATAAAGTACCATAATAATTATGTTCAATATTTTAGCGTTATTTATTTAATTATATTTGTAGTGCTACCTGATGTTAGATATAACTCGGATTGCTTTTTTTTCTGTTATAGGTTTTGTTGCTTTAAGTTACACGCCAGGTTTTATTTAATATACTATAGCTGTAACGAATATTTACCTTTTCATAGCACTAGAGAAAAATATATAAAAAATATTTATCTAATTAAATGGTAATCAAAAGTCAAACAAATTTAGTTTAAAATCCGTCATTAAACAGCTCTAGAGACATGTTCCGGGAGCCTCTTTAAAAGCTAGTTCTATTTCTAAGTTTTCTATGTGATAATCTTATAAAAATATGGTCGATATTATTCTGCACGTGAGAGTGCGTACAATACATACACACAAGGGAAAATAGTAAACTGTTAGTTTGTAAGAAATATCGTTGAACAAATTGAGTATAAAATACATAGTATAATAATAAGATCTTATATAATACTAGATGGCCCGGTGTACTTCGTATCACCTATCTTAACTACATGATAACTCTCATTCTTCGCCAAAATGGCTGATAATTTTGGTGGGTAATGTCATGTATTGCCATTTTTATAAGTTATTCATAGGTTAGCGTGAGTCTAATAGTTATTAAAAAAAAAACAAAATAGTTTTAAGATTATTAAATAGTCTATGTATTGCCCGTTTTGCAAAAAGTAGATCGAGCGGCAAGACAACGGAAGTACATATCCCAGTTGTTGCAACTATCTATTACGTTATGCTCAATGTAAAACAATAAGCGCAAATTCTTTAAATTTTTGTGTAAAATGTTGTCAATTCTTATTAAATTCTTATTGAACAGATGCCATGTATAGGGCTAAACTATAACATAAAAATCGATTCAAGCACAAAGTTACATTAAACCAAGAATTAGACACTGGAGGACAAAATGGAGAATTTCCAGATTTAAATATGATCCCCGAAGAGCTAAAAGAAGTAGAAATTGTTGAAGAAAGCCTGGAGCAAAACATGATCGGTGTCTGGTGTACCCTGACTTATCGGAGTCACCAGTGCCTACCGCCACGCTGACGTCGCATCCCGCCGAGCCGAACCGAGCTCTAAGAAAACGCCTGGTTTGCCTTCGCCGTCAGATTTATCGTAATGTCGCCAACAAATCAACATTTTATAACTCTCGGGGTTTATAAATTAAAGTTTACCTACAATAAAGTTATTGTTTTTACTTGAAGTTTATTTTGATTGGATATATTTAAGTAAGAACACATATACATTGCACATAAACTCATACGCACACTTACAAACATTTAACATATGAACAGGGTTAAACCGCGCGGTCTATCTCTCTCATTTTTAATGCTAGGAACCTCTCAACACAGCGCGGTCTAATAGCTGCCTTCTTACGCGATAAACAAATAGATATTTTTCTGGTACAGGAAACATTATTAAAACCGAAACTGCGTTGCTCCCGGATCGTGAATTATAATTTAATTAGCAATGACCGTGTCACCCGCGGGGGTGGCACATTAATCTATTTCAAACGCTCGCTATATTGCATGCCGATAGATCCGTCCGCTCTAACCAATATAGAAGTGTCAGTGTGCAGACTAGGGATGACCAGTCATCCGTCCATTACAATAGTATCCGCGTATCTCCCGCCGAGTATAGAATTATTAAAATCCGACTTAGAAGCGTTGTCGAATTAGGAGACTCCGTCATTATAGCGAGTGATCTCAACAGCGGGAATGTCATCTGGAATAGTCCAACTACTTCTCGCAACAGGAAGATATTGGACAGACTAGGCGACGATCTAGGTTTTGACATCATAACCCCTATGGAACCCACTCACTTTCAAATAATTGTCGTCCGACAGTATTAGACGTAGCTCTCTTTAAAAATGTCACGCTTCGGGTACGACTTATAGAAGTCGTACACGAACTTGACTCAGATCACCGCCCCGTTATATCACTGTTAGGTTTGAGCTCGGATGCCACCCCTTCGTTGGTTAAGGTGGCAGATTACGCGAAACTCGCGCGTTACTTTAATGATAATCCTACGTCTAAAAGTTTAGACATATGGCAATTACTTATATTTAATCGTTAAATCACCGGCGAGGAACAAACACAGTGTGAGCGCGGCCTTCCGGCGTCGTGGATTGGAATCGACTGACTATCCGAGCATTCTCGAGCGCTGGCGATATTTCCCGAGCGCGGGCAATGTTTTCCGAGCGCGCAGAAGTAAACCGCGACATCAGCCCCCTCCAGAACTTTAGGGTCGATAGTAATCTGGAAAATGTACAGCTGGTCCAGAACGCGTCCTTCGGGGTGATATTTCCTTGTGCGGAATTGAAGTACTATCCTCAAGCAGGCTTAATGCGATCTATAGACACATTTATATGCTTTCCACGAATGTTCAGCTTGAAAATTTTATCTGACCTACTAATTACCCTATACGGTCCAGTGTAGGGCGGTTCAAGAGGTCTTCGTACAGCATCTTGTCGCAAAAATACATGTGTGGAGATGGAAAGGTCTTTATGTATAAATATTTTTGAAGAACCATGACGTACAATCGGCGATGGTTGTATACTTCTCATATGCTTTTGAAGACGGTATATGAAATCTGGGTAGGTTTGAGAGTCTTCTTGAAACGAAGATTGGAAAAAATCACCTGGTAAGCGTAAAGGTTCACCGTAAACTAATTCAGCAGTAGAAGTAGCTAAATCTTCTTTCCAAGCTGTTCTAACTCCCAAGAGGATCAAGGGCAAACGTTCTATCCAGTCGTCGGTACCATGACACATAATTGCAGTTTTTAATTGCCTGTGAAACCTCTCCACTAATCCATTCAACGCTGGATGATATGCCGTGGTATGTATCACTTGTGAACCAGTGATGTTGGAGAGGCGTTTGAATATATTGAAAATGAACTGTCGACCTTGATCTGTTGTAATTTTGTCTGGACAACCGAATCTAGATACCCAACCGACTATAAATGCTTCACTAACAGTATCTGCTTTAATGTTAGCAATTGGTATTACCTCTGGCCATCTGGTAAACCTGTCGACAACTGTTAAGCAGTATTGATATCCGCGACAAAATGGTAAAGGTCCAATTAGATCTATATGTACCTGAGAAAAACGTTTAGTCGGCAACGCAAAATCGCCTATAGGTGATATTACGTGCTTATTAATCTTTGAAGGTTGACATTGTAAACATGATCTAGTCCATTCGCGGCAATCCTTCCGTACTCCGGGCCATACGAAACGTTGTGTTACTAGTCTGGTTGTAATCTTGGCTCCTGGATGACTTAAATTGTGTAATATTCACACTTCTAAACAACCAAAGTCATATTTTGCCGTATTAATGAGGACATCGTGTTCTTGCAAGCGTTCAAAAACAAGCTTTAAATGTTGCTCGTGTTCATTCTTGTGTGCCACGAGGATATCATCGATATAGGGGAAACAGAAAGATAGGTCACGGAGTATTTCATCTATGAATCTTTGAAAGGTCTGTGCCGCGTTACGTAAACCAAAGCTCATGTACACAAATTCAAAAAGATCAAACGGTGTGGATATTGCAATTTTTGGGATATCTTCGGATGCAATACCTGATCTGATTGTAAGCGCGGACGAGATCGATAGTAGAGAATATTTGACAACCTTGTAAATTGTGAGCAAAATCACCGATATGTCTTACTGGGTAACGATCTGGTATTGTCCTTGCGTTTAGTGCCCGGTAATCGCCGCATGGTCTCCATCCACTTGTCTTTTTAGGAACCATGTGTAAGGGTGATGACCATGAGCTGTTTGAGCGACGTGCTACATCTGTACGCACCATATCTTCGAACTCCTGGGTCGATATTTTTATCGGACTGGGTCAAGTCGACGGGGCCTACAAACAACTGGTGGACCAGGAGTAGTATGGATATAGAGAACCGTTTTATGCTTGGCTTGATGCTCCATTGGGTATCAGGCAGGTCTGGTAATTTCAGGAAACTGTTGCAGCAACTGGTGAAAACGAGAAGAACCTACAACAGCTTTAATGTGGCAAATAGCATAAGACACCGGCAAGGCAGAAGTGGTAAGTTGCGTGACGCTATCGATTAGTCTATGGTTTTTTGCGTCCACAAGTAAACCATAAAATGACAAAAAATCAACTCCGATGATAGGTTTAGTCACATCAGCAATAACGAAACGCCAATTGAAACTAAGACGTAATTTGAAATCGAGAGATAAGCTAGTCCAACCATATGTTGCAATATTTGTACCGTTGGCGGCAAACAGTTCATAGTTCGTTTTGTAACGTTTCTCACCACGCATGTACTTAAGCGGATATACGCACACATCTGAAGATGTGTCCACTAAATATTGTATTTTACTAGAATTGTCTGTCACGAACAAGCGGCTCGACGTAGAAGCAGTCACTCGCCGCAAATAGCGACTGTTCTATTGGTTTTTTGTATTCGAACATGGCGATACACACTTTTCTGCTTTGTCTCCGAATCTGATATGGTTTCAGCAAAAATGAGTGCCTTCAGCTGCAGAACGACTGCGGGAACGAAAACGTTGCTGACTTCGCAATCTAGATCGAGACCTACAGTTTCGACACTCTTGTGTCATCGCCATAACGTTCATACGTCGCGTCAACTCATCTATTTTACGATTTAGATCTTCCAACGGTGTTGAAGATGATGCCACTACTGCTACTTCTGGAGCTGATGATGTAGAAGTTACGGAGACCTGCGAGGATCCGGCGTGCGACGGTATTTCCATAATTTTGTCGGCCAATTGAACAACTTCATCCAGTTTCGAATTATCTTGTATAGCAATAGTTGCTTGCAAGTATCCTGGTAATCGGTTTAACTACATTGACCTAAGCAAGTCGTTGCCCATGTCATTACCAGCAAGGCTATGGCGATGTCGTAAAAACTGGCTAGGCTTGCGGTCTCCCAGTTCCTCGTCATTTAATAACTGCATCCAACGTTGATGTTTGGAAGCCGATAAACGATCTATAAGTTCTCGTTTTAAAGTCTCGTATTTATTTTTGGTTGGTGGTTCTATAATTATATCCTCAACTTCTACTGCGTACTTGTAATCCAGAACAGAAATAACATGGTAAAATTTTGTTGCATCTACTGTTATATTTGATAACGAGAACTGGCCATCCAACTGAGCAAACCATAGTGCAGGTTTATCTGGCCAAAACGGAGGTACTTTTACACCGACTCGACACAACCCGGTATCACAGGGCGCAACCGACCGAGTAGTCGACTCGCCAGATCCAGGTGTTGGCGTTCGAAAAACATTGTCATCGTTTGACATTATCGTTAAAAACAAAATAAGTCCGTTATAACAGTTCACCGGGGTCACCACTATGGCAATTACTTATATTTAATCGTTAAATCACCGGCGCGAAACAAACACAGTGCGAGCGGCCTTCCGGCGTTGTGGATTGGAATCGACTGACTAGCCGAGCATTCTCGAGCGCTGGGTTTTTTCCTGAGCGCGCAGAAGTAAACCGGCACAGACAGGATCCCGGACGTGTTGGTGTCGAAAGCCGACGCGGATATGGTTATCGATTCCCTGGTCGATTACCTTCAGATCACCGTCAGGGAGACCTCAAAAGACGTACAAGCGGTGAATGATCGCCGCTTTATACTCTCGGATGACGTGGAGCGTTGCTCATGGAAAAGAACGCCGCGACTCGAGCTCACGACACTTACCCGCCTGTAGAGAATCGCGATTGGTTACGATTATTACGAAAGGAGCCATGCCATCAAGCGTTCAAAGCCTAGGAAGTCACCAGGTTCCTGATGGGATCAGGAACGAAATACTGAAACACCTTCCTGATTGCATCATAGCTCTACTGGTCTGCATCTTCAATGCGACCATATCCCAGGGCCACTTTCCAGCCGTTTGGAAAAAGGCCGTAGTGATAGGAATACATAAGCCTGGCAAAAAAGCTACGCTTCCCGATAGCTATCGCCCGATTAGCCTGTTAGATACTTTAGGTAAATTATACAAGCGGCTCCTTCTGAACCGTCTCCAGACCTCCATATCAAAATTAAATCTGTTGCCACCTGAACAGTTCGGTTTTCGTACCGAACACTCTTGCACGAACCAAGTAAATCGCCTCACCTAGATTTAACGATAATCCCGAGCGCAATCCGAAACCGAAACGCACAATAGCAGTCTTTTTTGATGTAGCCAAGGTCTGGCAAAAAGGGCTCATCCATAAGTTTTTTTTTTTTTTATATCAAAGGAGGCAAACGAACTGGTGGGTCACATGATGTTAAGTGATCACCACCGTCCATAGACACTAGCGACATCGCAAGTGCGTCGCCAGCCTGTATATGGGAGAAGGGGGAGAGGAAGGAAAGGGAAAGCAGGAAAGAGGAAGGGACATGGGCCTCCGGCTGTCTCACTGACCGAACGAAACACAACAATGCAAGCACTGTTATTTCACGTCGGTTATCTGTGAGAGGGGTGGTACTACCCCAGAGGAGCCGACCCATTCATGCTGAAACCAAAAATAGCTTCAGCAGGGCTCTACCACCTACAATTCAAGTTAATTCGTTTTCGTATCTCCTATAGGTTAGTACATATTATTCGCGAATATCTATCAGGTAGGACTTTCCACTATAGAGTGGAAGGTGAACTTTCCTCACCCCACTCTTTGGTGTGTCTTAAGGATCCATTCTCGCACCCACACTCTTCAATCTGTTCGTCAGTGACCTACCTTGGCCTAAGGGAGTCGAGGTAGGTTGTTATGCTGACGATACAGTTATCTACGCTTCCGGTTGGTGGTCGGACTTATTTAGGAAGCGCATCGACAAGTCCGTTCAGACGCTCGGAGAATGGTTTCGTCGATGGCGCATAGAAGTTAATCCTGATAAGAGCGCCGCGATACTTTTCGATCCCAAAAAACGAGTTAATAATCTTGAGCCTATCAGGCTATATGGAACCGACAACCGACATACCGACTTGGGTCGAAGAAGTCAAGTATCTCGGTGTTACATTAGACAGTCGGTTAAAGTTTAATTCAGATATAGAGAGACTACGAAACAAAACCGCTATGGTCTTGGGTCGCCTTTATCCATTGCTTTGTCATAAAAGTAAGATAAGACACAAGCTAAATTTATATAAAACGTATATACGTCCCGTGATGACATATAGCTGTCCCGTTTTTGCGCATATGTCGAAATTTTCGTAAGTTGCTATTAAAAGAAACTTGTTAACAATTCAATTTAATACGACTTTTTTAATTCAATAAAAACATAGTCATATACGTTATCAATGTAAAGTTTCTGATAAACTATATTTTTTCTTTTTCTTGCGATGCGTAAAGATGAAGATTTTCCAACGCGCGAATACGCGACGTATAATTGTGCATGCGCGAAACTGGGAAACTAATGGAATGCTAGTTGTTCCACGTTCATAGGAGCACTTCTTCTTCACTTCTTCTACGCTATCGCTCGATTTCATTGCATCGTTTTCGCTGTTATTGTGTTTGGTGTGTCCCAACTCGTTTCATTCTAACCCCGTCTACTTAATGTTATTATTAACTGTCTCCGATGTACTCGTACTCGTGAGGTTGCTCGTCGCACATTTGATTGATTTTGACCGCCTATTTAGCTCGTCTTTTTCTTGTCACTTTCAAACAAATAAATTTCTCACACATTTACGAATTGATGATAGAAGATTTTAATAACGGTATTTCCGTGACATATTGAGATGTAACTTGGGTCGTGTAAAACTAATTGAAAATTGTGTCATGGGTTGCGATAAGTTCCTTTATTTTCGTAAAGTTATGTTTGTACTAAACCACGAAATGTCCAACTTAGCTATTGTATTTATACTTTTAGGTTAGAAAAAATATTTTACATTAAATACTGAACTAAATATACATTAAACTACTACAATATGAATATATCAAATTAAATATTGAATAATTTAGACAAATGAATATGATAACAATAGTTTTCAGCCAATTAACTTTACTATTATTCTTTCTCCTTATTTCATATAAAACTTATTTCAAGAAAATATACAATATTTTATCGATCATAAGAAAAAAAACGAAATATATTTTAAATTAGATATAATTTTTATGAAAATAATATCAAATACATGATAATATAAAAACCATATATAATCTGAATATAATTAAATATATTATTGTGACCATAGATTTATAGACTCATATGGTACATGTACTAAATGTCTTTGCCGATGGCGGGAAATTTAAAAATTTTTAAAAAAGCGCGCTGGGACCAATCTGTCCCAAAGCTAGTATCCAGGTTTTACTACTACCATTATAGTCTATGTTGTTCGCATAAAGTTACTGGTTGAAGTTTGTAGTAATATAAAAGAAAAAAATTCTGTCTATGGTTCTGATAAACACAATGTAAACACACAATGGCAATTTCTGAGTTGAGTTTATTTATATACAAACATAATACACGTATTGTGGAATTATGGTGTAAAATTTAATTACGATATTATTTATAAACAAATGTAACATGACTGATCTCAAAGTTTGTAGAATATGTTTAGCTAAGGATGTGAAATTACACTATATTGAAGGATTACTGGAGATACAAGCGATATCTCTCTTTGGCTTCAATGTAAGTATTTCCCCAGGTTATTACGATAATCTTTTGTTTATTTGCCATTGTTCTTAGACTAGTATACACAGTATTTAGTTTCATTGCATAGTAAATGGCTTCATATAATGTATCTTGACAATAGTAATCCTATAATCCTTAAAAATAAAATATAGACGCAAATCCGGAGAGATTGTAATGTTCTGTATTATGGAAGAAGTTATTCTTGCCTTGTTGGTTATATTATAAAGCAAATATTTAGGTTTATATTATTACTGAATATAACTAAAAATATTAGTCTGTTACAGAAGTTCTCCACTAAGTATCCTTATTTAGCTAGGCACCAATTTATTTTATAATAGTTTTTATATATGTGTAGCAACACATAGATGCCATACAATTTTATTGTGTACTTTTTTTTTAATGGGAACGCTGTTTTGTTTTATTTTTATATATATATATTTTTGTTGACCTTGAAAGATTTTTACAGCTTCACCGAACTATGCATATATATGCGAACTATTGTTGTGTAGACTACAAGGCTGCATTAGACATTTGCATACTGAAATTTGGGTTGAGGGGGAGTGAGAGGTGTGGTGGTGGGTGACTACCCCTCTATACCACTCCCCCGGGTGCAGAAAGTCATAGTTACTGAGATATTCATGATTAAAGTTTTGAGGTTGTGCCACTTCCGAACTATCATTGGTAACATTTATATTAACAATTTGGTGCTTTTTAAGTTAAAACAAAACAGTTTGTACAATACTATATCTATGTACTATGTCTATATACAAGTGTAGCAAGAAATAATTGCTGAAAAAGTGTAAATGTTGTGGAAAAAATAAAAATATTATAACAAAATTAATTATAGCAATTGTGCATAAAAAAGTTGTTATCAACTAATTAGATAAGGAATAAATTATTTATGGAAAGCATAAATATTGAAAAAAAATTCACTATAAAATTCTGTTCTAATTTTTTTTTTAATTCTTCGTTAAATAATTCACATTAAAGCTCATAATGGTTAAAACAATATTCAGTCAAAAACAACAATTTATTTGATGTATTCGCAATACTAACCTACATAGAGGACTAAGGCGAGAGCGAAGCTTTGCTTTGCTTCGCTCCAGCCCTATTCCTCTATTAACATAAAGTATCCTAGTCGGAATTGCTTTGACTAGTTTGTTCACTCGCTGTATTAGCTCACTTGCCTTGTATGTGGAGAGGCTTTATGATCATACAAATAATTTATACTATATTAGTTATATACTAACAAAACAAAAAATACAAGATCGTGGAAAAGATTCTGTTTATCATATAAGTAAATAATTTATATTTGATATTTTGTTTTTTTTTTTTTTATGATTAGTAAATAATTATAAAACAACTAATAATAATAAATATGTACATACAACAATAATAATAAATATGTACAAGATAAAATTATACTATAAATAACCTTAAAAATGTGCCTCTTAAGGAAAAATCATGTTCCGTTGCACATAACTTCAAACACAAATATAAAAAAGAAACTACGCGTCTCCAGTGGGGGGGATCTTTTGAAAGGGGGAAACAACCCCTATAAAAAGCAACCTTTAATAACCACAAATTCGCGATGTGAATTTCTAATGCCAAGCCGCTTATTGTTTTCATTACTTTATCGCTACAATATTGTATTTATTCCTTGCTAGGACTCTAAATATTACTTATATATTTACTGCCTGTAATTATTTGTACGTGTTCTGCTTTTGTTTAACACTAAACCTACCAGTAGTGGTCAAATTGACGTCTTCAAACTTTTTATCCAATTTACACATTTTTTAATGTTATAATATTGTTATCAAACTATATGACAATTCTTAGAATATGCATATAATATTTTCTTCACTCTTTACTTTAAGTTATTTTTTTCTTTTTCCAAAAAAAAGTTGTTATGTGACCTACCTACCGCGGTCGGTCAATAAGACCGGCGGGAAAAACTGTTATAAAGTTATTTCAAAGTAAATTTTTTACGGCTATCTCAGAGTCCCTTATAGTTGAAAAGAGTAAATAAAAATAGTATTGATTGCAGTCTCAAGTAGTGCACTTCTAAAAAGGTTTTTTTACCATTATTTATTTGAAGAAGAGAAGGTAAAGTATCTGTTGTAGATATTTACCCTAAAAATGTCAAAGCATTTGAAAATTACAAATTACCTAAAAAATATAACAGACATAGAAGAAGAATTTTCAGAA
This sequence comes from Antheraea mylitta, assembly GCA_014332785.1. Lineage (NCBI taxonomy): Eukaryota > Metazoa > Arthropoda > Insecta > Lepidoptera > Saturniidae > Antheraea > Antheraea mylitta. Next base: position 791,974 of record JACEII010000012.1, on the reverse strand, counting down.
AATGATGAACAAGAAACTTTTGTAATTGAAAAAAACATGGAAATAGATCAAGAACTATTTACAAGTGAATTAGAATCAGAAAGCGATAGTGAAGAGGAGAATATTATAAATAAGCGTTCAGGGCAGAAAAAAAGAGGGTTTTATTGTCATCCGAAAGTGAAATAGATTTAGATTATCTATATATATTTAGATTATATACAAAATCTAAAGAAAAACAGCTTTTACCAACACCGTCCACAAGTACAGATTTGTGCGTACGGAAAACTTGTCAAATGAAATTTTGTAAAGGTTATAAAACAACAAAAATCTGTTCGAAATGCAAAAAATATGTTTGCGGCAAGTGCACATTTCAGACTAAACTAATTTGTAAGCAATGCGAGGAAGCCAAATAAAGTATATTATGTATGCATAACATTCTGTATAAAACTTTAATTTTATTTGCTTTTTTTTTTTATAAAGAATTTAAAAATTATATAAAATAAAATGGACGAAACTTTATGAAAATTCTTTATTTTATACACATTTAGCAACAAATCAACCATTATCTCCATTGAATATTGAAATAAATGAAACTTTTTAATTACCGGTCAATTTGACCGCACGCGGTAGGAATAGACATATAAGAATTGTCGGTAGGTTTAGTGTTAAATATGTCTGCACATTTCAATAAAGGAGGACTTGCTGCTAAAGCATTTTACAAATAAACACAAATGGAAGCAGATGTTACATTTATATCTTTCAACCCTGTGAAAGTAGCACTGTGGTAGTTACACAGCATTTTGTGCAAAAGTAAAGGCACAATAGTGCTCCTACATACTAAATATGCATTCTTTTGTACATTTATAAATTTATTGGACACTGTTTTAAAGAATGTTGGTTGGAATTGTAAATACCTTAACTTATGTAAAATTATTGTGCCTGTTTGTATCACATTATTTAACAATGGTTATTTTCTTCAACCACAACATCATTCAAGTATGTATATGGATACGGCTAATCAGTAATATTATTTCCTATATATTTTAACTGCTCAGTATATCTGTTTTCGAGACAAATTGTGACATTAATTAATAAATGGCATTAATCTTCATTACAGAGTCTTTCCTCGCCAAATATAACTCTTTATGCATGTTATGAATGCACATGGATGATTAGAAAATTCTCTAAACTCAAAGAGAAGTATGTGACTGCACAATCTATACTTAATGATGTTCTACAAAACAAGAAATATGTTAGTATTTCATTTTGTAACTCTTTCCTAACAGATCACTATGTACTAGTAGAAAGAGGTGAACAGATTCAAAACAAAATACAATAACAATTGTTACTATTTTTTAATATTTAATGCAGTATGAATTAGTCATGATGCTGAAGCAAAAGGTATCCATGACCTTCAACAAACATTCCAAAACTGTTGTTTTTTTTTTATTGTAGCACGGCAAAGTGACTGCAGTATGCCTGATGGTAAGCACAGTGTAATCCAAAAACAACGGCGACTGCCGAGAGATACGTCATCCTTCATCGGTCGCCGCTGTCATGCCGGCCTGCGTAAATGCATCTTCAAGTTACGCTTGAAGGACCCCATATTATAGGAAGGAGGGAACACACTAGCCGGGAGATTGTTCCACAGCTTCACGGTACGGCAAATATAGGATGTTGCGAACTTTTTAGTTCGTGCTCAGATACCGTAAAACTGTGGCTCCGGAGAGGCCAGCGTGCGTGGTTCTAAAAACAAGTAATGAAATCAGAATCTAATAAAAGTGGTATTGTAGAAGGGATCAAATGCAGGCATAATTGTTAAATATTATACATTACAAAATAACTTCATACAATTACATTTACATCTATTTACAATATTAAATGTAACTAGCTGGTATTCATGATTCTGTATTGTTTGTAATGTAGCAGTATATATTATATACAGATGAATGAAAAAAAAAAATAATTAAAATATATGCTCTACTTATCAAATTTCTTTAGTATCCCTTATTTATGAATATCATATTGTTTTTAATCTTGAGTAACTTTACTATAATGTAAGTATAGTGATATATTTTTAAATAAGGACAAATGTCTGAGAACTGAAATAAAAAAAAAAAAAAACATTGAAGTCTTTTCATTAATATTTGTGTGATTTATTCATATGGACACTAACAAATCTAACACCACACAGTGACTAAATATAAATATGTGAGAGGGTGGTACTACCCAGAGTGAGCCGGTCCATTTGTGCTGAAGTAATAGCTTCAGCATGGCTCTACCACCTACAATAACACAAAATGCTAAAATCCTAGGAATGACCATTGTCTAATAAATTATTTTTTAGTGTATAGTGTTAATTGAAAATTGGTATTTGCATTATGAGTACTTTTACTCCATGCTCTTCAAGTATGTCATTAAAAGCAGGATAGATAATATATTTTCTATTACTCAGATTTCAGAAGACAACTTGGATCAGATAAACAGAGAAGCATTGTGTTTACAATCAAGAATTTCACTGCACAAACTTCCTAGCATAAGTTTTTATGAAGATATTAAGGAAGATGCAGAAACTGATTTGGATATTATGGTTGGAACTGATGTCATAGACTGTAAGGTAACAGATGGAAATGTCTTTAATGAAGATAATTCTTTGAATCAAGTGGTTATTGATAAAAATGTGAGTTTTCTATCATATTTTTGCATTTAAAAAACATATATAAAATTTTCTAAAAGGAAACTTACTCGTTTTATTTAAATTTTAGCATAGAAAAAAGAGCAGGAGACGAAAAGAAGATAGAAGAAAGCACAAAGAGAAAAGTGTTTTGAGTAAGTTTAAAATAGTTTCAAAGGAAAAACTTAACTCAATGGGCAATGATAATGATTTGTTGAAGGATTTTGTCATCAAACATCTTACAGTGAGTTCATTTATATTTACGTTTCTGTCAAAATCAAAAAACCAATCTAATTTAAGCATATAGAAGGGGCTCATGAACAAAAAAAAAGTAGTCCTGTAGTATCTAATAGAATTCCCTAAAAAACTTTTTGAACAGCAATAAGTCCGTGGTAGCATGTTCAGACACTGATTTTTCAATGCAGATTCATATCCTATAATTAGGATGAGCTTTTGGTGAAAGAAAACGTTGTAATTGAATGATAAGTATCCGGTAGGGTTTATCTAATGACCCTTTGCTTGCGACCACCCTCAAATTGATAATCTGTTGGTATGTTTTCACAGAGTCGCCTTTTAAAACCAGTATTCTAGATATAAGGTATTATCATATTTACTATCGGTGAATAAGGTCGTTAATTAATAACGTGAGGCGTTTATGAGATTTTTTTTTAAATCCCGCTCTTCTTTCCCTTGACATGAGATTTTTCAAAATTCGAATTTTGAGTGTAAATGTCTTGAATATATGACACAATAAACACAATTACAAAATAATTTTACATCTATTTATAGATTTTAGTATATAGAAGAATTGTGTTATATTGAGGCTTATTGTAGTCTATAAACATGTTGTACTATAGATTAATCTAATTTTATCACATCTTTAGATTATTTTTCGCTCGAGAAAAATTACGTATATTTATTACGTACGTTAGATTTGTCTAATTCCCCTGCCCCTGTTAGTTTTAGGACACGTGACCCCTCTCTCAAACTACTTACGTACATAATGGATAACTCACGTAGTAGTTCAATCAGATATAACCCTGATTTCATTTCCTTCTATATAGCATTCAGAGCAATTAGCAGAAGTGGAAAAAAGAAAGAATTCTCCAAATTATAAGGATTCTCCATACCATTGTGATATCTGTTATAAGGGATTTCTACAGATAGATACACTGAATAACCACACAGTTCGACATGAGCCAGTAAGTCTTAATAATTTCTCCAACCTAGTTTATGTTTTAGGACTTATGACAATCTTTATGTTATATAAAATATGCTTTCCATATTTGTTTAACTTAATAAAAAACAGTTACGTTGTGGCTACAACTAGTATTAGCTAGAAAGACGGATTGTAAATTTCCTTGTCCGGACTGAATCGCTGCAGTGTACCCTGTATACAAACCTTCACAGTGACTGGGATTGTTGCGTTTCTCGGTCATCCAGAGAGGCCCGCAGGTCAGTCACTGTGTCGTACTCTTATTAAAAGAAACACAAATTTCAATGTACTTCTATATTAGTGCATTGCGAAAGTATCCTGAATAAACTACTATAGTTTTTCAGGTTTCTGGTGATATATTATGCGACGTGTGTAAATTTCGTTTCCGCACAGTACGCGCGCACGCCCTGCACGTCGCGCGACACACTAGGAAATTCTCTTGCACGAGATGTAACTTTGTTACTGTACATATGTAAGTACTAAATGATTTTGTGGGAATCGAATAAGGAAAAACAAACAGAGTGTTATAAAGACACACGATAGAAATGACACTTGTGTATTATATATTTAATATCAAAATACAACAAAACTCTAACTTTACGCGGTGATCCTGGATGGTCAGCCATCTAAGTACTGAAGCATCTGACGGTAACCGGTGTTATCGACACTCTATCTGACACAGTGTTTACGCACATCACTGTTCGTCACACAAAAGGTTTGCCGATCAGAATGTCAAAGCCCTCCCACAAGAAGTTTTACTTCAAACTGAGATTATTTCAAAAAACAGTCGACCATCAATTATCACAGCTATTATATATAAAAATGAAAGGAAATCGATAAAATTTAAAAGCATTTTACAACACAAACTACAATTATATAGTGAAATCACTTTATATATTTGGAGACAACTTTAAATTAACATTTCGTGTCATAATTTCCTCAATAAAATAAATCAGTTGTAATGAGAATGACTTTAAGAAGTGATAAAAAAAACCACAAAACATGGTTGTAAATATAAAATTAACGGATAAGAAACTGTTATCTCAGATATATGTTTGAAATTGGAGTTTTCGTGTCTTTCATCAAGCTTCTTGGATGATCTGATCTATTAGTTATATGTTGTACTTTGTTAAAAATAATTATAAATATTGGTTTCAGCGATCAAGCAAAGAAACACAAGCAGTGGCACGATGGAGTCACATACAAATGTCAATACTGCAATGAAGTATCCAAGTAAGTCAGTATTTTCTAAAAATGAATTTATGTATTGTCTTTTGGTTTTTTTTTTATGAAAAAAATCATAAGTTTGTTTTATGGCAATATCGCCAATGTTGCCAGTTTTTTAAAGTTTTTTTTATTGTTATACATTTATTTCCAATATTCCAGTAGAATTATTTTCTCTGCACCACCATTTTGATTTGGCTTTATGTCACATGCCTGCGTCCATATGTTACCAAAATTTTCCATCGTATCTTTGTTTGTCTTTTGTCGTTTACAATACTGTCTCTCTTAGTTATCCATGTATTTTTGTGATTTATTGATATTCACTACATTGCAGAGGCTAGACTACAAAAAATTAGTGTTTAATCCACCATTCCCATATTTAGTTAAGGACGCGCTCTCGATTTTTCGAAGTCCAATTTCGGCATCGAGTCCTACTCGACGCGTATAGCTCACGCACACAACATGGAAACTGATAAGCCCGGCAGTTATAGCGGACTATAAACGACTTTGATACTTTTATAAAAAATATTACAATATTTACTTATTATTTATATTCTACTTTTTGTTATATTTGATGCAATAGTACTAAAATAAATTATAGTTTTCAAGGTTATAGTAGGTAAAAAACAGTATAATTAAACGTAAATATATATACGTAATGGACAGAAGTATCGAATTTGTGCTTAAATATTTAGCCTCTTAGTTCCCGATCAAGGTATAATTTCTCAACATTCTCATCAGAAGTAGTATTGTGGTAAATGGATCATAGTCTAGTCTAGATAATGGCTAGAAACATTAACTTTTGTCCTTAGGTGTTTAGTTTCCCAGAGTAGGAGCAAGGTATACATTTTTGAAACTTTGGCGAAGACAGTATTTATGGTAATTGAATTATAGTATAGATAATAGATAGAAACATTGAGTCTGCACTCAAAGTGTCATAGTGTCAGCTAAAAGTTACATATTTAAACCAGTGTTGCTATTCACGGGCTTGATGTTTTATTTCCTGAGTTATCTGCAAGGTTTGTTTCTCAGCAAACTGACGTCACATCTCAGTCACATTCGTATGAAGCACACGTCGGAGTTCGTTTGCGAACTCTGCGGGTACTCGTTCGTGAGCGAGAAGGGTCTCAAGATGCACAAAACGAGGATGCATAGCATGGAATCGGTAAATTTATATATTTTTGTAATTTCCTACTTTAACAGGTATCAACTATATTTAGGAAGCAAGAACGAAAGCAGAAAATTGAACAATAAGATTTTTGACAATTTCTTTAGAGTATTTAAGGGCTTTCATCTCCAATAGATTTACTAACGTTGATATTATTGTGTACATAATGACAAATTTAAGTATATACTGTAGAAAACGAATAAAATATTCTAGATCTAGTTTGTGTTAATAAAATTATAATTCTTTTTAAATTACAAATGTATAATGGGGTGTCCATTAATTACGAGATGCGTTTTTGAGGATTTTCGATCTCCCACCCCTTAATATAACGTGAGATCTTTTAAAATCTGTGTCTTAATTCAATCTATATTATTCAAAATATCGTTATTATTAAAACTGGCAAACATTAGCTTTTTAGATCGTTTATGTTGTAATCTAAAACCTCAGTGATAATAATAACACAATCAATAACTTAAATATATAGAAGTTATGTCTGATTTTAGTATATTTTAGTCTAAAAACATGTTTCCCTTTAAGATAATCTAATTTTCTCACATTTTTACGCAATCTTTTACCCAAAAAAATTAAACTAACTACACCAATTAAATTAATAAATATATTCTTAGCAATATAACGATAGCAATGTGAAGGTGAAGGCGGAGCTCGTCGACTCAAGTCTGTACTGCAAAGAGTGCGACTTGCAGTTCATGACGAGTGAAGCCTGGAAACGACATCAGGTCACATCGGCCAAACACAGGGATAATATTGGGTGAGGTTTTCTTTTTGCCGGAATTGCTAATGTAGTATATTCAAAATATATAAATACAGAAATACGATCCCATTCGATCTTCAATGTAATTCCCTAATCTTGCCTGGAGCGTTAAATCGTTTATTTGTTAATTTAGAACCTAGTTAACACGCTCCGTGGTACGTATACCAAAGGTGGTACCACATGTTGTTACACTTGATCTTTAGGTCATTTGTTGTACCTTCAGTGGAACACGATTTGATAACTACTGAAAACGAAAGTAGTATTTCAGTCGTGTTATGCATGATATTGTAACGTAATATTGTACGATAATACAACTATTTTTTATCAAAATATCAAACGGTCTGAAGGACATGTAAGGCAAAAATGGCTTGGCATGGAATGTGTTGATTACGTTCTTGACTAGAAATTCAAGCAAGTGTAAATTGTATTGGTAGTATTTATTTACCTTTGGGAGAACATGGTGCATCTTATTATTACTTTTGATGAATATTTATATTAATGTTTTCCATAGTGTGGTTTCGCCGATGGGCTCCTATTGGTTATTTTGCCATTAGCGTATACGTGTCACAAGTGATGAAAATAATTTTTGTTTTATTGGCTGTTTACAGCACGTTAGCAGCAAATAATTTTCACGAGTATTTAAAATTTACGCATGTTGGCTACTGATATCGTACTTCTATAACGGACTATATAGTGTGGTGTTTCATCATCACTGTGGTTTGGCTTGTTCAAAGAGACACGGTGCACTGTGTGCCGTCTCCAGTTTTGGGGTACACAATCTTCGTCTGCATTTCGTGGTGACTTGGTGATATCGCGATTCGCGGAATGTTGAATATCGTTGATAGTTATTGGTTTTTGTTGTGTTTGGCGTTACAATGGTGGACATAACGGTAGTACCGCGTGTCGGACGTGCGGCGAGTCGTTCCCGAGCGCGAGCCGCCTGCGGTCGCACGTCCGCTCGCACGCGACCGCCGCGACCGCACTCGCCCTCGCCCGCGCGCGCGCCTCGGTCGCACGACGGCGGTACATACCGCGCGACCGACGCGACCGCAACCCCTCCGCCGCTCCGGGCCACTCCTACCCCTCCACATGTGAACACGTACGTTCTACACAACATTTCATAAAACTGTTCTCTATCATGATAAATGTTTATATCTGTACAAAAACTTTTGTCCAAACCTTTTAATAAACGTAAAAGAAGAATAAACATGATATAAAAATAATTATAACCAATTTTTACGAAAGCCTGTTAATGGGAAGTAAATTGCATCCTGCATTTCGTATGCATAAAAACTAGTAATAATGATAGGTTAATTCTAAAGAATGCGTGGAATATTAAAAATATAAAATTAAATTTCTATTTATTTTTTTTCAGATTTTAATGAAAATGTTCCATACAGTTGCTTTATTTCGCTCCAAAAATGATATTTGGTATTTTTAAACTATCATCAAGAATCTTTTCATAAATCATAAAATATAGGTAAAACTAAATTTCCAAAACGTAATTACCTGCTACGTACGTATCGTTATTACTATAAATGTATACGTGTTTATTGCTATGAATTTAACTGTGAGCACGACTACTTTATTATAAGTCATAATGTACTTGTTTAATTTGTATTTAATCAATGGAAAAGAAACATAATTTAATACTACTACCTGATTAAATAAAACGTGAAAGACAAATCAATAATATTATCACTAAGTATAGGAAATAATATAAATAGCCCTAGTATTAAAAATAACTGAAATAATTTCAATGGATAACAGTGAATTTGTGTGTTTTTACAAGTGTTCAGAAACGATGACAGACAGGAGTTGTCACTGGAGACACTACCAGCGACATCACCGGGACAAGAAGTACCCGCTCTCACAAAATAATTACATCTGCGAGTATTGCGGTAAAGGATTCCAGGTATTATTACTCGTTATATCTTACGATCTGTTTATATAGTTTTAAGGTGATCCTTCAAAAATAAGTGGTGTTACCCATTTCCTACGTATCGTTATAATTACCAAAATACTCGTTTAAACTGCCATTTACGTCAGCTATTCGTTTCGTATAACTGAGGGTAATGTTGAAAAAATTTTGGTCCTTCGAACCATTTATCTTTAAAACATATTATGGCTAAGCATTAATTGAGAAAGGTGGGGAAACTATGTATAGAATAACATTATATTTACACGCGTCAATGATTACATAGTGGAGTTATACGAAATTATATACTTTGTACAAGATATACAGAGCGAATATGTGCAAAAGGTAGTAGGTAGATACTGTAAAAATGCTTAAAACATATTAAAACAAAATCATGTTTAATCAAATATATTTATTCCATTAGATATACGAGTATGTGTGACGATCAATAGGTAATTTTTTTATTGTACTTTACGGATTTTAGTATTGGACCACAATTTTAACCCAGATTAAATGGCGATGTGGTGAAAGTTTGTAACAAAGTAAATTTAGCAAGAACTGGAGCTCTCAACTGCAGTTGTCATAACATACCTTGACTTTTTTTATTTCATAGCAGGTAAACGAACAGGTGGGTCACCTGATGTTAAGTGATCACCACCGTCCATAGACACTAGCAACACTACGGGAGTCGCAAGTGCGTTGCCGGCCTGTGTTGGGACAGAATAGTGAAGGGGGAGTAGGGGAGAGGAAAGAGAGGAGGGAGGAAATCTTCTTCTGGCGCTCTCACTGTCTAAACGAAACGCAACAATACAAGCATTGTTACTTCACGTGGGTGTTTCTGTGGGTCGGGTGGTACTACCTCGGACGAGCCGACCCATTCATTCTGAAGCCAGTAATAGCTTCAGCGTGACTCTACCACCTACAAACCTGATTCTTGCTGATAAAACTTGGTAATAGTTAGGCAGACCGTTAATAGAAAAGGCTTTATCAACAAGCTATGGTTTTAATACGATGATTGAGCCTTTAAAATGAAAAGTCGCTTTCATACATTTATGTTTTAATTTTCTCGAAACTTTTCATGTAATAGGGTCTTTACCTATGAAATTGCCGTTCTGCAGTACTCGTCATTTCAAAACAAAATCATTTTTGTTTGGCTAGGAATTCTAATTTCAAATTTATTTTGTTTTAAAAACCTGGAATTCTTTTACTAAAAGTAGTAATTTGTTTATTGTTTAGTGTTACATTTTCATTGCATATCAATCTTTTTTGTCATCATGGATACGATAAAAATTCGAGTAATTATGGAATATGAGTACCGTCGTGGCAGGAACGCGGTACAAGCGGCACGCAACATCAATGTTTACGGAGCTAACACTACAAACCAACGCACTACCTGTTATTGGCTTGCTCGCTTCCGTTCTGGGAATTTTGACCTGAAAAATGAACCTCGCGGTCGTCCGAAGACTTTTGTCGACAATGACGAATTAATGGCGATTGTGGAAGCTGATGATACACAATATACGGCTGAATTAGCAGCAGCTTTCGACGTTAGCGTCAAAACAATATTGGTCCATTTGCTTCAAATTGGCAAGGTAAAAAAGCTTGACAAATGTGTGCCCCACGACCTCAATGATCGCCAGCGCGAAGTACGCGTCGAGATGTGCCTTGCACTGCTCAACAGACATACAAATGAAGGAATTTTTAACCGCATTGTTACCTGCAATCAAAAATGGATTCTGTTTGATAACCGCAAGCGCTGAGCAAGTTGGTTGGATCCTGGTTTAGCATCTAAACAATGCCCTAAGCGAAAACTTACCCCTAGGAAAGTGATGGTCACTGTTTGTTGGTCTAGCGCCGGTGTGATTCATCACAGCTTCTTACCAAACGGGGAGAGCATTACTGCAGATGCGTACTGTGAAGAACTGAACACAATGATGGAGAAGCTGGCATATCTCCAACCAGCATTGGTCAATCGCTCGTCTCCGCTGCTCCTACACGACAACGCGCGACCTCATACTGCACAGCAGACGGTCTCCAAGTTGCAAGAACTGGGGTTGGAAGTTCTCCGTCATCCGCCCTGCTCACCAGACCTTGCGCCTACAGACTACTACATTTTCCAGAATTTGGATAACTCCTTGGCGGGAAAAAAATTCAATACCCGAGAGGCAGTACAAAATGCCTTTGAAGAATTTGTTGCCTCCCGTCCAGCTGATTTCTTTAAGAAGGGCATTAATAAACTGCCACTTCGTTGGCAAAGATGCATTGATTGCATGGGTGGTTACTTTGATTAATACAAATAAAAAATACATGAAAACAAATCGTTTAAATTTTTTCATACAAAGCGGCAATTTCATAGGTAAAGACCTAATATTTATATCGATCTATGATATAACGTACGTCGACCGTCTCGGTGTCTGAATAGGTGAACACTACCACAACATCAGTTTAGAATGTGTTTTGTTCCAGGCAAACGCATTTCTAGTATATCACAAGCGAACTCACTCTGAGGAGCGCTCCTACGAGTGCTCCTCCTGCCCCAAGTCGTTCCACACGGCGAGCTCTCTGCGCGCGCACACACTCACGCACTCTGCACTGCGACCTCACTCCTGTGCTTTCTGCTACAACACATTTAAAACTAAACTAGGCCTTCAACAACATATTAAAGTAATTATTACACCGACAACACTATCTTTTAATAATCCTGGCAACATTGAAGTGCTTCGATATTTGTAGAATTTGTGGCGGGATCAGAAACTATCATTTGATGATTTTTATTTTTTATTTATAAGTTTTTCGTTATTCGACGCTAATTTACGTTAATATTTATAGAATGGCCCATTGTCCAAGTGAAATGATTTATAAAATACTAGAAACATTTAATCTTAGTTGTGACAAGAAACCCACCATTTTCTTGAAATGCTGCTTAAAGATTATAAGATCAATTCAAGTTCAGATTTTAAGAACTAGAGTTCAGTGAGAGTGATAAATTATAAAACAAACAAATTCATTTATATGTTGCTAACAGAAAAAAAGACATATCTTAGAAGAATTTGTTTATACTGAAATTTTAAGGTCGTCTTTTATTATCAATATTTAATTAAGATACATAATCCTTTGCAACTTTTGTTTTGTTTGCAACAACAGTCAGACACAGCGTTTCTATTTTTCCAGAGGCATTCAGGACTTCGTCCGTTTTCCTGTCAGTACTGTGAGAAATCATTCTCTCGCGCGTCGTGCCTCACTCTGCATGTTACTAAACTACATGCAAAACGTATGATACAGGATAAAGACCCATCAAAGATTATATCTATTTAAGATAATATACATTATTATTATGTCTACGTGTTTTTATTATGCCCTTTATTATTTTAAATTAATGTATTTCTAGGTAACCTTTATTCACGGACATTCTTGTGTTTTTTTTTTCAATTTTGAGTCTGCAACAACATTTACTATGGATTTAAAAGAAAAGATAAAGCAGCATTAAAATAATCCAGATTGTTCAGAGTAATAAGGTTTTTTTTTTTCATGGTAACTCTTAAATTTACTTTCCGTCTGATGGATTACGAATTATTTTAATTATTATTATTAGCCATTTTCATTCATAAAGTAAAATGGTTTAGATTTACTAAAAAAATAACGAAAATCCAAGTTAAAATATTTATCTATATATATGTTAAAAATTAGATATTTACGATTTTGCTTCATATTTTCTTAAGTATTTTAAATAAAAATATATCACTTAAAATAATAACTAATTTTAATGAGTACCTATGTAATTTTAGCAGTTTTATTATAGAGATATCTTTTGTAAACCAAAGGAGTAGGTGCCTAATTATACACTTTTTTACATATGCATATAATATTACATTAATTGCTACTTGATATAAATATTTGGGATTAATGTACCATCTACTAGCTCGGAAAGGAGAAAATTTGTTTCT
>JACEII010000012.1:727977-779069 GCA_014332785.1 Antheraea mylitta | reverse complement strand
GGACTATTTCTTGATACCTATGATGGATGGTTTCGAAACTGCATTATATTATTGGTTTTTGTAATAATCACGATGCTCTATGTTGATATAAAGGAAAGCAATGAACAGAATCTGAAGGTTCAAATAGTAATACTTGCTTTTACAAGGATTTAAAATTGTATGTGATGAAAGCTTTAAGTATATACATAATGAAAACTGTACAACTATTGAGATAAGGGGTCTTATTATATAAATTACTAGCGGGCCAGGCGGAATTTGTTCCACCCCGATAATAAAAAAAAACCTTCACAAATTATATAGTTAGACCTAGGGATGTTAAAAAATAATCGATTTTTAATTAAATCGATTTTTATTTTATTATAATCGATTTTTATTGTCGATGTTTATTTTCATATTAATCGATTTTTATAAACATCTATGCGACGGATGAAAAAAACTCAAAATAAGTTCATTATTATTTACAATTGAAGAGTGAGCATAGTGAGATAATATGTTTGTAAAAATTTTAAATGTTTTCTAGCCGCAAAACACCTAAAAGCGGCTGGCGAAAGTATTTTATAACGAAAAAGAATAATAGCACAGTAATATGCATGTCCTGTTCGATAGAATGAAAAATTTTGTAGTGAAACTACAAATTTAAAAAGAACATAGAATGAAAACATCCCACTGCCTTACAAGTAACATGAGTTACTATATCTTATAATGATTGTTGTGGTTCTTATGACAACCAAATACCGCTCTCTGTAAAATTAAAAATTTCAATAAAACTAAAAAGGTCTGTCATGCGAGTACAACATGTTCATTAAAAATGTATTATGGTAAACTCGACATCGATAAGTTTACAAAACTATAAATTATTATTGAAATTATTCAATAAACAAATTCTTCAATTTTAATTTTGTCAATCACACTATAATTAATATGAAAATTTAAAAGAGAACTTCATTGTTTTGAATTTTACAGTTAGAATTAATAATGTTGTCATTTTGTTAGGATGTTTATCATTTCATTTTTATTACGATATAATGTTTAATAGTACTGAAAATATCTATGGTATTTAATTTCTATATTCTTTACCTTGAAAGTTTAAAGGAACATTCATTTAATAAAAATTGTTTTGAACAGGTTATTTTTGATACGTATCATTTTATGTGATTCTTAATCTGATAAATTGTTATTTAAAATCTTTAGGTTTATTATAGGACTATGGAAAGCATGTCTATTTTTAAATATTATAAAAATCGATTTTTGAAAAAATCGATTATTTATTTTCAATAAAATCGATTTTTAACAAATCGATTATTATTTAAAAAAAGAAAAATCGATTCCTAATTAATCGATTTTTTTCATTAAACTCACATCCCTAGTTAGACCTCCTTCCTCATGAATCACTTTATCTGCTGGTCAAAACTGCATGAACATTCGTTCAGTTCAGTAATTGCTTAACGCCTAGGGTTTATTATATAGTTATTAAATAGTTCCTTAATATATTAATAATTTTATGATGGATATCACACCCGATTAGGCCTCCCACGGCAGCGGTTCAAGCCTAGGTTCGATCCCTCGGTACGGAGCCCTTGAGTGCGTTGCTTGAGCGATACGGTGACACACAAATATACATCACCGCTACAACACTACACGATCACCCCCACACACGTGCACGCCTACACGCTTACACATGAAAGTGGAAGGGTTTACTTTTTTTCCCTTATCGAACTGAAAATCTCTAAATTTTCCGATAATAAATATATGGAGGAGTTGTTGAGGCGTGTATGCTTGGTACACATATACGTTTCAACAACTCATATGAATAGTTAGCTAGGTTAGCTAAAATAGGTCGCGATTTTGCATGCAACAGGCAACAGCTAAGCCGAGATGTGCCGTGCACCCTTGAGCTGGTTGCCAAAATAAAATCGGCTGAGTGCCTTAAGCGCTCGCCTTAGTAATCCGGTGAAGCTGTTAAAACCTTGCGGGTCAATAGCGTAGTCATTTCGAAAAAAAAATAATTATAAATAAAGTTACCTTGATAATTTTTTTATACAAAGACCATACAGCCTAATAACTAAAATTTAAATAATTCCATTGAAATCAATTCAGTATCTTTTTAGAAATTCGCGCGTAACGACGTAACCCTATTGTTTTATTAGGAATATCTACATTAAAAAAATCGATGGATGAAAGCACTTGGAGGACAATTTATTGAAGGATACCTTTTTTTTTAAATTTTTACCAATTAGTAATATTATTATCTGTATCCAACATCAGTTCCGATTAATTAATAAAATTAAAAAAAGTTGAGGCACTCATAAGGACTACTGTTCTCTATTGAATTTATATAATAATTAGTGTCAATGACGATATTTAAATTTCAGGATTTTGATTGAAGATGGTGTTACTTTGCGGAAATCCATCATTTGATATTATAGTGGACGCCACTTTGCACTTCCGCCTGGAATTGATTGACCACTACTACGTCTAACTACAACAAAAAAAGAATCTATTAATCAATATATGTATGTTTGTTATATAATTATACAAAATATAACTAATATAAAAATTATTAAAAAAATAATCAAATTATGTTGCCGATTGACGTGTAATCTCGACAATCGATTACATGTGTTTCGCTTCGTCACGGAGCATCTTCAGATCGATGTTGACTCTTCCGTTATTAACATTAGCGTTATATTTCATGTCTATTGGCACTCTGAGATTAATTATATATATTTTTATAAAGTTTACTAATCAATAATTAAGTGTGATGTGCTGTTACTAGCTCGCTAAAGACGCGTTACTAGTCTGACGCGTAATTATAAATTTATCTCCTGTCAAAAATACCACTTAACGCGTCTAAAGAAGTCTTCATTTCAAAAATTTATAGTGTGGCTACTATAAATATCATGCTATCATGCTATCATGCTATCACTATAAATATTACGCAAGATCGTTATTAAAATTTCATAAGTTAATTAAAAAATGTAATAAGAATACCAATCAAGAAATTGTGTAATTAATCCTAAAATAATACTATTCTATTAAAAACACTAATAACGGTTTCAAGAGTCTGAATGTAATTATTAAAATAAAATTACAAGAAAAAAATGAAGCCACACTGTTAGCGTTTTATTCACCGGAAATATATAGACTTTGGAGTTTTAAATGTAATGTTTGTTAGTTCGTATTGTTTAATCATTAGAAATTTGTTACGTTTTTTCCAATACGCTTCTCATATTAAACTAGCATCAGACCCCGGCTTTGCATCGGTTCAATGTACTAATGTGATTTTACAAATTTTTGAACGATTTACTTACAAACAATGCAACTATTTTTTTTGTTGTGCATAATTTGAAATTTGTGATATGTTCTACGATATTTAAGATACTTATATGATATGGATGGAATGGTTACTTTAGGCTAACGTTAGCACGCAGTGGAATTACTCAAGAGGAAAAAAGACCCTGGTTTTCTTCATTCTTCAAATATTCGTCAAACATTCTTCATTGGTATTCACGTAATGATATATAGCCTATAGCTTTCTTCGATAAATGAGCAACCTAGCACTGCAAGATTTTTTTGAATTTGACCAGGAGTTCCAGAGATTAACCCCTACAACGTAATAAACTCACAAATTCACAAACTTTACCTCTTTATAATATATTAGTATAGATAAAAGGTGATTCTGATTTACATTAAATGCCCATTATAACGAACATATTTAGTTGGATAAATATTAATACTATGTTGGTCTAAATAAAGTCACAAATAATATTTTCTATATAATTCTGAGGAATGTATAAGACACATTTGTACATTACATACATTGTACAAGATACATAAGTCAATATTTTACTTCAAACTATGCTACAATCATGACATCGTTTCCGTTGTTTTCAAAATTCAATAGTTATGTTGACATTAATCCTAAAATTATTGCACAAATTCAAATTTTCTCACAAGGGTCCCGTATCAGTAAAGATATATACCTGGTTTATGATTAGCTTGAATTAGTCTGCTTGGGAAAACATATGTCTGAAAAACCTACGAATACTTGTATAGCGTTCTAAATCATAAGTAGTACATAACGCGAAGTACATAGGACTGTAGCTTTAATTAAAAGTTTTGTATATCTGCCCGCTGTCAATCGCACCCTACATTCACTTATATTTAGGTCACTGGGCCTCGGTTGTAAACATTTTTTGCGATATTATAGACGTCTTAATTACGACTCTGAAGTTTCCTTGACTTAGATTAATGACTGGAGCGTTTTTGATAAACCTGTGGTTTTATTTCTCGATTAGTAAAAATAAGCGGCTCAATCGTCCATTATAGTCGGTTGTGTGATGTAAAACACAAGCTAAATAAACCTTACCTTTTTGTTTGTTGTTATTAGGTTAAACTTGTTTTAGGATGGTGTGAATTGTATTTTATGTAACGAAAAAGAGATAGTATACTTTTAATGCACTGGAACTATATACAAAGAGAGAGAAAAACGTAGCTGTACCCGCGACTTCGTCCGCGTGAAACCTGATATATAGAATAGTGACTAAGAAAGTCAAGAATGTGTTTACTTTTCTCTAAGTACCTCATTTCTCACCAGATTAGGCCCCCCTCGGCAACGACTCAAGCCTAGGTCCGTTTCCTCGGTGTGGAGCCCTTGAGTGCGCTGCTCACGCGATACAGTGACACAAAAGTTTATATCACTGCTACAACACTACACGATCACCCCCACACATGTGCACGCTTACACATGGAAGTGGAAGGGTTTTATTTTTTTTCCCTTATCGATCTGAAAAAACTCTAATTTTCCGATGAAAAATATGTGGAGGGGTTGTTGAGGCGTGTATGCTTGGTACACATATGCGTCTCAGCAACTCAAACATATATGAATAGTTAGCTAGGTTAGCTAAGTTAGGTCGTGAGTTTGCATGTAACAGGCAACAGCCAAGCTGAGGTGTGCCGTGCACCCTTGAGCTAGTTGCCCAAATAAAATCGGCTGAGTGCCTTAACCCTTAAATGCATATAGTTGCCAAAAGTCTACAAATCAATTATTGTCATTTTAAAAAGTGACAGCTGTGACAAGTGTTTCAGAACGTATTTTATATCATAGCATAATGAAAAAAAAAAACGTGTAAGAGGGTCTTCAGACTATATAATAGGCGGGTAATTTGATATAAGCATTGTGAAGGTGGAAAAAGTTGGTTGTATGATAATTGGTGACTTTTAAATTAAGATTTAGTGATGATTAATTGCCGAAAAGAGTTAAAAAAAAACAAATATATTAGACGTAAGGTAAGAAATCAATATTATAACGTTTTTTTTGGCAATTTATCCTGAATGTGTTTGTATTTTCATTTTTATGTATGATGCCAAATGTCTACATCATGCGTTTATTGCAGTTTGCTTATTTGGGTATGGTTTTGGTATATTGCTTATTTCGCTTTTTTCTTCAGCATGTCGGGCTCTTTGGTAAAAAAGGAAATTGAGGCAGCTCTTGCTGCATTAAATGGTGGTGAGGTCTCCGAAGATGGTCAAGATTCCGATGATGATAGTATCGATTATTATTCAAACGTAGGGGACTTATTACATGAACTGGAAGATGAACACTTGGACAGTAACGATGACCCTCCCATAGTCTATGAAGAGGAGCACTTGTCAGGTGGTGCATCCACTGCGAGAACCTCATCATCATCATCATCGTCATCTCAACACCAAGTTCATAAATGTTGCTCCACTAGAGCAGAGGCTTTCGCTTAATGAGCAAATGTGTGTTTCAAAAATCGGCTATTTCATGAAGCAATATTTGCCCAATAAGCCCCATAAGTGGGGCTTCAAACTTTTTGTGCTTTGCTCTTTATCTGGCTATGCCTATAATTTTGAGATATATTCTGGTTCTGAACCAGACCTGAATGATAAAAAGGAAAAAAAAGAAATCACCATACCTTGCCCAAAAATCATAAAGGACTACAATGCCCATATGGGAGGAGTAGATCTGATGGATAGTTTCTTAGGAAGGTACAATGGATCATAATATATATAATGGATCATAAGATCCATAGGTTTATTTATGTATGAATAAGATTTTTCATCACCTAGCTAGATGCATAGTGTAGCCAAATGGCTACAATACATTTTTTTACAAAAATATAGTTTTTATTGAAACCGAGATTTTTTAAATTATTTTTCCTTTTATCTGTGACTCAAAACCTTTACTGAAATATTTATTTCACAATTAAATAAAAAATCATGCATTTAAGGGTTAAGCGCTCGCCTTAGTAGTTCGGTGAAGCTGTTAAGACCTTGCTAGGTCAATGGCGTAGTCAGTTCGAAAAAAAAAAAAAAAACTCATTTCTCTTAAGTCGCGTCGTCTTTAAAATGACCGAACCGATTTTAATGAATCAAAGACTAAAATCTGCCTAAAATTTATCACTCGAAGATACGTTTTAATGACCTCGTCCGGTACCGCTACGAAACACCCGAGAGGCAAAACTACAACGCCACCGGAACATTACTAGATCCTCCATATTAGAGATACATAATTTATATATATATAAATAAGGACGATTATATAGATTGACGTATCACTTAAATAACAATAATTTGCTACTTAATATTATCTTTGTGTTACTAATTATATTGGGGAAATGTGAGTAAATAGTAATTGATTTGACTTCCACAGTTCGGTATATAAAAGGCAAGATTCCGTCGATGTACACGCACTCTTATGTGATAGTTATTGTAAGGCGAAGCTCGGCCCGGATAAATAGGCACAATTAGACACTGTGCAGAGTGCTAATGATTTCCCTGACCGACCGGCTGACATATAAGTGTTTTCTAACATTTGCTTTTTTATTTTATTGAAAACAGATATACAAAACAAATACTATAAAAGTATAGACACGTTAGATTTACATTCTTATAATATATATATAGAAGTTAATAGATTATTTTCTGTTGCACCGTAGTGAGTATCGTGCACTTTTAAAAATCATTCTGTGTTGTGTATTATTAACATCGTTAATATATATATATATTGTAACAACCGGAAGCACATCTATCACGCCACGGTACTGCCGCCGGAAGTAATAGTATAGTAGTAGTGCAAATGCCTAGTGCTGCCGCCGGAAGTGTTCGCCATAGCCAAGCCAAGCCATGCAACTACTTCACCTGCCAGTAGCGCCATCTAGCCAAGCTTAAGCCACGCCTTAGGTGGGGTAGGGGCAGCCAGCCATAAAAGGCCGTGCGTGCGTCGACTCGAGGCAGTCTTGCACTATATTTACGCGCGGTAGCCTTTGCCATCTGTGTATTGATTTAGAAGTGGTCATAATGAATAAATGACTTGCTTAATATACAAAGTGACATTTAATTTTGTGTATTCTTACAAGTGATTATGATAATTAAACTTATGTACAAAGTGAACGTTTAATTCTGCGCGTTCTTACATATTTTATGCCTTTGCCATCTGTGTATTGATTTAGAAGTGGTCATAATGAATAAATGACTTGCTTAATATACAAAGTGACATTTAATTTTGTGTATTCTTACAAGTGATTATGATAATTAAACTTATGTACAAAGTGAACGTTTAATTCTGCGCGTTCTTACATATTTTATTAAGCACGACAAAGTGACTGCACTATACCTGATGGTAAGCATAGTACAATCCAAAAACAGTGGCGACCACTGAGAGACAGATCATCCATCGTCAGTCGCCGCTGTCATGCCGGCCATAATGACGAAAGTCGTCTGGTACTGGATATGCACAAGCTGATCCCGAAACGCGACGCGCAAAAGCGAGTCAATATGACGGGCTTTTTCGCCATGTACATGATGGTTGCGACCCAGTCGGGATGTAAAACCCTATCACCCCGCTATCGCCATTGCCTCGTTCGTTGATCAGCAGGGTGCACCACGTGCAGGTGAGGTTGGCTTGGGTGTCTGAAGTCTTAAGACCTCACTCGACACCCCTTACTCTCCAAAATATTATATTATTTATAATAACTATCCACAATAATACCGAAAACTAATGCTTATCACTTCCATAGTTCAGCCATTCTCTTAAAAATTAATGAGAGTACTAAGTTTCACTTCTACCGCGCGTGAACTCACATTATTTTTTTTTTGTGAAAGCTTGTTCACTCGCGTTATTTTAAATATTTCGCCAGCTCCAAGAAATTTTGGTCAGAAATTATTACGATATATTTCGTGAAAGAGAAACGATAAAATCCAACCGTAATATAATATCATAGTCCGACACGTAAGAGGGGATGTATAGGCTTAGAAAAGATCAGCGCAAACTCATCTCTCCTTTCAAACGTTAATATTAACTATTTTGTAGTTTTCCTTTCATGTATAACCTGGCCGTTATCCGATTTGCCCCACGGTCGAACCGTTCAACAGCTGTAAATAAACTCTTTTTGTAGAAAAACTTGATACATTTTATCGGAGAATTTTTATGAGATTTAGAGGCTGAAATATTCTTTAATAAAGATTTTTATTCATGTGAAACATTTATAGCGATTGTTAGTGTGGCGATGCGTCGAACAAAGATAATAGATTTTTTCCCATTTTTTCTATTTTGTGAATCCATAGTACCATCGATCAGATTCTGAATTTTTTTTCAATGTTAGAAAGGTATAGCTATTATCTCTCAGTGTTATAGTTTTTATTTTGTCAAATATATATTTTCAATAGTTAATCACAAGGACAAGGAATGTAATTAAAATCGGACAAAATCATTTATCGCTAATATTGAGATGACATTTATTGGCGATATATGTTGGTTAGTTTTTATTTTAATTAGACCCGGTACAAAACGGGTCTCAGAGTTTATGGACAAACATCATGACACTGACATTTTCAAGATATTGAATTATTAATATTTACATGTTTGCATTGGTTTGGTTTAATTTGAAGACGATTTGTAAATTATAACACAATATTCAACCTTTGATATATAATGAATTACGTTCTACGGTTAGTCGCGTTGTCGGTGGATCCCGAGAATTTCGTGAACCATCTAATTATAACTTTATTGTTAGGTTATAATAATATTATACAGCTCTTATATCTATTTATGAGTGCATAAATAACCATACTTACACCTTATAATGGTCTAATCGCAATTCGATTGAAGATCTTCAATGGTCCGAAAAACTCCCATCAAAGGCTCCGAGTATACTATTCAATAAGGCAAGGCGGAAAAATCTGGAAGAAGGATTCGTCGACATTCAAGACAACTTTTCCATTTTCGTCCCTACAGTCGAACAGCATTTATTGTTTATTTGTAAAAGAGTTTGGATACAGGCTGTAACAGTATATTATGCGATCTAGACTGTATTAAAATTGCTAGAATATTCTTTTGAAATTTCATAATATTAAACATGCTTTTAACTGACTACGATATTGACCTAGCAAGACTACAGTAAACATGCATTAACACATACCTATTTGAAATGAAAAAAAAAAAACAACCAGAGGCGTAGCTATCACTCTATAGCTGTGAGAACGATACGGCGTCACTAAAGACCGAACATCGTGTAAAAAAATTGGTAAAATCCAACCCATAAACCGAAATTGTTATTAATAGGAAATTAATTAATCAATACAATAATTACGGTGCTTCTAAGTAATAGTAGTTCCCAGGCCACTCATTGTAGTTAGTTGTACATAATTCAGAAGTAACAAATTTCTCTCTCTCAATACAATATGATACGTGACCCCTTTAATAAGACTACCTACGCCACAGAAAATATACAATACACAACTACAAAGATCAATGTGTATTCAGCCTTATACATTTTTCGCAGTAAATCTAAGCGACCTGAATTTAATATTAGGTTCTTTGTTGACCTTTCCGTACAAAAAATTGTAGTGAACGCAAATAAAATTGTTTTCTTATGTAAGAACGCGTAGAATTATACGTCACTTTGTACATAAGTACATCAATTATCGTAATCAGTTGTAAGAACACGTAAAATTAAATGTCACTTTGTATATAAGCACGTCATTTATTCATTATGACCACTTCTAAATCAATACACAGACGGCAAAAGCTACCACGTAAATATAGTGCAAGACTGTCCCGAGTCTTTTTTTTTCTCGAACTGACTACGCTATTGACCTAGCAATGTCTTAACAGCTTGCTGCCCCGAGTCGACGCACGCACCGTCTTATATGGCTGGCTAACCCTACCCCACCGTAAGGCGTGGCTTAAGCTTGGCTAGATGGCGCTACTGGCGGGTGGGGTAGTTGTATGGCTTGGCATGGCTATGTCGGCACTTCCGGCGGCAGCACTAGGCATTTGTACTACTACTGTACTATTACTTCCGGCGGCAGTACCGTGGCGCGATAGATGTACTTCCGGTTGTTACACTTATGTTAATTGATAGCAGTCGCCTGTGTTGTACCTTTACGAATGATAAATGTATATGTCGGCGCCTACCCGCACTAGTTGCGTCATCCGGTTACGCCTCTTTCCCTACCAATCGACTTCATTATAAAAGGAGCGGAGCGACCGCCGTTAAGTTGGTCTTGGCTCTGGCGACACGCGGTACATACGTACGCTGCAAGTCGTTTAACCTAGACTCTGGATAATTAATTTGTGCAAACGAATTAGTTATTTTATATTGAGGTATGTTATTACAATGGGACGATAGTCTGGATTAATAGTAATTAATTATTTTTTTATGGGTTAATTATTTTGATGTTATTATAGTTGTGGATTAGTGAGTTAAACATTTGTGGATTAATGTTTTGTAAAAATATGTAATATGTAAAAGATTAACCGGATCGAATTTCTTGCCGGTTCTTCCCGATAACTGGGTAGGTTCCCAATCGGTGGTAACATTGACTTTCATAAATTGAATAAAGGTATTTGATTTAATTATGACAATATTATTATAGTGGGTGGTAGTTAAGTTAATTATGACGATAATATTATAGTGGGTGGTTCAGTGAGGATATTATTTATATTTATCCGCCAGTCTACGCCGACGTCAGAAGTGGGATAGGGCTTTGCCCACAATTAGTATTGTTTCCATATAAATCCACTTCTGATCGCCGACATCAGAAGTGGTATAGGGCTTTGCCCACAATTAGTATTGTTTCCATATAGATCCACTTCTGATCGCCGACTGAACTTGAGAGATAGGCTCATTTATATTTCGTTTAATGACCTCAATATTTTTGATAACAAATTAAACAATTGTCATTGTTGATTATTGTTATTAATTGTAAGTTTCTTTGGTCTAGAACAGATGACGCTATAAATTAGTTTGTTGGTAGAAAACTGTAGCACCGACTGTTATAGATACGCGATAATAAAAACCATATGAAATCTGTTGCGTCGGGATCTCTTAAAAGACTCACATCCATACGTGTCCGGGTGAATCCTCTAACTGATGTACACAGTCCTGTGGGCTTTTCCGAGCGTTTGCGGTGCGCTGCTATCATTTGTGTTATTTTAAGGAACGAAATTAAAACGATATTATCGTATATTGTTATCTGGGCAATATGATAAACTGAATATTTGTTTACGAAATTAAAGTTTACCAATATAAATTCAAAAAGATAATTAAACACATTTTATAACCATGACGATTTAGACAACATCCAGTAAATTATATTTCAATACTCTTGATTATATTGACCATCCTGTTTTCTTTTCCAAGGGTTAATTTTAGTTGTTATAGATGAATTTATTTTCACTTTCTCGTTTATTCTTATTATATTGTTTTCTATGTCAAATGTTTATCAGTATTTAGTTTTACATAATCTAATTGTTTCATTATTATTTGTAGTATAAGTTATATCAGTGTGATAATGCGTTGTAGGTTTTCAACCCAATTAGTATTCTCCTTCCTATTATTGTTATTATATTATTCATCGGACTGTTGACTATTGCATTATCCTCAATAGTAAAAAGATAAATAAATATAACGTTTCATGATTGGGTAACATACGAATAAAAAAATATATGTTGAAAATATTAATTCAAAGTCAAACTTCCGGAAGTATCTAAAAACTTTTAAAGGGTTTAAAGAAAAAGGACTCAGTAACAGAATAATTTCTTGACATTTAATTAACAACATTACCTCATTTGCATCGACTTCATATAACATTTAAACAATAAAGCCGGCTTAAAATGATCTTTGAACTCGCCAAAAGGGATCTTTGAAAAACCAACACCAATAAATCAATTCGCCAATCAGCCTGAAAACGTGAAACATGGGAATGTTTTTCTTCATTGTGCTAGTTCATTATTATTATCAAATTTTACACTGTAATTTAACATAGATGAAGTTACAACCATTGCAATTATTATACATATGTATTATAAAGCTGGGTACTTTTGTTTGAATACGGATATGTAGCCTGATTAAAAAAAATGTTTTACGCTATATAAACCATTTACTGATAAAGGTTCTTGGTTACGCAACACCACGTGAGAACCTTAAGGAGTGAGGCAGTTGAATTTGACAAGGTAGTTGGCTCAAGCAAAAGCGACAATAACTAAAGGCGATAATTTAACATAACTGAAACTGTGTGGGAATTGCTAGTTCGTAATAAAACTAGTTTATAGTAATAATTAGTTATTTTTAATGTTAAAATTATAGATGTTAAGGTTCTCTATTGTAAAATAAAAAAAATAGGTATCTAAAAAACAATTCGAAAAATCGTCGTTCCTCGAAATATGCACTCATAAGATACAATTTAGTTCGATCATTTTATCAGATTGGAACAAATAGTATGTACTTGAACATTAATAGTTTATGAAAAGGAAATGCGGTTACTACCATGAGGTCTATTGAACTTAAAGAAGTTTTTTCGAGTGGCCCTTAAATAAGAGTTTAAACCAAAATAAGCTTTAGTATTCACCAAGTGATTTTAAATTGATGAGACCAAGAGTTGAAAGAACAGGAGTGTCTGTTGGATTGAGAGAAATCGCGCTTCAAAGAAAGAATTGACAGGGTCATGAATGCCATGACCGTTTGTTGGGTTGAATGGATTGTTGAGTTGTAGAATAAATAAGGAGTTTGTAATATGGATTGTGTTAGTCGTGACATTACTGATGATTATTGTTAATTTATTACACAACTGTTGCTGCTGAACTAATATTACGATTTTATTATGATCAGCTAAGAACAATGGAAATTATGTCTACCTATATATTTCTGTCATAAAATATACTTTCCAAGAAATTTATAACAAGGAAAATAAACTCGAAACTCTCGGAAATTACAATTCGGTTCATTTGTAGAAGTTTTATCGAAGCAGTAGGAATTTTTTTTCACACTCCGACGAATGCGTTTAAGCGAAAACGTAGAAAGCCCACTTGTAATCTTCCAAGTAATGCCCGAGATTAGGGTTACCAGCTCTGTGGAAGGAAATTCCCGGAGCTAAATTTTAAAAGCTAAATTAAAATCGACGTAGATTTATAGTGCAAAAACACTCATATAACAAATATTCAGAATAAATTATGATTCACCATCACACATAATTCCAAATCACGCATAAATACATACTTCTTACGAAAACTCGACAGATAATTACCAACCAAGTTCATAGTATCGCTTTTAAGTATCGGTGTGCATATGCACTGTAAAAATGATTCTCATCACAATTCTTGAACGCGCCAAAATATGTATAACTTCTAAACAAAATTGCAAAAGTTAGGAGAATTTCAAAAGTCGACGAAAAATTCCGGTAGATTCTCTGGAATTAGACACATGCGGTAACATTACCCGAAACTGTTCCGTTCAGTTTCCTTTTTATAATAATCGTCCTTAAGTTAAACATCTTTTCGCTTTCCCGTTTATTGATGGTGGATTATCGTTGAAAATAAAAATTGTATTTATTCGCGAAGCCGACTGGATTTCTACCACTGTTATATACGGAATAATGTAATGGATAGAATTGTGATAAAAAGCTAGTTGTTAATTTTTCGTTGTCTTCTATATTTTTTTAACGCAAATTAATGAATTTATTGCACTTTCTATTCGGAGACATAATAACATTATTTATCTATAAATCCAGTGTCATGATGTTTACCCACGGTGAGCTCAAAAGGTCTTTATGAAAGTTTGCATTTATATATAATTTGGCCCAACTTGAGAGATAGGATATTTTTGTTTCGGTTAATGGCCTCAATATTTTTAAATTACTTTAAACGATTTTCAATATTTAATGATTTTTATTAATTGTTTCAGTATTTAATGATTGTTATTAATTGTAAGTTTTAACAGTGTCGAACTGATGGCGCTTTAAACTAGTTTGTTGACAAATAACTGTAGAACCAACTGTTACAGATATAGATGGCATCATGTTTTAATTTTGAAAATAGTTTATTTTAATTGTTGCCAGCCACTCCATAGTGTGGCCGTTTTTTTTTAAAATTTCCAATTCGTTACGTATTTAAACATCCTAAATCTCAGTCGTCGATGTGTTTTGCAGATATATATTTTTACTATATATACACATACATATAGGTAACTTTACTGTGATGTGTTGTAAATATAGTTTAATATGTTACACTGTACAAGCATGTAGGAGCCTCGGGCTCACTACTGTAGGAGTCTAGACTGACTTGGACAGCGTAATAAGACTAGGGGTGCGTAAAATAGACTATTTTAGTTGAACTTCATATATAATATTTATATTATATTGTATGTATACAAAATTCGACGATTGATTGAGTAGTCAAGGCGAGAAATCGTAATAAAAAACATACTTACATTCGCATTTATAGTATTACTAATATAAATAGAGATTCGATTTGATTCGTACCACTTAATCTCAATACTGAGTGTTAGCAAGCTAACAAACGTAGTACGTTTTTATTTCAATAACGAAGATATATTCAAGGCACGTATAAGTAAAGCAATAAATCTAAAATGGCCGCCGTACTTCCGGGTCAGCTAATGTCACTGCCGGAAGTTGGTCGCGACGATTCTAGGGAGTGTATGTAGCGGTGGTTTCTAATTTCGGCTTTTCTGACAAAAAACTATATAATGCCATTGAATCACATGTCTAATGATATCACAATAATTAAACATCATCACAATCATCATCATCGCTTATAAAACCCATTTGTATGTATAAAGAAGAACATTAATGTGATGGAACCCATTGCAATTTAAGATCTATTCCTTTTTCTGCCAATTTGAGGACTTCACGTAATATAGCATAAGCTGTCGATACACCACTGTCTCCAGAGGCGCACCGAGCTAAATGTTGTAACGCACTACTGTTATCCATAAGAATAACTACCTGATTACATTGTAAGGAGCTAGTATAAGGTATTGTTCTGAAAATTGCCATGATTTCCACAGACATAATGGACATGTTTTCAGTATATTTGAAACATTTGGCTTCATTTCGAGTCGAATCGTAAAACGCAGCACCCGTATGAAGGTATCTTCAGTATTTTTAAATCCATCTGTATGTAAACTATACTAATTCTTATATTTTTATGAAGCTCTTCTAGATTTTTTTTATACCATAGCAGGCAAAGGGACAAGTGGGTCACCAGATGTTAAGTGATCACCACCGTCTATAGACACTTGTAACACCAGAAGAGTCGCAATAGTCGAATAGGGAAGGGGAGTAGGGCAGAGGAGAAGGAGGAGGGGGGAGGGTCTTCCGGCGCTCTCACTGACCAAACGAAACGCAGCAATGCAAGCACTGTTACTTCATTTCGGTTTTTTGTGAGAGGGTGTTACTACCCCGGACGAACCGAACCATTCATGCTGAAACCAGTATTAGCTTCAGCGTGGCTCTACCGCCTATATACCTATATATTGTGTCTAATTACATCGTTGGTATAAACTTTTTAGATTTTGTAATGCTATTTAGGTTTAAAACTAGAATATCTTTTACATTTATGTTATATACCCGTTTTTGAGCTAAACATATCTAAGATTTCTGATACTGTCATGGCAAGAGGTTTCTCTTTATTTACACAATACCTGTTTCGAATCTTATCGCACAGAATTTTAAATAGATATATTGTGACATTTTTCTCCCATATTTTGGCCTTTAAATGTATTTGTAAGCAAGTATTTTTCGTTTAACAAACAAAGGCGGAATGCATAGTTTTGACTTCATTACGTGTATAGGTGTACTTTTAATAAAGCCACCTATAATTCTAAGAGCTTGGTTTTGAATTCTGCCCTGCTTAAAAACATGAGTATTGGCACTATGGTCATATAGAAAACATCCATAATCTTATTCTACGGCGAATGAGGGAGATATATAATTTTTGCAAATGTTTAGGATGTACTCCTCAACTTGATCTAGTTAATACTTTCATTGAATTAAGCAACTTGATATGCGTAACCCATCACAGATTGATCATTTGTAGGTGGTAGAGCCTCACTGAAGCTATTTTTGGTTTCAGCATGAATGGGTCGACTCCTCCGGGGTAGTACCATCCCTCTCACAGATAACCGACGTGAAATAACAGTGCTTGCATTGTTGTGTTTCGTTCGGTCAGTGAGAGAGCCGGAGGCCCACGTCCCTTCCTCTTTCCTTCTTTCCCTTTCCTTCCCCTCCCCTTTTCCCATATACAGGCTGGCAACGCACTTGCGACGTCCCTGATGTCGCTAGTGTCTATGGACGGTGGTGATCACTTAACATCACGTGACCCACAAGTTCGTTTGCTTCCATTGATATAAAAAAAAAACAGATCTATCCAACCACATGCCTAAATATTTAACACATTCTACTTCCGTGAGACATTTATTATTTACATTAAGATTTATTCGTTGCCTCTTTCTACTTTTACTAAATATACAAATTTATGACTTAGTTTCTGAAAGTTTGAGGCCTAGAGTTTCTAAAAGTACCACCACTGTATTCAAGGACTTTTGCAATTTAAACGTACTGTCTTCTAAGTTTCTCTCAGTAGAGAATAATATAAAATCGTCGGCATATTGATATACCAAGCCATTACCTATAATTTTACAAATATTGGATGTTAATATGTGTAAGAATAACGGCGAATGCGGCGAAATGGGTTTCCTTGAGCCTAGTCCTTTAGATTTTTGTAAATGAGAATTGTTACGGGTGTTTAGGAATAAGTTTAAAAATATATGTCAACCAGTTTTTGAAATATCTATCTATCTGTCTGTTTGTATGATCACACATCATTAAAAACATATTGGGTTCTTGTAAAACTTCTTTAAGAGAATCATAAAGCATATCTATGAGTAACATTTATTCTTTGCTTTATTAAATTCAGTTTAATTTATCAAAAGTTATTGTACTTTTAATGACGACGCGACTTAAGTACGAGAGAAAAGTGGATAAGTAAATGGACTTGATACATTCAGATGAGTTTATTAATAACTTTCTTTTATATAAGGTTACACGCGGACGAAGTTGTGGGAAATGCTAGTAGATAATACTCGATTGATTAAACATATAATGTCATAATATACTTTTTTTGTCTCGCTTTTAGGGTATCAAGCAGTCTCTATACAATTCTATGCAACTAATACTAAAAGAATATTATGATGACGCTACATCCATTTTTCATATAAACGTTAATTTTATTTGCAAGGACCTAATATAGCTGTTACTGACCACTAAAATATTTTCAAGTGCAATTTATTCGTATTTCATATATTAGTAAGAACTATGTTGTTAAACCACCAAGAAAGTAATTCTACACTTTTTCGAATGAGATAAAAACTCCAGAGGGAAGAGCGAAACTATATTCATACCGTACATTTATATTTTTAAATTTTGACTGAGCTATCAAGTCATACTCTTCCCACGTAAGAAACTTCATCAACGTCTGTTAAGATAAGTAACATTTAATTTTTGAAATATTTTACGATTCCTAAAGGTATTGTTGATTGAAAATGGTGTTACTTTGCGTAAATTCATCATTAAATATTATAGTGGACGCTACTTTGCACTTCAGCGTGGAAGTATTATTGATAGTTTAATAGCCTATTAATATCTTAATGATGTATGCTTTCCGTGTACAAATGAGTATAATGATATAAACAAATATAAATACTGGTTTATTGACATCTAAAGTTAAATGTTTGTTATTTTATTTAATCTGTTTGATCAAATTCATTTCGCAGGATGGACCCATGGAATGATTGTTAATGAAGTGATACACTCTAGTTGTTCTTGGACTTGATGCTTCATGTCTTCTTTGCATAGGAATTGGTTATTATACTTCGGGCATTCTGCCTCTATGTACATGAATGCCTGTCTGTTACTTGCTATTAAAGGATAGGGAGGTATGATAGGCAGGTTATTTCTATTTAGGAATGATAGCTAATCTATATAAATCGTATTCTTGGATAAAACTATAGGACATTTTAAAGTAATAACTATACGCCTGTCCGAAAAATAGTGTCTGTTCCCAACACGTAGCATAAGTGGAAAATAAATTCTAACTTATAACTCATATTGGATATATATTTAAATTAACAATAGAGTAGTGTGTGCCCGATGCATGCAAAAAACTTAAAATATTCTTAAGCCTCGAAAGTTCTGTCATAATATCATCTGTATTTAAGATGATTATTAATAACTGAACAAAATTAACATAGTTAATAAGATTTATGTTCCAATGTGCATTGCCGTTTAAAAGAAGCGCTAAAGTACAATTAATAATTTCTTGATTTCGAACTATCTGTATTATAACTTTATTGTGGTGCACCATCCAATCCATATTTAAACTGATATGTTTTGTTAAATTAATGTCCAATTTTAGCTTGATCATTTTCCAAAAAATTTTATAGCGTTGTTGAATTTAATTGTATCTGAGTAATCGAGGTTATCAGTTATGCTCTTAATAACGGAACCTAGACCAACTATAATGCCTTTTTTATTGCGCTGGGCCTTTAAACTACTAAAGTGTCTTTCTGTAATTTATTGTCTAGATATTCAATTTGTAGTTCGTATAAGATAAAGGTGTCATTTTCAAGTTTATTCGTAAAGTCGGAAAACTGATTTTGTAAGATGTCAATTTGAGCTATGTAACATTTTGGCTGAGTTTGGAACATTCTTAAGGCGTGACTCAACTACTGGTTCGCAATATTTAAAGGTATATATGTGTATAGGTAGATCAGCTAAAACGGTGTCTTGAGCATAGCGCGAAGGAAGTTTTAGTCGAGTAGCTAATGGGTGGTTTGTAAAAATTCGTTGGTTCATATTCATTTTCAGGCTTGCGAGTCCTGTTATAGTTTTCTATCAAAGTCATTCGGTTAGTAAGCGCGGTTTTATTAATTAAGCGATATACGGTTTTCATTTGTTCACGATGGGTCCTTATATACTGCTATAGTAAGTGCTTGGTTATGTTCATTCAACCGGGTACCTAGGGTCAAAATGTCCGTATTTGGAGAAAACGTCAGTAAACGTCAGATATGTTTCATCTTGCACTGTAAATAGGTCAGGGTGAGTCGAAAAGATTTTGTCGTTGGTGGTACTATGTTAAATCTTTGTTTAATGGAATTTCTGTCATATTTGTCTTGACCACATGTAGTGCATTCGTGACCTCTCATTTAAGGTCAATAGTATTAGTTAATACAATAATAATAATATAGTTATAATTACCATTTTCATATTTCGTATTTATAAAATTGTATATGTATAATTTGTATAAAAATAAATAAAATAAATATAATTGAAAGGCACAAATAACTTTTTTATAAAGCTGTATATGTATTATTTGCGTATGTATAAAAAATAAATAAAATAATAAATTTAATTGAAAGTGACAAATAACAATTCTTGAAATTGTGTATGTATAGAAATAAATATATAAATAAAATAACATAATTTTAATTGAAAGGAATAAATAAAATTCTTTAGAGATGGATATATCAAGAGGACGGTTTTGACCTTAAACCGACCGGTTTTTGTAAATATTAATCGGAACTCTAATTAAGAAAAATTTGCTTGGATAACGTATTCATATGTTCTTTAAAAACATTTTTAAATTAAAATAAACTATAAAGTATCCTTCACCAAATTAGCATTTTTTTAAAAAGAAATATATATTAAAAACATATCTCTCTTATAGTTATGATAATAAAATTATTTTTTTTTATTAAAAATAAACTGTTCGGTTTGGCTCACAAAATTAGCATTATTTTACAAAAAAATATTAAAATGATTTTTGCTGTTATTCAGATTCGAACTGGGGTTACACGGGTTTTGTAAACAGCTGATTTCCATTTGAGCTATTTTTGTTTTGACAGCGGCGGCGAAATTTACCTTTATATTCTAGCTAGATCGATTTATCGTCCTCGAAATTACCTACATACTAAGTTTCATGGAAATAGATGACGCCGTTTCTGAGATCCTGAATATATAGTAATATAAAAATATACAAGAATTGCTCATTCAAACGTATTACATAGATTAGATAGATATGTAGAGTATGTATGTCGCGAGTTATTCGTACCTTATTTTTTAGATCAATTTCAGCTATTATTTAGTTCCGGAAACATTGTAGAGTCACAGAATAATCATTGCGAGTGATAGCAAGGTCATTATTGAGGGTTGTTTCGTTCCTTTTGTACTAAAAATTATTTATTAAGGCATTTCTGATACCACTCCAACACTCTGGGATACCGTTTAATTTCTCTATTTTTTTCGCGGGCTTCCAACCCTTACGTTCTATTAAGTATTTCGTTTAGTAAAGATAGATTGGAAAGCTCACTACTTGATCGGAACTATAATGTATACGGCACGTATTTGGTCACACAATTTTAAAAATAGAATTAATACATTAGGGTTTCCATCAAACTCAGGCACAGGGCGTAAGGCCTTAAAAATGGTAATGAAAGAAAAAGAAGCCTTAAAAATCAAGAGACATTTCTATAATATTATTAGTTTCTAAATGTCTATGTAAATACTATCTACAAATTTCTACGGGCTTGCCTATTCGATATAGGGCCTGCAGAAAATTTTCTGTTATAGCAAATTTGAAAAATTACTCTAATACTATCTACTAGGGTTTTTTTTTTCGAACTTGCCTACTCGATGTAGGGCCTGTCGAAAATTTTCTGCGATAGAAAATTAAAAAGTTACTCTATTCCTATCTACTAGATTTCTTCGGACTCGCCTACGCGATGTAGGGCTTGCCGGAAATTATCTGCGCTAGAAAATTTAAAAAAATAATACATAAGGATAAAACTAAGGGATAAGCAAGTACAGGAGCGATTCAAGTACTTACATGAAAAAAAATTATTTCGGTTCTTCTTGGCATCAATGTTTGGATTTGTCCTCCAGCCGTTGGCCTCCGGGTTCTTTTTCGGATATCCGGACCTCAGCAATAAGGTGGTTCGATGTGAGAATCCCCTAAGCTAATCCGAATATCCGAATATCCTACCGATTGCGCCAGTTACGAAGGTCAGAGCCGGAGGATCCAAAAAAACCAAATTACTTCAATTAATTTATTAAAGAAATAGAATTACAATTAAAACTAATACTAGATAGAGAACTTCCGAAGTTAGGATAGCCCTCGCCTAAGACTACCATTCTGAGAGTGTAGCCGATGTTAGGCTAAGTCTCACACTAAACTAAACTTATCAATGCTACCGATGCTAGGTTAACATGCAGTTTAAACGTTGTTTCGTACAAGTTTTTATACATGAATAATGTGGGAACGAAGGATTCGGACCACCGAACGTTTCCACCAAGTTTGTTCACCTGTTGTACCGTGGAAATAGCTGAGTCGTTGCTCTGAACACCTGCAGTGCCTTGAGACTGGGGACTCGGCTTTCTTAGTCATCGACTGTGGTGTGAGGCGATGGCGTAATGCTTTGAACACTTACAGCATCATGGGACTGGAAATCTTAGTCAGCAATTGTGGTGTGTAGCGATGGCGTAACAAATGTAATATGTTATTTTTAACAAATAATATTTACTCTGATTTAAGACTTATCGTGTATTACTTGTATTGGTGAATACGTTCACTATTCTATTTTTTTAATACTTTGCTTGTCTTTTCTACTATACCTTCGAAGCTTAAAATTATATCCTAGCTAACAACAAAATGATTTTTTCTGATATTTCAAGAAGGAATCTATATATTTGATAGCTATCTAGGGTTCTTTACGCAAACACAACATTCTAAAAATTCTCTAGTCTTGTTATATCAAGTATCAAGTTTGTATGCAAATACTAGAAAAATTAAATGATGTCTGCAAATACTCTGAATAGCTGGATTTTATATATGGCCGGTATGATCTAATTACAAGGAACTAGTCCTCCCATGTTTCAGACTTCATAAAACCAGTAATAGTTTTTAAGGTAATAAGTGTTAGGTATTACACCAAAGTCCCAAACCGTATTACGGATTTGCCAGAATGTAAGTTTAAGTGCCATGTCAAGCGGGTTTTGGTATCAAAAGTCTATTATAGACACTATATAATGTTTTGACGTTCATAACCGCCTTCTCAGGGCCAAATTTAAATAAAGTTTTTTTTATCTTGATTTTGAGCCTGTTAAACAACACAATTTATAACGTATTTTTTTTTTAATCATAGGAGGCAAACGAACTGGTGAGTCACGTGATGATAAGTGATCACCACCGTCCATAGACACTAGTGACATCAGGGACGTCGCAAGTGCGTTGCCAGCCTGTATATGGGAGAAGAGGGAGGGGAAGGAAAGGGAAAGCAGGAACGAGGAAGGGACGAGGGCCTCCGGCTCTCTCACTGACTGAACGAAACACAACAATGCAAGCATTGCTATTTCACGTCGGTGATCTGTGAGAGGGGTGGTACTACCCCGGAGGAGCCGACCCATTCATGCTGAAACCAAAAATAGCTTCATCGGGGCTCTACCACCTACATAGAGAAATATATTTAATTTGACTTATTTAAGCATCTTTGTTTGTGTTAATAAGTGCAAACAAATAGACCCAACTTCGTCTTGGTTATGATAATTAGACGACTATGTAAGTAAATAGATAAAATTCTCTCCGCGGAACAAACTCTCAAGAGCATCATAAAAGTGATGTAAACTAGGAATATTTGTTATTTGTTGTTTCGGTTTTGTTCACTTAACACCTTATGCGATGTTTCTGAATATTATTTATTTGACTATTCTAAGTATATTGTTATGGCTATGGTACCGATGGAAGCGTGTTCAGGGGTACTGGGCTGTAAGGGGAGTGCCGTTTTCTCCACCGCATCCCATCATGGGCAGCCTCACGTTCTTGCTGAGAGAAAACCCTGTAAGTATTCTTTTTTTAGCTAACAATCCCTCCCAGTTTTGGATATGTCTAACGCGCTAAGATAATTTCATAAGTAGGCGATTGCGCTTATTTTTCGACTTTTTATTGTTTTAATCTATACATATAATGAAAATGTAGATCTAATGTGTCTGTATTTTTAGATTTCTGTACAAAAATGTAGGTGTTTAGGAATTAAGTTGTCTGTCTGTTTCTTTGAACACACATCACTGCTAAAGACCTTCATTCATCATAAACTTTATTCGAGAAAATCATAAAGCATACTTTCGAGTAACATTTAGTTCATTACAATTGGTTCGGTTTTCAGAAGTTGTCGTTTGAATGACGATGCAACTTACGTACGAGAGAAAAGCAAATAAATAATTAGACGCAATACATTCATATGATTTTATTCACTGTTTTGTATATCGGGTTCCACGCGGACGAAATCGCGGGCACAGCTAGTGAGTAAATTAAGTGAAATTTTATTTGAAAGTTACACTAAGGTATTCATTGAAATATTATATTACATAGTTAATATGTTGACCTATATTTAGGGTACAACGTGATTATTATATTTAACTCTTTATCTTTTTAATAAAATGTGTAAGATAAAAATAGATACAAGTACTAATTTAAAGTAGGCCACTATGCAACTACTGAGTAACCGAAACAGCTAGTGTTTTGAATTAAAAAAAAACGACTCAAACGTATGTCGTCGGTCGCACAGAGCGACGCGTAGGTAGGTATAGGTAGGTCAAAACTTTTTTATTTCTGTGCGAAGAAATAATTTTCATATATCACTATCTACTACATATTATAAAAAAAAATCATCTGCCACGTCTTTCTTTCTGTTCGTCATCGTCACTAGTAGATAAAGTGATTCCTGACGAATGTTTATGTATATAATTTATCGCGATTTTTCATTATCAAGGCGGGCTAGTATGCGATAAAAGTTTACACTAGAATCTTTATGAGCGTAGGTCGGTGTTCGCTAAGTAAGAATGAATTAACAGGGCGAACCGGCCGCTTGGTGAGCCACACTGTATCGGAGGAAATGAGCATTATCGAAGAGAGTCGATGTGTCGACAAGATACTATGCCGTGCGGTTGCTCTTACTGTAACCCAAAATTTGCTGAAGCTCATTAACCGTTAGTTAATTGTTCATCATCGTCAGCATATAAAGAACTCACTGCAAAGCCATAGGCTGCTTCCCAAAAGAAGGTATGGGAATAATCACCATTCAGCTCACGACGTATTGACGGTCACAAACTCTGAGAAATCCATAGATCTATGTTGTTCCCACATACAGTGGTACTACAAGAATATTTTTCAAGTTCAGATTTCCTAAAGATTTTTTCTTTCACCGTCAGTCGAAAGTGTTACCAATTAAAATTAGTAAAATGTACGCGAATTTCGAAAAATTGTTTGGTACATGATGTTCCACTGGGCAAACCAGTAGATTGCCATTTTTCTTCCAAAGGAGGCGGCGCTTTGCCCAACTCCTCCTGCCATCGTAGCCGTGCCTGAGGGAATGTAGTCGGAGGGCTCATCCCCTCAATGCACAGGTCTGGCGAAATTGGGGGGGGGGCAGCTGGTGTGTGCCGAGCTGCCTCTCTATAGGTAGGAGCCCGGCGGCCACCTTCTGCTGGGCGGACCGTTGGGGCGGCTATCTAAGGGGAATAGCTTAGTCCGATCCCTTGCCGCCCCACCATCACGGTCTGTCGGTACACCGTGGGGTTTTAGTCCGTGCGAGTCGGACATCACCCACTCTCTCCCCTGGGAGGGTGGATATCTATAAGGGACTTCCCCACGTAAAAAAAAAAGTTGTCAAATAAAACGGCTGAGTGCCCTAAGCGCTCGCCTTAGTAGTCTGGTGAAGCTGTTAAGACCTTACTGGGTCAATAGCGTTGTCATTTCGAAAAAAAAAACTTCTAAATAAATAAATATAAATTAACTAATTTGTAATCATACATGTGTCTAGATCTTTTTTCTGAATAAATAAATGTATATAACTTTTACAATGTTTCACAAAGATGCAATGACCTTAGATAATCTTTTATCAATACGGAACCTAACATTGTAAATCTTCATATGTTTACGAATATTAAGTTTGTTTATATAGAATTATTGTAATTTATTATTGTAACACGAGTAAGTGACCGCTCTTTTATTATATGCTAGGGAGATTTTTAAGAAATCTAGAATTAACAGCAGCTGGATGTACACATCGATTACAAATTTAGACGAGTGAAAATAGTCACAATTTCGTGCTTATAACCATGCATATTCTGGAAGCTTTCCAAATGATAGAGATAGAGAGACTTAAGATACAATAAATCTGGTCTGGAGTCTCTAAAAAAAATTGAGGTCACACCTTAGTTATGTTATTAATATGTTAATGAATCCATGTTTCTAAGACGCTTTCCTTAACGAACCTTATATGATACGGATATCTTACGTGTAGAATGCAACAATAATAACAAATAACACTTCATGATAAAGATAACCAACTTCATATCCTTATACGAGGAACCCTATAGGGATAGGCGTGAGTAATCGAGCCCCACTTTGCGGAGCTTGGGCCGCGAGTTGCTAGGGCGGCGGCGGTACTCGGCCGGTTGCTCCCCAATATTGGGGGCCGGGTGCCGGGTGCCGTCGACTCTTCATGGGAGTCGTGTGGGCGATGGCCGCCTACGGGGCACCTGTCTGGGCTGATGCCCTCGGTGCCATCAACGTGCGCGCACTGCGCAGTACACAGCGTACGGTGGCACTGAGGGCAATCCGGGCATACCGGACGGTGTCATCGGCGGCGGCCTTTACGCTCACCGGCTCCCTTTCCTGGGAGCTGGAAGCTGGGGTGCTCGCCGCCGTGTACGAATTCACGGCGGCGAGGCAGCGTCGTGGGGAGCCTCCGGCTCCCAGGAAGATAGAAGTTAAAAAGCGGGAGTTGCGGGAGTGGGCTATAGGGAGGTGGATGCAGGACCTGGCGGACGCGCGCTTCGAGACGTACACCGTTGACGCCGTCCGCCCGGTCCTGCGGGAGTGGATTAGGAGGAGATGGCTCTCCCTGTCGTTCAGGCTGGTGCAGGTGCTGACCGGACACGGTTGTTTCGGGTGGTACCTGCACCGGATCGCTCGCAGGGAGCCGACCGCCGCCTGCCATGAGTGCGGCGCTAAGGAAGATACCGCGCAGCACACTCTCTTTGAGTGTGCTGCGTGGGAGATGGAGCGCCGCACTCTGGCGGTGGTGGTAGGAGAGGATTTGTCGCTGCCGAGCGTGGTCTCGTCCATGATGGGACGGTGGGAGGGTGGGTATCCATATGGGATTTCCCCACGTACAAAAAAATGCGTGAGTAAAGAAGAAACATATATAGTGTTGGTACATCTGTTATTGTAACTCCAAAATATACTAGCTAAATACCTACCTCAATCTGAATGTCGAACGTTCATATTGGATATCCATTTCCCTTTCATAGTTTGCAACGAAAGAAATAGAATATAGTAGCAATCGGTTGTGGCTCCACCCGTGTTAAATTGCAATATAAAACTGAATGTCAATAAGATGTCATTCTTATTTTATGAGTGATTCCCATTTAGAATAGTAGGCGTTCATTAAACTTAGCTGTATCTGTCTATGCTCGGTATTTGCCCTACTCTCGTGCGATCTCCGGTATATATTCTTAAGCTTATGGTAGTTACGATGTATCTGACATAGTGAGAGGCATTTCAACAGGCACATTAGTAACTCTTTTCAAATTTCATATCACTCTGTCTTTGAAGTATTTTTGTTTCGTTTGTTCCCTGCATTACATTATTGCATTGTTGTATTTTTAATTTAATGTTTTTATTGTTTCTATATTATGAGTCCTGTAATATTTTCTTTATTTCGCCGACTATATATTGTATGAGGGTTGTTATGGCCCACCCATTGAAAATTAGCGCTGTAGTACCTCTCAGTTGTAATGCTGCATGTACCTGAATGGGAGTGCTATTGTTGGACGCATCTAATTTACTTTATCTATGTTTTCTGTATTTATCATGTGGCCATGATATTATCCAACAATAAAAAAATCTTCCTTGCTTCTTTCATATACAAGTATTTAGGTTCACAATTTAATATCAGCTATGTTTGTCAATCGAAACAAATCTGAGCGAATACTAAGATTGCTTTGCGGACGTAACAGTGGTGCGTTTGTATAACTAACACAGGTTCTCATACTTTAAATTTTGATTTTTCAGGTTATATTCATGAAAAAAATTTATGAAGATATCAAATCACCTTACATTGGCATATGGTTATTCTGGCGTCCAGCTCTAATTGTTAACTCTCCTGAGATAGCTCGTAGAGTACTCGTGAAGGACTCTGACATCTTCAGGAATCGATTCAGCACCTCTGGAAAGACAGACCCCGTTGGTGCTCTAACTCTATTTTTGGTAAATGTGAGTAAAAACTGAATTGACTCGTATAATACTTTTTATTCTGGCTCCAGGGGAAAAAACTATTAGGTTTTAGTTGACTAGAGGCTGTGTAAAAGTTGTTGGGCGTTCTGAATATAGTCCTAACTCCAGATTTGCATGTTAAGTTGTTTTGATGTTATCACTACAGTTTTTGGACCAAACAAGTCTCAGGTTGCACCCGCATAAAGTTAAAAGTATTTAGTTTTATTAAGAGTTAATTTCAGAGACAATTCAAAAGTTAAACCTAATGATATTTTTATTATTTTTACTGAAATATATACACGGTCTTTTGGAGTTTTCAGGATCCTATTTGGTCTTCTATTCGGCGGCGTTTGTCAGCCGTCTTCACGGCTTCCAAACTCCGGGCTGTACAGGATCTGGCAGCGACAAAAACGGCAGATCTGGTAAAACGCATCGCAGAGGATATGCACCAAGGTTTTATTAAGGATTTGAGGGTAATTAGAAGATGAAATCTTATTTCATTATAATAGAGTGAATTATTAAGAGAATGTGAATTTGTGGACTTTTCTGATCAATAAAACAAATAAAACCCAAAGTTAGTGAATAAGTGAAACCCAGAAATTATATGTATACTTTAAAAACCAACTTGATGATGTTGCGAGTAGTGATGTCATGGCTTTATGAAATTTGAAAATCCGATTGCACTGAAAATTGTAAATCAAGTCTATTTGATAAACCTGTACTTGCAGAACGCAAGCTGGCATTGCAAAGTTCTATCAAATGCGTGAAAGAAGTTTTGATAAGATTCTTTAAATGTTACTGATCTTCAATTATAGATGCTGTGTACTGACTTCACGACGGATGTTATTGGCGAAGCTGCGTTCGGTATTTCCTGTGAAACTGTTCGTACTGGTGACAGCACCATGCGGAAGGTTACAAGAGAGCTGATGAGTTTTAATTTGCATAGAGGATTGTCGTGGTCCAGTATCTTTTTTTTACCAGAGCTCGTTGATTTATTGGGGTATTTTTTTATCCTTACTTAGTATTTTTTTTGTATCTTAAGGAAAAATTGTCTTTCATTTCTCCATCGATATCATATTGAATAGTGATATTGGTGGTTAACTCCCAAAGTTAAAAAATACACTTTATCAATTTGGCAATAAAAACAAGTGATTTTCTTAATGTAGAATTACATGATCCCGCCTTGATGACTGTGATTTTGTTCAAGACTTCTTGACAAGACAATACATTAAGAGTTAACTTAAATCTTACATAGGAAGCAAATTA
The DNA here is from genome assembly GCA_014332785.1 of Antheraea mylitta. Taxonomy (NCBI): domain Eukaryota; kingdom Metazoa; phylum Arthropoda; class Insecta; order Lepidoptera; family Saturniidae; genus Antheraea; species Antheraea mylitta. The sequence continues at coordinate 750,151 of JACEII010000012.1, read as the reverse complement.
TTTCAACTCTTATATACTATACTATATAAAGCTTTCGTAAACATCTGTTCCAGTCTTTCATTATTTCCGAAGAAGACGGTTGAGATCTTGAGGCATATTATTCGCGTCATAGCGGAACAACGAGGTGGAGCTCAAAGACAAATAAAGGAACCAAAAGACCTCCTCGATGCTTTGCTTAAGATTAGGAACGAAGCTGTCCAACGCGGTGAAGGTATGCTGCAATGATTTGCAATTACATATAACAAAATATTACTTGATTTGATCAGATAGCTATCTATATATGTGATTTCTATCAACAAATCTTACATGCATATTACGACAGTGGTTCAAATACCAGAGGTTGCCAGACTCTTTGTCTCATAGACCACTTTAACAATTTAGCTAGTTCCAGTGGACCCCTGCATCTACATTTCAGTAATATTCCCAAAACCCAATAGTATTTGTGTAATCGAAAGCAAATAAATTTTCGTGAATCTCCGCTAACGTAAATCCTTATTATTTTGTCACGCCCATGTAGACCCCCGTCGAGTCTTCCATGAAACCCTGGGGGTTCGTCCACCTGAACCACTTTGGGAACTAATAATCTATACTATTTATGATATGATTTATCAAGTTAACTTGGTAAGTTTCCTTAATGCTAAAATTTCGACACTGTAATATGTTTTTAAAGTAATCTCTTTATTGATAAACTGAAAAGTGACCGCAAAATATTTATTATTTGTTTTTGTGGAATTTTCAGAGATAAGTGAGGATTTAATTTTAGCCCAGGCCACGAACATGTTGCTGGGTGGTTTTGACACCTCTGGATCAGCGATCACTTGGGCGATATTGGAGTTAACACATAATTTAATGATACAGGTGTAATATTTAATATTATAATTGTATTTACTTTAACAATCCTTCTATAGGTTTATAAAAATTGCCCTACTTGACTAAAAAAAGTGTGCATCTAAATTAAAATTGATGGATTGGCATTGACCTTGGTTAGTAATTACTTATACAAGAAAATTGAATTATTAGGGACGATATATCACAGACATGGAGAATACAATTAAAGAACTATGACCATCTATTTATATTACTTGAAGCATGATCTGTTTATTATCTAGGAGTACTTATTGTATCGTCTCTTTTTAACCGAAAACCAGTGACATTTAATTAGTTCAGGGTGTATTTTAATTAAATTACTTCTGAGTATTTAATTATTTAATGCATGCTGTTTTATTTTTATGTTTTTCTACTTAATATGTGCAAATCTCCACGCTTGCATTTAATTATATTTATAAAATATTTTGAGAGTCAGTCATGTTCAAGCACTTAGTAAGGTACCATAAAACATTATTGTAACACAAAAATAAACTAAACTTTATTCCCACAAACGAGCACCCGAAACATATGTAACGCAAAGAGTTGCTTCTAATCACATAAACCGATAAAGTTTTCATTCAATTTAATAACAATACATATATTTATTCGATCTCACGTTAATAAGAAAAGACAGTTTCTCAATCTATCCAGCGTAACATAAGTCATCTAGTACAGAAGAATAATGAGAAATTGACAAAAAGTATTTAATGAAGGCGCTATACTCGTATGCAGTGATTAAAACAATGAATAATATTTGTAGGAACGATTGTATAACGAATTATCAGAAGCTAAATTGAAGTTAGGAGACAAGGATTTCGATGCTACAACACTTTCTGAATTACCGTATCTCAATGCAGTCATTAATGGTGAGTAAAATTAGACATTGATATTGAAACGAACCTATTTGGTATTTAGACTTATTTATCGTGCTACTTAACAGTAGCAATATATGTTAATTTGCAAGTCACACTAACCTTCTCTGAAAACATCATTAGGAAAACTGAACATGAAAAATATCCTTATAGTACATTACCGTATGTCTGGTATATACAACAATCGCTGTCTTCTGAGTTTGATATCGTTCGGGATTCTTTCAGGAAGATGTATATGATCTTGTAGTGGGTCTCTTACAAGCTGGTGATAATGAGATGATGATGATATATTTTTACTTAAATTAATAGTAAATTAGTTTTCTAAGTCAAATTAAGTTGATCTTCGACTACATTTTCACTATATACTATCAGAGCTCCAGATAAATTTGTTTTTAAATATTTTCAGAAACGTTAAGAAAGTTCCCACCAATGGGCTGGATTGACCGAGTAGCGGCTACCGATTATGTGATTAGTGAGAAACTAACCATTCCAGCCGGTACTCCGGTTTATGTCAATGCAGTGGGCATGCAATGGGACCCTGATTACTTTTCAGAGCCCGAAAAGTTCGCCCCCGAAAGATTCATGCCAGAAAACGAAGACAATATCAAATCTTACACGTATTTACCTTTCGGGGAAGGCCCAAGGAAATGTATAGGTATCAATATGTTATTCCATTATCTTATTAAAAAACCCCATCTGATTTAACGTTTTTATTTATATATATATATATATACTAGCTGACCCGTGCAACTTCGTCTGCACCAAATTGGTTATCACTGGTTTCAATTGTATTTTTAAACGCGAAAAAATTTAATAAAACTGATACCCGATTGCAGCCACAACTACCGTTTCCTATTGTGAATCCAAACTATCCACGGATTCACTGAAACATATACCCAGGTTACATGTGATTTTATTCATCCGAACAACGGGCTACCTGGCTGTCGGTAATAGTTGCGTTTATTTGTGCATATCCTACCTTTACAGACAAAAATATTGATTTTTAAATAATTTTTATAGGATGTTTGTTTTTCACTAACTTTGAAACGTTATTAAAATTGAATTATTATTGAAAGACATTTTGGTATTAACAATAATGTGCTTGATTCTATTTTTTTGAAATAAAAATAAAAGTAATCTTAACCTATGTTAGAATAGCAGTAATTTTATTATTATTTTATTTAGATATAAATAAGTACAAATTTCATCTTTCGCACTAATTCAGTTATTAACTCAATATTTAGACCGACTTATCGCTATAAAAATAATATGTGTATAGAATACAGCTATAGGTATAGTTTAGTGCAGTACTACTGGCTGCACGATAAAGATAGCGATAATTGTGGCAGCGTATGTTATCAACGCATTTTTTTTTTTCGAAATGTATACGCTGTTGATCTGGAAAGGTCTTTACAGCTTCACCAAACTATTGAGGCAAGCGCTGAAGGCACTCAACCGACTTGGGATGTTTGGGCGACCAACTCAAGGGTGCACGGCACACCTCGGCTTGGGCTGACGCCTGTTTTGTGCAAAAATCACGACCTATCTTAGCTAATCTAAGCTAAGCTATCTAGATATACGTATATAAGTTATTGAAACATACATGTATACCAAGCATGCGTGCCTGAACAACTCCTATATGTATTTTGTTTCGAAAAAAATTCTCTAAACTATATAGGATAGGATAGGATAGGGAATAATAACGATAGAACTCTTTGTCGTTTATTTCTCTGAAAAAGAAAAACAGCATGTAAGCGTGCACGTGTGTATAGGTGATGTGTGTGATGTTGTAGCAGTGATGTAAAGTTTTGTTTCACTGTATCGCGTGAGCATCGTACTCAAGGGCGCCCCACCGAGGGAACGGACCTAGGCTTGAGCCGTTGCCGAGCGGGGCCTAATCTGGTGTGTGGGAGCGAAATTTACCCCCAGACCACGGCAGCGTGATCTGTGATTATGCCGGCGTGGGCGGGAACACGCTCTGTTTGAAGAGACAGGCTGGTACTGATCTTTCGCTGACGTGATTGAATCAGGAGGGTCGATAAAAATATGTCGCGGTCGTGTTCTATACTGCGCAGCGTTGGATACGGGTTCATAGTTCGCGGCGGATACCTCTAAAATGCTGGGATGATTCGCGGCTTTTCGAAATAACTACATGTGAGTGATTTTATATACGCCCAGACAGAATGCATCTCCAGGTCCCTGTGAAGATCCTCATTCCGGACGTACCATGGGGCACCGGTAATTTTACGTAGAGCTCGGTTCTGGAAAACCTGGAACTTTTGAATACAATTTTGCGCATGTGCAAAGACCGAAAACTGTACGTCATAATCGGACGGATGCGAGTTTTATATAAAGTGAGTTTATGTCTGGGGGACATTTTACTCTTATGACAAAGCAAATGATAGAGACGACCCAAGACCATAGCGGCTTTGTTTCGCACTCTATCTATGTGTGAATCGAAATTTAATTGTTTATCTAAAGTGACGCCGAGACATTTCACATCGCTGTTTGTCGACAACGCATATATTTAAGATGGCGTCAATCCCAAGTCATACGTTTACGTTTATCGTTGTTTCATTTTATATGGTGAAATCTTAATATCAATAATGTTTAATAATATGAAATTTGTTCTTTGCTATGGAAAAAAATAATTGGTTTGAAATTTATTATTTTTATTTATAAAATATAGCAGCGGGTGTATATATGATTGTTTATAAAGAAATGTGCCTGATTGTGATAAATTCATGCTTTTCATTGCATTTAAAAGTTACTGAAAAAAAAATGTTCCTAAACCTATTCATAAATTAAAATTAATTAAATCAAAATGCGCATTGAAAATACAACGTTAACCGGCTACCAAGTGTCCTTTCGGGCTAATACCACCATCTCACAGAAAACCGACGTGAAATAACAGTGCTTGCATTGTAGTGTTTCGTTTGGTTAGTGAGAGTGCCGGAGGCTCACCTCTCTTCTCCTTTCTTTCTTTACCTTCCCTTACCCTCCCCCATATATAGGTTGGCAACGCACTTGCGACACCCCTGGTGATGCTAGTATCTATAGAAGGCGGTGGTCACTTAACATCACGTGACCCACCTGTTTGTTTGCCTCTCTATGGTACAAAAAAATATATATTGGTATATTAAAGAACCAGCTATTCTAAAATTCTTGTTCTTTCAACGTTGCCGGCTCTTGTACTAAGGTGTCGCAAAAAAGTCTAGTTACGTTAACTAAATTTTTTTGTTTTTCATTATCCTGGAGAACAAAAAGTATCCTGAATGTAGCCTTGTAATATCAGTTATTACTGTGTCAAGTTTCGTCAAGATTGGTTCAGTAGTTTCAGAGTGATGCGTGTTCATAAGGACAGACAGACAGACAGACAGACAAAAATTGTAAAAAGATTATTTTTGGCTTCTATATCGATAACATAGTCTACCCTGGTTAAAATTTTCAAAAAATATTTAATGTACAAATTTCGACTTGTTACAGTTTTATTATAGTATAGATATATGCATATATTTTTTGGATTAATCTTTTTTCTCTGGATCTTGGATTGTAAGAATAGTTTTCACAATCGGATTCGGTAGGTGGCACTGGTGACAGGACAAGATAGATATGTGTTTTGCATTTTTTTTTGTTGGGATGGTAAAATTAGTACCAAGAATTCATATTATAGTAGTAAATATGCATTTACTATTGTCTCAGGTTTATTATAATTAAAAAAAAACTCTGAAAAGAACATTAACGAAATGTATACCTATATGAATACTAGTTGAGGAATGTACGTATGTATGAATACTCTTTCATCAAAATATGGAAAACAGTGCGTGTATCAGTGTCTATACAGTGAGGATATGAAGCTTTTTAAAATGTAGTCCGGTGAAGCTGTTAAGACCTTACTGGGTCAATAGCGTAGACATTTCGAAAAAAAAGCTTTTTAAAATTATTTTTAAATTATAACCATAAGATAAACTACATATTATATGAAGTCCCTTAGTATAAACATTCAACCATAGATTTAACGTAACATGTATACGTACATGTAACGGAAAAATTCCCCTACCGTGCCATTAGCAATTTCACTTCATAAATTTATTTATCTCACAGGCATGCGTTTCGGATATCAGACGATGCGTTACGCGCTCTCTGCAATATTCCTCCACTACGAGGTGCTTCCATTGCCATCGACGCCCAAACCTAATGAAGTCCAGGTCGAGACGAAGGGAATGTTCCTCGCGCCTTTGCAGAAGATACCAATTCAATTCATCAGTAGAAACGGTGCAAGCTGACTCATACGATTATTTTTTGGCAATATTTCCTGGCATTCTATAAAACGATTTCGGTTTATCCTACATTATTGAAACTGCATTAAAAACCAAGAGTTATCAATTAACTTATACTATTAATTTTATACAGTACTTGTTTAAAACCTTCGGAAAAGATGGCGTCCAGTTTTTTACTGTACATTTTCTGTATCGCGATGTCAACATTTGGATTTATAATATTATATAACCTCTGTGCGTTGATTAACGTTAGGTGTGTAGTCCAGTGAATAAGGATGGCGACTCTTCACAAAAAAAAAAACGAATTTTAAATCCATCGAAATCGTGGCGTGCTGAATCGATTCTTAAAAAATCAAAGACTAGAGAATCGATTATCTAAAAGTAGATCTCTTAATTATTTTTCTGTTTTGACGAGCTTTTTTTGTATATATTTTTTTAATTATAAGTTATTGTATCTCGTTCTATGTTTATTTACATGGAATAAAAAATGAATTCACGATGTTATAGTGTCAGAGATTGATTCATTGAATCAATCCGATGTTAAAAATTGATTTGATTGTTCAATTCGAGTAATCGATCTCAGATCGACTTCCTTACCTTCAACTAATCGATTCGGTTAATTGATCTCAGATCGCCATCTTTACCGGTGAAGCTGTGGAGGTAATAATAAGATATTATTAAGATCCTGAAAGTTTTAAATCTCTAATTTATTTTCGATAGAAATCAAAATATGTAAAAGAGAGAAAAAGTAATTAAAATTCACTGTACTGATTGGTTTTAATTTTTAGTATATAGTCGGAGCTACTAATAGCTTCTAGCAAAATAAATTAAGAGGAAAAGAAATCAGAAAATTGAAAAAATATTCATTATAAATCATTTCTTTTTCTTTTACTTTCCTTAAGCCATATATATTTACCCACATCATCAAGTGTTTTTAAAATTTTGAAAATGGGTACGCCACATTTATAAAAATAACACTACATTTTTACGCAATTCATCAATTTGCTCATATACAAATAGTACATATATACTCTCGTTTTTTTTAATTTAAAGCAAATGTATCTATTTTATATCTATTTATAATAATATTAATATTGTTATCAATCTTTTTTTTTGTCAAATTTAAGAATGAACATCATATGGAAAGGAATAAAAAATAAATATTTTGACATAAACATTATATCTTCATATTATTGCTTCTGAAACTAAAAATATGAAACTTAATTGATTGATTTATAAGATATAATGTTATAGCGACTAATCAATTCCAGGCAGAAGTGCAAAATATCATCTAATCGAGTGTTTATGGTGAAACATCGCAAAGTAACGCATGAAGGCGTTTCATTTAAAGGTTATTAAGGTTTCTAAGGTGATTGTAAAACGAAAAGAAAATAGAATCATGTGAATAGAAGGAATACCAATAGTAGCTATCTTTTTGTTTCCACTTTTGCGTGTCGTGTAGTAATAAATGCTTTGTAATGATATCATACTAATAAGCAAAAAGTAACTTAACGCGGTTTATTATGAGATTTGAATGGTAGAAATAATCACGTAAGGAAAAACGTTATGCCCCCTTATACGACTTTCTCTGACTCTTTTCTAACTCTCTTTTTCTCACACGAGTGTGTATGTTCGTGCGTTGCGTTATACGTTGACAGCTGTATAACTGTATATGTGTATCAATATTGAAGATGTGTAAATTTCATAAAAAACTTTTTTATTTATGATTTATTGATATTATTTGTAATTCACTATTTTCTGTCAAATTTTTTAATAAACGCATATTTTATCAAAAATATTTAATTAATCATTTTGTTTTGAATCTTTACTTTATGTTAAGAAACTCCGTTCAAGTTCTATCCCCTGGCCGTAAACGTTTATTTTATAATAAATCTAGATCAGCACAACTCCCTAAAGTACAGTTCGATATCATACAATTAAGGACAACTGTGAACCCTAAATTTAGGTAACTGAATTATATAAAAGAGACAAACACAACATTAATCAAGGTCCATGTTGTCGGCCGTGAGCTAATTATTAATTATCCCTTTGAGACGAGGGTTGAATCAACAATCCAATTCGTGGAATTAAAAACCAAGTTGTCATATACTTTCTTATAGTAGTTGTTTCTTTTACAATGGCCGTTTTGGAGTGTATACTGAAATATGTTAATCAACCTCATTTCGAAATAACGCATTGCTTCTTAAATTTATGGTGGTCACATACAGACCAAGTAATGTAAACTAACTGAGGCCTTTTGCTTATGGCCTTTTCTAAGCAACTTCTATAAATATAATAAGAATAGAAATATAATGTCTCTGTACTTTTTAGATTTATGTAAATAAAGATTAATGCAGGCGTCTAGGAACCTACATACTATAAAATGAAGTCACTTCCGCTGCCTGTTCGATTTTCTAAACTATTCAACCGATTTTAATACAGTTTTCAGCAATATATGTGCAGTGATTCAAGAGGAAAGTTTATATCTATAATAGGTACATAGTATATTACAGATAAGCCTAAAAATTATAAAGCTTTATAATTCGTAACAAACATATTTTGGTGCGCTTAAATCGCATGCGCTGCTTAGACTTTACGAGACAAATTAAATTAACGTACTACAAAATTGTACATCTTTAAAGCATTGATCAAGCATCCGCAATGGTATATATATATATCTAAAAGATAATCCACAGTAATTATTTTATCTTCTTACTAAAATAATTGTGCTATTTACCAAACTATTTTATACATTACAGTATTATTCCTTATCTATACATTAAACCGTGAAGCAAAAAAATTGTACCCCTTTTTAATCGATTTTCTGTGAACGGGTGAACTTGGAATTTGGCATACATAGAGTTTATATGGCGGAGAAGTACAGAAAGCTATTTATTTTATATAAAATGCATTAGAAGTACATTCATTAAAATAAGCTTTACTTACACTAATGCTTGAATTTTACACGACATATATACACATGGAAATGAAAAAGACATTTTAACAGATCCTTCACTTTACTCTTACGTTCCAATTACCTACATTACATCAAATATACTTTTTGTTCCATAAAACGCAAAGGATTCTCCAGGATAAAGGATTAAAGCCTAGAACCTAAACCCGTATTACTCTGAAAGTACTGAACCAATTTTAACGAAACTTAACACAGTGATAACTAATATTTCAAGGCATCTAGGATACTTTTTGTCCCATAAAATGCAAGGGTTTCTCCAGAATAACGAAAAACAAAAATTCTTAGTTAACGTAACTAGACTTTTTTGCGACACCTTAGTACAAGAGCCGGCAACGTTGGAAGAACAAGAATTAGAATTAGAATTAGAATAGCTGGTTCTTTAATATATCAATACATATTTTTTTGTATCATAGGAAGCAAACAAACAGGTGGGTCATGTGATGTGAAGTGACCACCACCGTCTATAGATACTAGCAACTCCAGGGGTGTCGCAATTGCGTTGCCAACCTGTATATGGGGGAGGCAGAGGGTAAGGGAAGGGAGAGGAGGAAAGGGGAAGAGAGGTAGGCCTCCGGCGCTCTCACTGACCGAAGGAAACACTACAATGCAAGAAATGTTATTTCACGCGGTTTTTCTGTGAGAGGATGGTATTAGCCCGAATAAGCTGACCGATTCATGCTGAAACCAGTAATAGCTTCAGCGTGGCTCTACCACCTACACAAATTATCAATATATCAATAGACAGAATTTAGGACACCTGGTAGCCGGTTAACGTTGTATTTTTAATGTGCATTTTGATTTAATTAATTTTGATTTATGAGTAAGTTTAGGTTTTTTTTCAGTAACTTTTAAACGCATTGCATTTATCATAGTCAGACACATTTTCTATAAACAATCATATACCCGTTAAAATTTTTTATAAATAAAAATAATTAATTTCAAACCAATTATTTTTTCCATAGCAAAGGACAAATTTCATTTTATTAAACATTATTATATTAAGATTTCACTATATTCAATAACAACGATAAACGTAAACGTATGATTTGGGACTGATAGCATCTTAAATATATGCGTCGATAACATACGCTGCCACAATTATCGCTATCTTTATCGTGCAGCCAGTACTGCACTAAACTATAGCTATAGCTAAGTTATTATTTTTATAGCAATAAATCGGTCCAAATATTGAGTAAATAACTGAATTAGTCTGAAATATGAAATTTGTACTTATTTATATCTAAATATAGTTATGATAAAATTACTACTATTTCAACATGGTTTAAAATTACTTTTATTTTTACTTCCAAAAAATAGCATCAAGCGCATTATTGTCAATAATAATGTCTTTCAATAATAATTCCATTTTAATAAAGTTTAAAAGTTCAAAAAAAAAATTCACAATTGGTAATGGTAGTTTTGGCTGCAATCGGGTATCCGTTTTATTAAATTTTCGCGTTTAAAAATACAATTAATAACCTAGTGAAGATACAGTGATAACCGCTTTGGTGCAGACGAAGTTGCACAGGTCAGCTAGTATATGATAAAGTTATAGCAACTTTTTAAATACAAATATTTAAATTATACTACCTTACAACTTATGATCATAATTTAATTACAATGGTTTTTCTTGTGACTTTTGGATTTTTTTTTTTTTTTGGAGAATTTTGGAGAACTATGCTATGTTACTCATGCGTTTGCTAGAAAAATATGCTGTTTATTTCTTCGAAACAGAATCTGTCTGGAAATAATGATAACTTTGTTTCGGTAGTAATATTTGAGGTCGCTTTAAAATAATTCTAGATAATATACGCATAACGCGAAGTCTAATTCAGGTTCATTAATATCAAATAAAAGCAAATAAAATAAAAATAATTGTCTCATACATTTATATAGAATAATTCTAGTTTCCCTAATTGTAACACTGTGAAGGTTTATGATTAAAGTGCGATTGATTTATATTCCGTGAGATAAATATAATATCAGGTAGAATTCGTAATTAATTTACTGGCATCACTTACAAGGAGTCTGCGTTTTGATACGGAGGAAAATGCCCTTGAGGAAGAGGCCTCTAAATAAGCGATAAAACTACAAAACATACTCGGTGTTATTACAAAAAAGTTGAATACGTATTGAATACTTGCTTTATAAAGTGTCGTATTAAATGCACCACGCTCACTGAATGTTCGTCACCTTTTTCTTTTGTCTCGCTTTTGTTAGGTTAGGTTAGAGTTACGAAAAAGGATAACGGGAACTTGCCTCGGGCGAGCGCGGTGCATTTAATACGAAAGCAAGTATTCAACACGTATTTACCTTTTTTGTAATAACACTGACTGTCTCTGTAGAATTTAGTAATCGATTTTAGTTATCATTATTTTATATAGTCACTTCTATACAATCAGAAAATAAAAATTGTCAAGTTAGGTAATGACTGAAGACAGTAATTCGTAAAACTCAGAAATTACATTAGTCAATTATTACATTTCTTATTGTAACTCGACAAAATGACGGCACTATGTTTGATATTATGTACAATGTGAGTAATAAAAAACAAGGACCATCGAGAGATCTATAGTCCATTCCTAATAGCTGTTGTTATGAAACAAGTAACATACGAGTATACTTGATAATTATAAAATGCCAGCTATTTTTGGTGAAGAGGCATTTTCTAAGCTCGTCATAAGATAAAAATCTGTAGCCAAGTATGTGTGTGATGTGTCGCCAAGTGTATGATGAATTTACATTATGCACATATATTGCAATACGGTACCAATCTACTTGGTTATTAGCTATAATCCAGAATCTTTGATTTTCACCTAGAGTACATTGGTCGCAGCCCAATCAGTCTCAGTAGAAAACGCATTGATGTTTTGTGAAAAAAAATTATAGCGAGTCAAAATTAATTAGCGGGTAAAAATATTTATTCCATCTAGACCTGAGAAGGCGCTTAAAACGTTAAAACTTTACCTTTGGTTTTAAAAATGATCTAGTCATCAAGAAGAAGTGGAAAATTTCCATCTAGTATATCTTGTTATGACAAGGCATGTTAGTTATACTTGTTTTTAGCATATAAACAGAGAGGAGTGTCATTTTCAGACATTATTGTTTATCGATCTACTACATAATTACCTTTTTTATGTGTGCCAGCTATCCAAGCAAATATACAGCTTGTAAATGAGCTACGGTTGATTCTCTTTTTACAAAAAAAGGCCTTTATGTATGTTCTACCGTTTGTATAATGGGTTGTGTTCCGAGGAATTGTTCAACATACAACAACATGCATATACATGTGGCTACTTCCAGCATCTTACCGTTCGTCATTGGCAGCGAATTCATTCTTACACCTAGGATTCGTAATGGCCTAGGATGATCCTATTCCAGAGGAGTCTCCTCCTACGAACGCTTCCTTTATAGAATAAGTTTCCAGTTGAGGTTTTTTCATGGGAATACAGTATGGAATCCTTAAAGGGGAAAGTAAATAGGTTTTTAAAGGGTCGCCAATGCGCATTTGACACTTCCGATGTTGAAAAACAATGGAATTACTGGGTTCTCTTTTGAATTTGATTTAAATTTTAAATTTCACATCTATTGGCACTCCAAACAATAATTACATATATTTTTATACAGTTAATTAATTAACCAAATATATGATGGGCTGCACCATCTCAATATCTCAATGTCTGTCTAATCTGTCTATCTGTCTATCAATATTTATCATTATCTGAGGGCTATACTACGCAAGCCGCGTAACAGCAAAATGGTCGGAGTAGCATATTACTGACGTGAAACTATACTCGTAAGTTTATGTCCTGGCAAAAAAACCGCTCATCGTGCCTAAGGAAGTTTGTACTTAAAAAAAAGTATTACGCGTTTCTAATGGCCTCGCGTTAATAAATAGTTCACGTAAAACATTCCATCTCTTAATTCCGCTTGGATTGGACCCCGTCGGGAATCCACGTGAGCCGCGTGCGATAGCGGCTCGTGTGTACAGGGACCACCTGATTTACTGTTTCATTATCATCCGACAGCCCGAGGTAATGGAATCCGAATAGGTGAGTTAACAAACTATTTTTCTAACTTCCTCGTTCTATTGCTGTATAATTATACTGTGCATAAACCTCCATTATCTATTAAAACCTTATTAATAACTACAAACAAAGTATAAATAGTAGACAGATATGATCCTGTTACTTTGTATATTGATGGCTGCTGAGAGGAATAATTTGGGATTATATAGTCTTTAATATTTATTTACATGTTTTAGTTTTTTTTTATTGAGTTACGTGCAAAAATATCGTCGTACAATAAAAAAAAAAATCTTGACAACAGCGTTACCTACCAAGTATAGCTAAGAACCATTTTAGGTGACCGCTTAGTAGAAATAAAAGCAGTGCGTGTAGCAGTGTGTAGACGGGAAGGAAGTGATACTTTTCTGGCTTTTATGTATTAAAGTATTTATAAAAACGCTTAAAAATTATATACTATGCGATGTCCTGAAGTATAAATATTTAACTATAAATCTAGTAATTTTAGTATATTACTAGATCTACACTTATACATACTTATATACATACAAATACAATGACATAAAGAATAAAGATAAGCAATGAAATACGTATATGTTATAACTATTATTTATTGAAATTATACGACTATCCTCTAGTTGTCTTGGTATTATAAAAATTATAAATGTGTAGCGTAAATATTTCCAAAACTTCACAAAAGTCAACAAATACTTATCCTCTATGTTTTATTAAATAAATTTACACGTGTGTTATTTTCATTTACAATTATTACGTTATATTAATTTTATATTATTCAGCATCTTTCCACCCTACAAACGTTCTGCTCATAAATTTCTAAGAGTTTTTTTTTGTTCAAAATTAAACATAGAACTTCTATTACCCTATACAGTTTAAAAATAACACCGAAATATTCAACCTAAATGAAGCTTATAAACATTTAAAATTAGAGTTACTATTGACTACTTACTACCGGATATCCAGTGTTAGTCTACGCCTGATCCCAGAAGTGCAATTATTATTATGAATTCGCCTAACTATAAAAACATAATAACCATTCGAATAATATGTTTAAAATGATTATGTAAATATTTGAGACACTCGTCAATTATAAAATGTTTATTGCATTTACGTGGTTATATGGATCTGTGCTCGACTGTGGTGCAATAATTACGCAGAGAGTAATAAACTAGACACAGTGTCTCTTTTTTTATCTCGTTGGGTTTTAAAATTAGCTAATTAGAAAAGCTAAGCAATCAAGTAGTCGAGAGACCAGTGATACATTACCGATCTCTGTAATCATTGTTCTTACATCATCAGCTTTGCTGAGCTATTTTAAAACAAATATAGAAATATGAATTCTGAATTCTGAATACGTAAAAGGTACATTAGAACCTACATCTGATCTAGTAAAGCTTAAACATTTTTAACACTATCAACTATTTTTCTCGGAATGAATTTGACTGATATAGTTCCTCCAGGCATCAAGAACAATCCATTTTTGTCGATCTCCAGGTCGTCCGCTTTTGGAGTGTTCGGCAATGGAACTACTTGGAAGTTGGAGAATATTGTGGCTATAGCGTAGCGTACTATCTGTTGCCCGTAACGAATACCTGTGAGCGTATTGAATAGCTAATGAGAAAACAATACATCGATATATTGTAATTAGCTTATCAAGAAATTATTGTGAATATTTAATGGAACAGCATTAAATTACTATCTGTATTACAATCTGGGTATGTTAATTATGATCTAAGTTATGGTGTATTACCACAACTTGCAATGATAGTAAAAATAATGAAATGAAGAATGATAGATAAAACAGGCTTACCAATACAGTTTCTAGGTCCATCACCAAATGGTAAATAGGTATAGGATTTGATATCAACCTCGTTTTCAGGTAGGAACCTATCGGGGTCAAATTTCTCAGGTTCTGGAAAGAATACAGGATCCCAGTGCATGCCAATCGCATTCACATAGACAGGTGTGCCTCCAGGGATCGTAAGCTTATCGTCTATTACGTAGTCCCTAGTAGCGACGCGGTCCAACCAGCCCATAGGTGGAAATTTTCTTAAAGTCTCTGTTAAAAAAAAAAAAAGTCTATTAAGTCATTACGATAATGTTAAAATTATGAATAATATTAATAACCTATTAACATACCTAATATTTTTTTCAGGATCTTGTTTTAGAATTTACACTGTTTTGGTATTATTATTAAAGTTTAAAATCTTTGAAATTATACCGTATACTTTTTTTCTGATTTTGTTTGTTTTATTATTGAAAAATCGCTTTAAGGTTAGTGCACCTTATACAATGAGCAAGACTTACAATATTAATATTAAATATAACTATTATTATTATACTCATATTGTTATTATTTTAATCATGTGGGGGCTTCATTATTATCTTTTGTGGCTATTTTAAAATTACAAATCACAATGCCCCGCGCTGAAGCGTCCACGGTCCTAGGATGAATATTTTAATGGCGTCGTCAGTCACGTCGGTATAGTAGACATAGGTGTCTGGATATTGCCACCATACCATATAAATAACGTATACTTAATAAATTTTATTTTATTGTATATATTCTCCTTGCCAATTATAGCATTAAATATTATAGTGGACACTAAATCAAAAAATCAAAATCAAAAATTCTTTATTCAGTTTAGGCCCTAGTTAGGCGCTTATAAACGTCAAAAACTACCACCGGTTCGGAAAACAACCCAGCCATCGAGAAGAACCGGCAAGAAACTCGATCGGGTACATTTTTTTTTACATACATTTCCAATACATCATACAGCTTATAGTGGATGCACAGAGAGGAGTCAATTCCAGACATCACTATCGTTCACATACTGATCCACTCTACGAGTATAATATCCTTTTGACACTAACACCCGCTTGACATGGCGCTTAAATTTGCAGTCCGGCAATTCGGTAACATGTTTTGGGACTTTATTGTAAAACCTAACACTGTTACCTAAGAAACTATTACTGGTTTTACTAATTCTGAAACACTAACTACTTTGCACGTCTGCTATAATATTTAATGACAGATTTCCGCAAAGTAATACCTTCTTCAATCAAATAATCATAGCATATATTTGTTATAGTGTGTAGTCATAGCGATTTCCTTCGTCTTCAAATGTTAGCCCTCGATAATAAAATAATATAAATATTGCACAGTATACCCAAAGAAGAGAAAAAAAGTACCGAACTACCTTGTAGGGTTTTCTAAGAACCTATATCAATTCTTCGTATAACCTCATATTTTCTATATAATCTTATATCATTTGTACAGTTTATTTGAATAATAACAAATATTATTTAAGCTCGCGAATTATTTTAATTTACCTTTAATCACTGCGTTGAGATAAGGCAATTCGGCGAGTGTCCTGGGATCGAGGAGTTTGCCTGCACGTTTGTTTTTTGCATCAGATAGTTCATTGTAAAGCCTTTCCTTGAAGTATAAAATATAGTAGACTAGTAAAGTCTCACTAATCCGACACTTCACTAGGCCGATACGTCCAATAGTCCAGTACCCTACGCTCACCCCTATATACTTTCCTTCTGTGCGGGCGCAACGATATTAGTATAACCTCCAAAACTATATACATTTTTTATGAAATCTAATATTTTATAATTAGATAATATAGAATTTAATAATTCTAACATTCAAATAATCCAACAGTTCAAAGTGTTGGGTTAATGGGATTCTCCTACATATAGTAAGTAGGTAAGTATTGCAACCATTGAGAAATTGATGTCTTAGCATTTTAAACATTCATAACGCGGGTGCCAGACTTGTCATGTTGCAGAGCGAGGATCCTGGCGTACTGTTAGACTGCCACTTATACATATACATGAAAGACTGACTATATACTTCACAGCTCATCCGCACTACATCCATTCATCTCCCAGTCTTACCAAATTTTGTAAAAACCTGCTGGAACCACTTTAAATTACTAAGATCTTTTACTAGATTATAAAAGGACTTTGTACTTGGACTTAAAATCATGTTAGGTGTAAATATTTTTGCAAACCTATATAATATTTATACCCTCTTCTAAGATTGACATGTATAACAAAATCGAATGTTTAGCCTTTCTACATATTTGTTTATGTAGTGGTGGTTTAGTGAGAAATGTTCTTGTAGTACCACCGTACGTGGGAAAACAATAGAACAGTAAATTTCTTAGAGTTTGAAATCGCTAATACGTCGTGGGCTAGCGTGGTAATTATGCTTATACCTTCCTTCGGGAAGAGTGCTATGACCTTTCTGTAGGTCTTTTACAGGCTGATGGTGAAGTATTTGTATACAATTCTGTCTTGAAATGGAAATATTACCTACCTGGAATTTTTGTTTATGTGCTAACTCCAGCGTGGTCCAGGTTATCGCTGAACCAGAGGTGTCAAATCCACCGATAAGGAAAACCAATGCCTGTGCTAATAAAAGGTTGTCAGTTATTTCTGAAAAAGAAAAACGCATGTGTGTGCAAAAAATGTGCATAGCTTGATTAAAGAATGCGTAGCTATGCGGAAATCCATCATTAAATATTATAGTGAATGTAACACATACAAAAAAGGCACGCGGTTTTAATTCTTTATTTTTATTGTTTTAGTAAAAAACATTTTTTGTTGCAGTGTGATGTAGTAGTGGTCAATCAATTCAGGCAAAAGTGCGAAGTAGCGTCCACTACAATATTTCTTGCCTTGCTTCTGACACTTACCTTCTTCCTCTAGGAAAGCCTCATTCTTAATTTTTATCAAAGCGTCAAGAAAATCCTTTGGCTCTTTTTCCACAAAAAAGTTTCTTCGCTGCTCAATTATTTTACTTACAATGATACGTAGAGAGTCAGTCGTTTTTTTTGGAAAAAATTTAAGCCTGGAAACCAATTTAAAATCTATCTTTAAACAAAATAAATATTATTTAATTCAAAGTAATAGTACATTATCGCAAAAGCCGTGGAATAGGCAATTTCAGGTCGAGTATGAGTTTGAAGGTCCGAGTCGTAGGGGGGAACTTCACTAATACGAGACAGGCAGGAATATAGGGAAATAAAATATACTTTTTATATTATTATACATTTAATTCAATTAATATTAAAAGTTATAATATATTAGTGATATTAAGGCAATTATTAAAAGAAAATATTATTGATTTCCCCGCTTGATTTAGTGGTAGATGGCCGAATATGCTGTTTTGAGATGGATAGCTGTGGACTTGGATATTAGCAAGTGACCAGCGGCTGAGATTCTGTTTCTGAATTAGGTTGCACTGTCTTCCTCACGTCCTCACGATTAACTCTGTGACAGAAATGGATCGCGGCGAACACTCTCAACACAACCGTAATGGGTACGCGTCACAAAGCACGAACACTAATGACTGGTGAGTGTCTAGAGCGAGAACGAGCGCGAGCGCGAGAGAGATAAAATATCGTATCGAATGCAGCGTACGCAGCAGAGCGCGCGACCATCCACCACTACGGTCCGATCGGAACTCCTCTTTATTGCTATACGGTCAGGTGAACGCAATTTGTTATAAGTAAAGAGACTCACTTTGGTACGCCGAGAATTTTACATGATCACCCCCACACACGTGCACGCCTACACGCTTACACATGAAAGTGAAAGGGTTTACTTTTTTCCCTCATCGAACTGAAAAACTCTCAATTTTCCGATAATAAATATATGGAGGAGTTGTTGAGGCGTGTATGCTTGGTACACATATACGTTTCAACAACTCATATATGAATAGTTAGCTAGGTTAGCTAAGATAGGTCGCGATTTTGCATGCAACAGGCAAAACAGCCAAGCCGAGGTGTGCCGTGCTCCCTTGAGCTGGTTGCCAAAATAAAATCGGCTGAGTGCCTTAAGCGCTCGCCTTAGTAGTCCGGTGAAGCTATTAAGACCTTGCTGGGTAAATAGCGTAGATATTTCGAAAAAAAAAAGTACGCCGAGAATAATAAAAGATATACAATCAAAGAGTATTTAATAAGTCCAGCACGCCGTCTTATACAGTATTGCTGGAGTGTTGTAATGTTCCAAATTGAAAAAGCACTTCTGCGATGGATCTAATTTTCTTTGTTCGTAAATGTTAAAATATCTCATACGTACCCAAACCAGTCAACCAGTTCAGGAAAAAAGAATATACTGGACCAAGACAAGCCTCTAATAAAATTAAATTTCATAAGATCCTTGGTTATTTTTCTCATGGTACTATCTCCAGTTAATGTCGCTTCGCTGACAATGCCAAACGCAGCCTCACCGACTACATCTGTCGTGAAATCTGTGATTAGTAACTGAAAGGAAAACAAATTTATATAATTCAAGATTGATTAATTATATAGATTCTGATGTATATAATAAAGATAATACATTGGGATTTTGTCCACAATCTTATTTGATGTCACATCTTATAAAAACTATCCACTAAACTTTGTCAAAACTTTATACAAGAGCAGATACCTGCAATGTACCTTATGCACAACTATAAGGAATATAGTGGACGTAGATTTCATCAAAGTGAAACTTTTATCCGTCACCACAAATATTTAGTGTCCATCTATCTCATGTCGCATTACAAACGGCGCGCGGGCGCGGTAGGGGCAAAGTGAAAGGCGCTCAGAAGAGCAGCCAAGCTTAATACGACAGCATCGATGGCTCAATTCCTATTTATTCTATGATTTAAATAAATATTGTGCTCAGATTTCAACATGCGTCTATCATCTGAATTATGGTATTTACCATGTGTATTCCGTACTCTAATACACGTAGATTTAAATTAAAATATATAGTTATATATCTTGTCTAATATTGATTTCCTGTTATCATTTCCTTTTCCAATTATTAAGTTGAGATTAAAATGCGATTTTAATACGCTAAATCAAATAATTTTCCGAGAATTTTCAGTGAAATGCCTATGATCCGAAAAAAAAATCACACTTGCATCGTGGTTGAGATGGTGTTGAAACACTAAAATGTCCAATATTTAACAAAAAACAAATTTTATAGATAGCCGGAATACATACTCTTAAATTGTTTATTTTACCCTTCTCCATTTCTCGATTGATACGAACGACAAGATCTTCACATTTATTTGAAGTTAGATGTTGTAAGGCTCTTAGTTTTGCAGCTGTGAATACCACAGTCAGACGGCGTCTGAGTGAAGACCAGAGAGGGTCCTGCAATTATTGTATATTTTACTAATAATACTTTTGATTTATCATTCATTAACAATAGTTAACTTTATTGTAAGTGCTATTTGAAATCGTCTTTTAAACTCATTACATTTAGATTACAAAGCTATAGGCTACAAATCTTAATTCTGATTTAATAGCGTTAAATCTGTCCAACTTTGAATGAACACACCCTCTATAGTATTCTATAATCTATGTGAGATACTTTTTGAAGCATTCTACTGTAAGTATAGTCGGCGTCAAACATTTTAACCGCTCTAAAGTAGATGCGCAGAACATTATGTATCAGAGGGACGCAGCTGAGTTGAGAGGGGAGCTGACTCGCCCGCGCCCCTATCTCGCCCCCTATGACATCCACTTTGACACATGTATCCTATCACTACTAGTTGGAATACATTCACATTCAGAATAGTTTTGTTAGAGGTATCGACTGTTTATGTATCATGGTGCCTTAAAAGGCGACCCACGACTAGATGCTGGATATACACGCTCAGACAGTTGTCACATTTACGTATAACTCGTCGTAACTATAGTCAGTGTAGTGTTTCTGTTAACGTGGTGTTCGATTGTTGTTGGTGGATTTACCGTTCAAATAATAACCATGACGTCACTATGGATGACGTCATACTGCTAGTTGGACGCTATTTTATCGTTGCCCCGACAAATAGTTTATTAATTAATCAGAGAGATAGATACAGTCGAGTATATAAAATGTCTGGCACAAGCGCAGTAGGAAGTAGTCTGCCTATACATCACGCTTTTTCTTATTATAATTTTTTCAATCGATGAAAAAATACGGAGGACTTTTAATTAATGGACTCATTTGGATTTGGATTAATGGATGGTCATTAGTGTATATTAAAATAATAGGTGCTACCTACAAAATAATTTAAACCTTTATTTTGTAAATTAAGTAACTGACAAATTTCATTAATATCGTCTACCCGTCTGAGCACTTTTGAGGGACATACACACTGATAAATAGAGTCTGGCGTTTGTTCTATTATTAGTATAATTATCTGTCCAAATATTTATGAAAGGCAAACATTATTCCATTTATAATATATTTACATATAAGAATAAAGAGAAAAACTGTTAATTATATTTTCTTCCTCTGTTTTAAAACAGTTTTTTTTTATTTTTCCATTGCTTAGTAGCTAGTTAACTTTGAGAGAACATCGATCGCCATTTTAAAAATACTACATATCGTTGTTAGATAGTTTATTCTTAAAACGTCAATATTAGACATTAATTATACCTTAAAACTAAGATAGTCGATTTTGAGACTTTATAAAGATGTATATCCCACGATTGTTGATTGTAGACTACTTAGAATACTTAACTCAATTCTTATTCTATTTATCTGTAGTATGCTGAGCTAGCGTCTATCTATCATCCTAGGCATTATCTAGGCAAGCTTACCTTAGTTTAAGCATGTGTGAGGAGTCTATGGCGATATAAGTAGCTGTTGGCGAGCTTTAAGGTTATCAATAAAAACATTAGGAAAAAGGTAAGTTTAAATAACAACAAACATAAAATTAATCATGAACTATGTCAAATTTTGAATTAAATTTAGGGAAGATGTTTAAAAAAAATAACAACAAACCTTGACTGCAACTAAATTTAAGGAACCCAGCGGATCACTCTTCCCGGAGCTCATGAATCTGTTTCTGAAATTATCAGAATCTTTAACAAGGACTTTGCGAGCTATATCCGGGGAATTGATGATCAGCGCTGGACGCCTGAACAGCCACATACCATAGTACGGAGAATTAGAATTTTTGTAAACATTCTTCATGTAAACTGCCTGAAAAGTAAAGGTCTTTAAAGCTAGGTTTTTATTTTTCATACTTATTATGGTGCGTTATGAAAAAATATTGATCATGATATTTCTAACTTGAAACGGAAGTCGTAGGCTCACTTCACAGTATGAAGTAAGTTTTCGACTTATAAAGAATTT
>JACEII010000012.1:630223-717977 GCA_014332785.1 Antheraea mylitta | reverse complement strand
GTTACGTCAGAAATGACGTCATACGAAGAGACCTCAGATGGGAGGATCTGGACGCCTTCATAATGAGAATGACGTCAGCTATGTTCCGTCGGGCTGATGCGACGAGCTTCCCCCTAAATAAGGGGATTGCTCCCTTGCACGCACGCCCCCCTGATAAACGGACAAAACCGTCTCCCAGAGACCTAGTCACCGCCGAAGAGAGTGACTAATAATCAGAAAACCTCAAAAAAACACATATAAAGACACCATACAACTATAGACAACATACTGCAGAAAGCGGTTAAACCAAACGACCGACTCGTATTCACGAGTCGCGTAGTACACCACTGAAGAGTGCAGACGCACTAAACAGTTACCTCGTCCCCCCCCCACCAAGGGGGACAGAGATGGCCACGCGGAAGATGCAATTCATTCTATCTTGAACGTTAAAGCGATAACACGAAGCATTCACTTATATATTTAGGTAATCTATATTAGTAAAAAATAAATGCTGTCTGTTGGTAAGCGCACTAATGAAGAATGCTTTAAAATCGTGGTTTTATGTCACTTGAGAGTTACTGCTTCGTGTTAGCCTAAAGAACTATACCGTGCGGACGACGTCGCGGGCAGAGTATGTAATATAATATAATGATACTTTGTTTCTCACATCATGAAACATATGAAGTAGAAATAAATTCCACGTTAGAATGGAGATCATGCAATGACTTGTGAAATTTTAATCCTGAGTAACCATTTGCTGTTCTAATAAATATACACATCTAGGAAATTCATATTTTATATTGATCTCGTATTCCGAATCCAGAACATTCTGGCGTAATATGGCGAAGACTCTTGAAGAATTGTAGATTTCTTGATGATAGACGTTGGTTTTAGATTAGGCTATGCTTATCATCAGGTATAGGGACGTCAGTATTTGATATTGCAATAAAATAATGTGTGGGTGACACTTATATTGCAGTAAATATTCTTGTTATGACATAGGAGTTATTATATTTTTAGTCTCCAAGTTACAAGTTAAATGCTCCTCCAAGTCAGGGTTTTTGTAAAGAACACTTTTGTAAACTATTCCGTTGTACGATGCTGCTTCTCCAGTCTGGTTAGGGTTAGGGTTTGGATGAATTAATCGAAATCGGATAATGCGCCTAGGTCATTAGTTATGACTAACGTTTTGAAACCCTGTTTAGAAAAGTCACAACGCCATCCATACTCTAAGCATACGTTCTAATTTCACAAAATTTTGAGGCAGCGCCGTCTATTTAATACAGACGTAAACACTACAGGACATAATTAAATAAATGAAAACAAGTGAGACGATTTTGGTATATATTTATTCCTTTCTATGAATAAATTTAACTGACAGTTTCTCGCCCGGGGCCAGGAATAAGCCCTTTTTTTCGATTTCACATTCGTTTGGTTTCCGTGAACCGGGTATTGCACAGATTTCGAAGTTCAGAATTATTGTTGATAAAGCAATCCTCATTGATTGGTTAGCGAAACGATCACCTGAAATATATTGGTATGTTTTAGTTTCTCTCATTCATATAGTTTTTTAAATAGCTATTTTTAATAGCTATACCTCGTATATTGGCGGAAGATTTAGCTTTTAATTTAATTTTGTCGAAAACAGATTCTTGATTTTTTTTATCAAATCAAATCAAAAATACTTTATTCAGTTTAGGCCCTAATAAGGCACTTATGAACGTCAAAATCTACCACCGGTTCAGACAAACAACCCAGTCATCGAGAAGAACCGGCAAGAAACTCGATCTGGTTTATCTCTTTAATATATATAATATTTAGACTATATTACATACATGACAGAAACTTTTAATGGAAAAAAAAAATTAATGGATGCACAGACATGAGTCAATTCCAGACATCATTATCGTTCACATACTGATCCACTCTATAATAGCGTTTTGAGACCAAAACCTGCTTGACATGGCGCTTAAATTGACAATCAGGCAAATCGGTAATATCAATATAATTTTGTTATAGAACCGCACACTATTTCCCAAAAAACTATTACTCGTTCTACTAAGTCTAAAACATGGGATAACCAGTTTGTCACGGTTCCTAGTATTTAGACTATGCCGGCCTTTTACAAAATCCAGTTTATCAAGGTTCTTTCGGACATACATTAAATTATCAAGAATTTATTGGGAAGGCAGAGTTAAGATACCGAATTCCTTGAACTTAGTCTTTAAGAATTCAGAAGATTCCATATTGTAAATTGCTCTAACTGCTCGTTTTTGTAATAAAAATATGGTGTCTATCTCAGCTGCTGTCCCCCACAACAGAATGCCATAAGACATTAAGCTATGGAAGTAGGCGAAGTAGACTAACCTAGCAGTGGCAATATCAGTTAGCTGGCGAATTTTACGTACTGCAAATGCAGCAGAACTTAATTTGTTTGCCAATTGCTTAATTTGAGGACCCCATTGTATTTTTAAATCCAGTGTGATGCCCAAGAATACAGTATTATCAACTAACTCTACAAAATTCCCCTCAATCCTGATGCTGCTATCAACTCGTGGAACATTAGGCAAAACAAATCTTATACATTTTGTTTTGCCTGTATTTAGCACTAAGTTATTTAATGCAAACCAATGAGAAATTTCATTTAGAGCATTATTTACATGCCTAACCTCTGAATCTGTCTTTTTCACTTTAAATATAATTTAAGTATCGTCTGCAAAAAGCACCATGTCAGCACAGTTATTAACCATTAGCGGCAGATCATTTATGTAAATTAAGAACAAGAACGACCCTAGTATAGAGCCCTGAGGGACGCCAATTCGCACATAGGATCCTGCAGAGGTTACCCCTTGTATGCTAACTTTCTGACAACGATCTTTTAAATAAGAGACTAGAAGAATTAGTTGTAGATTCAATTTACAAGCTAATCATTATATTTAGATTGATAATCCTTTTATTTTGTCTATTTTATCGGAGTATCTGAAAGCTATTTGTAATCATTTTGGTCTGGGGTCAAAATTACGAATATTACTATAATTATTATAGAAGAATTACCTATACAGTGCCTAGGTCCAGTACCAAATGGAATATACGTATATGGTTCTATAAGTTCCTCCTTTCCTGGTAAGAATCTTTCAGGGTCGTATTTCTCTGGTTCTGGAAAGTATTTGTCGTTCCACTGCATGCCCACAGCGTTGACATAGATCACGGTACCAGCAGAAATAGTAAGTTTCTCGTCAATTTGATAATCTTTTGCAGCAATTCGGTCAAGCCATCCCATTACTGGGTATTTCCTCAGAGTCTCTGTAACAGAAAATTTAAGAATAAAATATTGGAATGCTATAAAGAAAAGTTTAATACCTTCTCATGTTTGTAAATGTTTCTTGACAGACTCTTTTGTAATTCTTTATTTAATATTTATCGATAATTATTACAGTTAGTACCTTTCAAAACAGCGTTCAAGAAGGGAAGTTCGCTTAGTTTCTGTGCGTCCAATTCATTATCTTCGGAGTTTTTTCTCGCTTCAGATAACTCTTGATATAGTCTCTCCTGGAAAAAGAAGGTTGGAAATATCAGCAAAGTAGTGGTTTATTTAATACTACTATTAATTATCATCATCATCCGCAGCCTGTAAGTGACCCACTACAAGGTCATATGCTTTTCACCGAAAAAAGGTATGGGCACAATCACCAAACCAGCCTTCGACGTATTGGCGATTTCAAACTCCGAAAAATACATAGTTGCATATTTTCTCATATATAGTGGTACTACTATAAGAAAATTTCTTAGGTTCAATTTTCCTCACGATGTTTTCCTTCACCGGCAGCCAAAAGTCCTAAAAATTTAAATTAGTAAATGTACGCGAATCTTTAAAAATCTATTGGTACATTCCGGGGCTTCAGATTGATATCCTACTGGTCAAACCCCTAACCACCACAACACTATTAATTACATAGCATAAAGTATTACCTGCAAATGTGGTTGAAAAGCTAATTCATAAATGGTGTAAGTTAGTGCTGAAGCCGTGGTATCGAACCCTCCTTGTAGGAAAATGGCAGCTTGTGCAATTAGAAAGTCTTCGTATATATCTAAAAATAAAGTACAAACAGTTCAGTTAATGGCGAATAGGTATGTGAAGATATAGTTCAAAGAGTTAGAGTAGTTTTTCGAGTAGAGTTGAATCTTGCAATGCATTTCCATTCACCGGTATTAATTGTTAAGCTTTGACTAATATCTTCTTCTTACCCTTATCCCATCTAGGTATGGTTAGCATAAAATGTTTTTCTTTTTCATTCATCCTAATCAGATCTCATCTCATTATTCACACCTTTTATACACATATAATTTTTCACACCATTTATCTATACATTTTGTGGTCTTACTTCAACCTTGTATCTGTTCACCTTCATACTCAAAACTGTTAGTTACATGACTTTCATCTCTTATCATAATACGCCCTTACCATGGTAACCTATTACTCCTCAACTTCTCTGCCACTGGCGCTATTTTATTCTAATCCTAATCCTTCTTATCCTTTTATACTATTATATTATACTACTCATATCTCGTATCTATTAACAGGTGCTGTTCTTATTTTTATATGGTGAATATTATGAACACTTCCTGGTTGATCTAGGCCTTTGGGTTAATTTAGTTACAAATTAGGAGCTTGATGCTTCTTAGTAGACTTTAAGATGAATAATGTACTGTAAAAATGTGATTACCTTCTCCTATCTTGGCAGCCTCTTGCCTGATTTTAAGAAGGGCGTCCAAGAGATCTTTTGTTTCTTTCACGTCTCTCTCATACCCACCTCGCTGTTGCACCACTGCGCGGAAAATGCGAGTTAAATTTATCACCGTGTTCTTCGGGAACAATGAAAACCTGTTAAAGATGTATGCAATTTTTTATGTGATTATGCTTTTGCCAATGTATATTAAGTTACTATATTTATATATACTAGTGGGCGTCCAGTGGTCGACATTTGACCATAGTTCATTGATTTTTTAGAGTTGAACTTTATTAGGCTTCTTTTGTCAATAATCTACAATCAAAGGTTTTCATCATGGCTACTCAATTATTTGCCACTTTATTATTAATTTTATAAATTTAAAAATCTATGTCTAAATAAAAATTTAAATTAATTATAAATTTGAAACAAAAAAGAGACGGTTACATAAGGTGGTAAGGCTCTCAAATTCTAAGTTAATGTACATTACGAAAATCAAGAATTTTATTGCAACTCATAACACAATCTTCATTAATTTTACACGATAGTGGGTAGTATTTCTGGGTGATATTGAATTAAATGTAGTTTGTACATTATGAGGAATAGTGATATGTCCAGTATCATCGTTTGGAAAAGTATCAAATGATAAATCCAAAACAAAGATATTTTTCAAAAATTCATCATCAACTGTACTAAATACAATTGCTACATCAGGTTAAACTCTATCATTGTAACCTCTGAGATCTAACTCATGGATTACTTTTATGAGAAAACAAAGTTTCTTATTTTGATTTTACAAAGTATTTTTTGATTATTTCTTTATCGAATCATTTGAAGTGAGTTCACCATAAAAAATACTAAACATTGAAATATTAACTTTGACTTTGGTAATATTGCTTCATTCGTATGACAACATGAAGGCAAGTGAAATGAAGTGAAAGCAGTCCTGTCACCTAAAAAAAATCATATCCAAAAGACCAAAGAGAATAATAATTGTTTCAGTGGTTCCATAGATGTACTAAAGATTAATTGTTTATCAATTCATTATTAAAGTATATGTACATATTACATTATTATAAAATTAACCTACAATTTGACCAGTTGATTTCATGGGCATGTAACGTCATGACATGCAACGTCAGTCATGTTAAAAATATTGAAACAGTCATTGAAACGTAAGAGTAAATTGACAGATGTCAAAGCGTCTTTTTCATTTACATGTGTGTATCTGTTGTATAAAACTCAAGCAGCAGTGTGAATAATATATATTTTAATTAATTTAATATGCTTGTAATGCATTTTATATAAAAAATAGCTCTCTGTATTTCTCCTCCATATAAACTTTAACTATGCCAAATTCACGTTCAACCGTTCGAGCAGTTTGCTTAAAAAGGGATACAAAGTTTTGGCCTCACGTATTAATAGATACATATAATAAAACTGTAACTAGGCCAAATTTGTACTTAAATACTTTTTTTAAATTATAATCGCCATGGACTTTGTTATCGATGTAGAAGCCAAAAATAATTTATTTACACTTTTTGCCTGACTGTTTATCTATTTGTCTGTCGCAAGGATGTGTACGCCTACCACTATGAAAAGTACTGAACCAATTTTGACGAAACTTGACACAGTGATAACTAATATACTTTTTATCCCATAAAACTTAAGAGGATCTCCAGGATGACAGACGAAAGTCAAAAATTTGTAGTAAATGAAATTCTCGACGAATTTTGTTGCAGTTCTTTACGCTATAAGAGACAGATTGGCTAAAAATTTAAGCTATATTTCATCTTCCTATGCTTATTATTACGTATTATTATGCAAAATTATTACGTTGTCGCTGTCGCTAGCTCTACACGAATAGTGAACGGGCACGGAGGTGAGTGGTGCAGGAGTAACTCAAGGATTCCTGTGAAGACTTTTATTGCCAATATAAGTAGGTTAGTTTTTATATTTATTGGACCCGGTAGGTGATGCTGTGAACGGGTTTAGGCTTATTTTAAAAGATTTCTCACATGGATCGTTTGTATTCACAATTGGAAACGGTATGTGTCGCTACAATCGGGGTTTTTATGCCAAAAAGCAGCAAAGAGGCTGACGGCCCATCTGATGGTCAATGATTACCGTCGTTTATGGATAATTGCCAAACCAAGGGCATCACTATAGTATTCTACGTTTTTGAAGGTTTTTCGCGTTTAAAAATACAATTGAAACCGGTAGTAACCGATTTCCGTGCAGACGAAGTGGCACGGATTAGCTAGTGTTAATGTAAAACTTTATCACGTGTCTGTTTGACGTCATTTTAACAACTAACACGCAATCAATTATTTAAGTATACAGATATAAACCTGTGTACAAGATTATTTTTATATTATCTCTCGTCTAAAGAGTTAAGTTACATAACATCTTGCAATTGAGGGTCATATTGTTAATAATGTGCCGCAATTAATCTGTATCTCATGAAAATAATATAAATTATTGTAATTGGATTAAAGATACATATCATTAAATTTTATATCAATTACTTAACCCTATCATATTTATATATAGTTGAAATAAATCGATACTACATGATAACGTTGATAATAATGATACGATTATCATTATTAAATTTAGAGTAGTCCGGTGAAGTTGTTAAGACCTTGCTAGGTCAATAGCGTAGTCAGTTCGAGAAAAAAAAAATTAAATTTAGATAAGAATTAATGAATGAATATATTTCCAAAAATGTATACTTCCTCACCCAAATATGTCAACTATTTTCGGTAAGAAGAAGATGCTGGACCATGCCAAACCTCTGAACACGTTAAATTTCATAAACTCCTTGGTGATATCCCGCAAGGAACTTTTCTCTAAAAGTGTGGAGTTACTGAGCAAGCCGAATGCAGTTTCACCAATCACATCTGTTGTATAATCAGCGAAGATTTCCTAGAATAAAAATAAATTTAAAAGAAATAAAAAAAATCTGCAGATAAAAAAAGGAAATTCGATTAGATATCTAGACATTACAATACAATACGCATTCCTTATATGTAAAATAAATAAAATATCATTAATTAAAATTGATTACAGATACAAAATAATACCCTCAGATCAATTTCAAGTCCTTTATCTGTCTCAGCTATTAATCTTTCTACTAGGTGTTTCGACTTGCTTGCTGGAATCTTCTGATATATCTTCAGCTTAGCACTCGTAAAGACGGGTGTCAAATGTCGTCGCATTGAACTCCAAATAGGATCCTGAAAAAAATATTACAAAGAAAATCTATAACAGAAAATTATAGTACATGACAATTCTATGCAAACACTTCAAAAGCATCATGGTATATCATTAACTAAACGTTTCAATAGCATGGTAATAATTTTGTCACCAACTAATAATCTGATAACCAGAGCTCCTCCGATTACCTCCGACGACAATCTTTTTCCGCAATCAGTCTATCGCTTGGCAGGTATGGAGGAATCGTTTATACTCAAAATGAAAATCAAAAATACTTTATTCAATTTAGGCCCTAATAAGACACTTATGGACGTCAAAACTAACACGGGTTCGGAAAACAACCCAGTCAACGAGAAGAAAAGCCAAGAAACAAGAAACATTCTAGACATCACTATCATCCACATATTGATCCACTCTATAATACCCTTTTAACAACAAAACCCGCTTTACATGGAGCTTTAATTTACTGGTCGACAAATCGGTAACATGCTTTGGGACTTAAGGTAGCCGTAGCCTAGAGGTAATGTCCCCAACTTTGTACTAATCGAACGAACGATCGACGGGGCGACGGTTCGAACCCCGACATTATTTCACCAGATTAGGCCCCCCTCGGCAGCGACTCAAGCCTAGGTCCATTCCCTCGGTGTGGAGCCCTTGAGTGCGCTGCTCGCGCGATACAGTGACACAAAAATTTACATCACTGCTACAACACTACACGATCACCCCCACACACGTGCACGCCTATACGCTTACACATGGAAGTGGAAGGGTTTTATTTTTTTCCCTTATCGAACTGAAAAAACTCTAATTTTCCGATAAAAAAATATA
The DNA here is from genome assembly GCA_014332785.1 of Antheraea mylitta. Taxonomy (NCBI): domain Eukaryota; kingdom Metazoa; phylum Arthropoda; class Insecta; order Lepidoptera; family Saturniidae; genus Antheraea; species Antheraea mylitta. The sequence continues at coordinate 709,224 of JACEII010000012.1, read as the reverse complement.
TGGAGGGGTTGTTGAGGCGTGTATGCTTGGTACACATATGCGTCTCAACAGCTCAGACATACATGAATAGTTAGCTAGGTTAGCTAAGTCAGGTCGCGAGTTTGCGTGTAACAGGCAACAGCCAAGCCGAGGTGTACCGTGCACCCTTGAGCTAGTTGCCCAAATAAAATCGGCTGAGTACCTTAAGCGCTCGCCTTAGTAGTTCGGTGAAGCTGTTAAGACCTTGCTAGGTCAATAGCGTAGTCAGTTCGATAAAAAAAAAAACTTTGGGACTTTATTTTAAAACCTAACTCTATTACCTAAGAAATTATTACTGGTTTTCCAAAGTTTGAAACATGGAACGGTCAGTTTGTTACAGTTTCTAGAATTTAGATTATGCCGATCTTTTACTAAAGTGCAGTTTTTCAAATTTTTTACGGACATACATTAAATTATCAAGAATGTATTGAGAGGATAGAGTTAAAATACCGATACGAGTAATAGTAGAAATTTGATCGGTCACTAAAATTGGGACCGAGCATCAAGGTCCATATGAGTTGTGAAAATCGTTTAAAAATTATTCAAGAGGAGCTCAACTATGACTTTGTGCAAGAAACCTCGTTAAAAATAACCAAAAATAATTTCCGAATGTATGGTCCCGAAAATAGTAGGAATATAAATTCTTTAAAAATTTAGAATTGACTAAGGTTGGATAAAAATATTACAGTTGGAGGATTTTTTGGGTGATAGCGCTCCCCGGAGTTGCAGGGGAATACCAATATTATTTCCAAAATCCTGACAATAAGCACGAGGATGAATTTCAGATTTTTTATCGGCTCTGACATAATTTGTTCACTCACGTCTGCATCTGAACAGCCATCAAAACTGAGCTAATTAATTTGAGATTATATATTAACTAGCTGACCCGCGCACCTTCGTCTGCGCCAAGTCGGTTATTACCGGTTCCAATTTTATTTTCAGAAGCGAAAAACCTTAAAAAACCTAGACCCCGACTATAGCGATACCTACCAGGTCCAATTGTGAATCCAGACTATCTTATATATATATTAACAAAAGATGTCTTCCCGGTATCCCCTGGGTTGCTCCTCTAGCCCTCACCTACGCAATAATTTAAAATACCGTGTAAAGTAAAATTTACCTCCATAAAATTTTCAGTTTGATTGAACTATTTGTTTCAATAAAAATTTGTAAGGTATACATGTAATCTGTAAACTTCAACTACACCTTTTTAATAAGGGAGTTTTATAGATACGAACTATATAATTTAGTTTAGGTATCCCGATTAGGCAACTGAAATACACTAAGACAAACACAACACTTACAGCTATTATGTCTTAAATAAACATACATTTACATAATAATTACTGTTACTTATTGTGTTGTACAAAAGAAGAAAATATGAATTAATTAAAATTAGACAAACGTATTATACTGTTAGGTAAAATATCATACAATACACTAAATTAGAGCCATTGAAAGAAATTTGCTCTAGAGTGCCTTCATCAAACCCAAATTCACAAACTGAGTTGTCCCTGGCTCTGAGATGGCCTGGAGAGCACACCTCTACTGATAAATCCTTAGCCTATATATAGTACTCAGCAAACTTGCAACACTCACAAATCTTATAAAGCCATAGTATACCCGGTATGTTATCCTGAATGGAAGCATATGAGATGCCAGTAATTTGTTTGAGTTTGAGTTCCATGATGCATGCAGATCAGACTTATTTAGAGAAATCCTGAACAAAGGTTTTATAGTGAACTAAATATCGTCTATATAGAGCTTCTTTATTTTTTTATTGTAGCACGGCAAAATGACTGCACTATGCCTGATGGTGAGCACAGTGCAATCCAAAAATAATAGCGACCACCGACTGACACACTATCCATCGTCGGTCGCCACTATCATGCCGACCTGCAAAAAGCTGGATATGCACAGACTGATCCCGAAACGCGACCCGCAGAAGCAAATCACTATTACGGGTTTTTTCGCCATATACATGGTGGTTGCGACCCAGTCATGCTGTAAAACCCTACCACCCCGCTTTCGCCATTGCCTCGTTCGTTATTCAGCAGGGTGCACCACGTGCAGGTGAGGTTGGCTTGGGTGTCTCAAGTCTTATGATGTTATTTGACACCCCTTACACCCTAAAAATCTTTAGCAAGAAGATCAACAGCATCAGTACCCTAGATCTCATTATGTTCTGGTATCCATGCCAGAACTACACAAATTCCTTAACAAAGTTGATACAAATGAGATTTAATCATTATGATAACTGGGAACTTTAGAAAAAGTCGGACTATGCTGAATATTTTGTAAGCAATGTAGAGAATATGTCAGTAGGATAGTTTGATCTCATTTATGTGATAATAGATATTTGATAGCTTCTATTATAGTCATTACTTCAGATGTGTATGTGGAAGATAAAGAAGAATATCCATTACCTCTTTATATTATTAGTGTAGATAAAAACGATATACATATATATCTATATTATATGACTCACATTATCATATAAACAAATATATTATTGCGAGCATACGGCTACATGACTGTTACTGCCGAATGTCGCGAAGTAAAAAAAGTTAGAAACTTAGCGTAAATCATTTTGACGTAATGTAGCTTATTCGGAAGCTGAGAGGTTTAATGCTTATTATATGTAATTGAAATATGCCAAAATAATATCGAAATGAGGTGTCAAAAGTTTCAATAACTACAAAAATTCTTTCATTCATTAAGGCAAACAATTTTATACTCTCAAACTAATCAAATGTACTAAATTACAACACGAAATAAAATATATAAAAAGTTCCATATTAATAGGTATTTTATTACCTATCTACTTGCCTAAATACAACAGATAAAAAACAAAATGCAACATTTTTGGAAGATTTTTAGAAACTGCCTGAAATTATTAATGTAAATAACGTATTTCAGTTAATAATCATTAAAACTGAATCCATATAAATAACTAATAACTATAACTTTCTATAAATAACTATAAATATAAATAATAACTTTCGAATTATCCTATTGTACGTCACAATTATTTTAGAAGACATAATGAGTATCCTGGGCTTCTGTTCTGTTACATCCCAAAGGGTTTTCGATTAAAACTTCTTTTGCGACTTGACTTTTTCCGACATTTCCATCATTTACATAAAACCTTGACATATTATATACCAAAACGCTCCTTGCAAATGACTTTATTCACTGATGACCGCATGAAGATCCATTCAGTAGATTTTGAGTTTATCGCGAAGAGGCAAACAGACGTGGTAGGGGATTGTTTTATACTATGTAATGATGTACTACAGCATTGGTCTAGTCACCGATTTATTATATGTATATAGACCTTCATTATTATCATTACTTATTAGAAAAACAAAGCCCCTACCGTGTCTGTCCATCCGTTTGTCTGTTTGCGATAAACTCAAAATCTATTGAACGGATTATTGAGTTTTTCACGAATAGATAAAGTGATTCATGATGAAGGTTTTTGTATATAATTTGTGATTGGTTTTTTATAATCGGGGCGGGGCAACATGTGCCAGGCTCGCTAGTAAATAATAAATTGATAATTTTTTCATCGTTAAACACATTAAGAGTAAGCATAAGAAAATGCCACCCAAATTGATCAAACAACAGATTCACTCAATTCACGCGGGTGAAGCAGCGGGTAACAACTAATTACTTGAAATTTAAAATCAATAAAATTTTGTACGCACTGCGTTGTGATACACAGTAAATGCAAAATAAACCTTCTGAAGCTGTTAAGACCTTGCTGGGTCAATAATGTAGTGAAATCGAGAAAAAAAATTAGTAAACGATTCACGTTTGTAGGGAAGAAATTTGGTTAAAACGAACCTAGCGCCACCTATTATGAACTAACATCAATAATTTCGTTTTGTTTGAAGTACGAATGACCGTTGAATCATTTGGATATTGTTAATTTAAAAAAGTACTAAAATCGACTACTGGAAGGGTAAGGTCAGGAAGATGTAAATTTGGGATCATATATATGTTTGATGGCAAATAAGAAAAAAAATCACATAATAAGAAATCTGGATAGGGTCATCGTAATCACCTAGAGGCATAAAATCTACTTTACTACCATTGTCATACCTATCAAATACACCTTAAAAATTTCAAAAAATCGCTCTAGCCATTTTGGACAAATTCGAACACCAACACGGAAGATAAGAATGTGCATGAAACCGTTTTTAAATTCATAATTATTAATACTGTATACGTCTAAAATGCTTAGAATTTTATGTCACCCCTTTTTAGAACATATAATGAGTATAGTGGGCTATCCTTAAACAATAGATATATGCCCTCACAGACTTTTTGTAGATCTACATTGTCTCTGTTATGTCATTATTTAAAGTTTGCTAAGAACAAAAAGAAAAATAAAATGTGTCATGTCATTGTCATTAAAGAAAGTCGTCAATACATTTTGTAATGGATGTCACTTTCTTTTATTTTAAACTATACAAACAAAAGTAAACCTTATTACATTTACCCAACATACATTGTTATATCTCAAAAGGATTATGCAGCGTTCTCTATGAAAATTCCCAGGCGGTTTGACTTTTTCCGATTTGTCCCACAATTATCGTTATATTTCAACCAATCTATATGAAACCTTGATATATTTATATACTAAAACGTTCCTCATGAATTGTTTTATCCACTGGTGAAAAGCGTAGGAAGATCCGTTCAGTAGTTTTTGAGTTTATCGCGAACAGACAGACAGACAGACGCGGCGGGGGACTTTGTTTTATACTATGTAATGATATCTAATAAGATAAATTAAAATATATGAGTCTACACAAAAAGTTATTAACATTCTAGAAATATTTTTTAAAAACTACGATAAACTTAATATATATCTCGGTGAAAATATATCAAAAATAGAATATTTTATTAATTTTTCATATTATTTTCTTGTAATGTCCTTAAAGGAAACGTGCTAAGAATCATATTAAAAATTAAATAAAACAGATAACAGTACCGTACATCTTGTATCAATATACTAACATTGACTGTGAATATGTTGAGGCCACCTATGGGGTCAGTTTTCCCTGAGCTGAGAAATCTGTTCCGGAAGATATCGGCATCCTTAATCAGCACATTCTTGGCGATCTCTGGACTGTTGATAACCAAACCGGGCTGCCAGAACAGCCAAATACCCACGTAAGGAGACTGGAACTCCTTCATTATATTTCTCATCCATATTGCCTGAAATGATGTTTTATGACAACTAAGTTTTTAAGTGGATTTAGGGCTTTACACCTTATTAATTTCCCAATTAATTTGTTATTTTCTTATCGGTATTATGCATACAAAGCGGTGCTAAATGGAACAAATTCAATATATTTTAGTTTTACTTCATTCAAGTTTTCACAAAAAAAATGAAATGTGAAAATATTTAAAAAAAATGTCTTTGAGCAAGACCCTTGTGGATTTTAAGATTCGATTAGTCAAACCTACAGTGAATTGTATATTACACTTTGACTTGTTGTTATGTAAAATATACAAAGCGGTCACGGATGAGACAAAGAAGAGAACGAGAAACTAGGTTTAAAAAACAACATTAGAAGTAGTGATTCCCTATAAAAAAACTGAGTGTGCTGATCGAAAAATGTTAAGTCCTTAACCATCACTTACGATAAAAGAATATCTTACCGGATTCTCTTTCTGCAAGAAAGTTAAACTACCCAGAACTGGATGTGGTGGACGATGGGGAACATTCCTTACGCGCCAATAGTCCTTCACACGTCGCCATTGTATTTGAAACCAAATGGATAGAGACAAAATTACGATTACTAGAAAATACAACCACATGATTGCTTGCCGTATGTGTATGTGTGGGTTTATGAGCCGAAATAATTTGTTTATATAGTCACATATCGGTTGAGATAAAACACTAGTTTTTTGCAAGTAATGTTTGATTTTTAAAATCAGTATTCCTCGTGTATAGAGTAAAAACGGAACATTTTGTGCTGATCTTTTGGCTAAAGAAATTTTTATTCACACTGCATCTAAGTTCATTTGGATGGAAGGTACATATTATGTTACAAAATAAATACTCATACTGAGTTATTTAAATTTGGTATAGTTATAATTAAAATTTATGTTGTTATAGAAAGAATGATTCATTGTATATAGTTCTTATTACAATCGTTATTTAATGTGTTGATTATCTACCCCAAGGATAGCTAGCATATTTTAATATAACTCAGTAGTAGTGTGTTTAGAAATCACATCGCCCGACGAAGGTTCGAGTTCAGCAATGAGCTAAAACTTTGGATAAAGGAAAATATCGTAATGAAACTATAGCATTCTGGTAGTTTTTCTAATGCCTAGCCAGCTACTTCCATCAAGTTAGGAAATATGTCGCCAAGCATGCATATATATTATATTAATATTATAAGGAGTTATAGCTTGAGTTTGTGACGTTGTAGGGGGTAATCTCAGGAACTACTGGACCGATTTGAAAAATCCTCTGTGTTATATAGCTCATTTATCGAAGAAGTTTATAGGCTTTGGGGTGTAAGGGGTGTCGAGTAACATCTTAAGACTTGAGACACCCAAGCCAACCTCACCTGCACATGGTGCACCCTTTTGAATAACGAACGAGACAATGGCGAAAGCGGGGTGGTAGAGTTTTACAGCCTTACTGGGTCGCAACCACCATGTATATGGCGAAAAAGCCCGTCATAGTGACTCGCTTCTGCGCGTCGCGTTTCGGGGTCAGCCTGTGCATATCCAGTACCGGGTGACTTTCGTCATTATGGCCGGTATGACAGCGGCGACCAGTGATGGATAATCTGTCTCTCGGTGGTTGCTGATGCTTTTGGATTATACTATGCTTAACATCAGGCACAGTGCAGTCACTATGTCGTGCTTCAATAAAAAAAAAGGCTATATATCATCACGCTAAACTAATAAGAGCGGAGCACCAATGAAGAATATTTCAAAATTATGGTTTTTTCCTCGTGTTAGCGTTAGTCCAAAGTAACTATTCCACCTGGACGAAGTCGCGGGCAGAGGCTAGTTTTATATAAAGGTCTTCGCTTACTAAACAGCTTCATTAATTCTAATATGTTCTTTATTGTATGTAATTAATTGTATGTTTTTTATTATGGAATCCCAAAAGGAAGGTTCTGATACACCCTTGTAAATGTCACAAAGGTATGTATATAATATATCTAGTATTCGTATAAATCTACGCTACAGGTACCATTTCTTGTAGGATTACTAAATATGAGATTCATAATCACACAGAATACTTGGATTTTTATACTCACTTGTTTGGAGTTTACCGACGGCTGCTGTTGAAGAGCCGATTCTACCGTTCAATTGTCCAAAATATAATGATGTAATTTGTGATTGTGATAAATTCATGTGCGATGTATAAATCTGTGACTTATTGAACTAGTATCGTTACATATTATAAAACAAAGTCCTCTGCCATGTCTTTGTCTGTCTGTGTGTCTGTTAGCAATAAACTCAAAAACTACTGAACGAATTTTCATACGGTTTTCACCATTAGATAGAGTTTGACAGATAGACGGGATAGGGTACATTGTTTTATTATTATCATTACATAGTATAAAACAGAGTCCCCTGCTGCGTCTGTCTGTCTGTCTGTTCACGATAAACTCAAAAACTACTGAACGGATCTTCATACGTTGTATGGTTCAACGCGCTAATCTCACGAACTAGCATTCCGATTTGAGAAAATCTTTCGGGTTTAAATAGCTCATTCAATTCAATAGCTCGAGGAAGGCTTTAGGTTATATATCATCACTCTAAATCCAATAGGTGCGGAGCATCAATAAAGAATGTTTAAAAATCGGTCATTTTTGTCCTTTTCAGAGTTTTCGCTGCGTGTTAGCGTTAGTATTATATACGTTACTATGGTAACGTGATAAGTTTCTATCGCTAATATTTGTAAACTTTATTTTGTGCTTCTATTCAACCAAAAAAATTTTTATGTTTCGTCTCTATTTTTATATTTTGTCTGTTTGTTTGTTTGTTCCGGGTAATCTCCAAAACGGTTGGACTTATTTGAACGGAAATTTTGCCAGTAAAATTTATAGCCGAAATTATAACGATTGCCATATTATAAAATATTTTATTTATCCGCGGCTTCGTCCGCATTGCTATTTCCAAAATTGTTAAATTGATTTTAAAGGAGTGTTAACTGGTAAATAGCAGACCTCATAAAAAGTTTTTTATTCTTATTCGGCCGCAGTGGAATATGCGAAATGCTTGAACTAATTTTCACGGGACTTTCTCTGGCAGAGAACTCACAGTATAAGAAGTAACTTGGACTATTTTAATTTGTTAGCCAAAAATTCGTATGCAGTGCTATCTCCAAATCGGACAGATTTTCACGAGATTTTTACAGGCAGATAACTAACTAATGAGTTATTTTAGTTTAAACTAGCGGGTTCGGCAGACGTCCCGCCCTGATAACAAAAAGAAAACCTTGACAAATTATACCTAAGCCGGGAAGGCTTAATCATTCTATCTACTGGTGAAAACGACTTGAAAATCCGTTCTGAATAAATAAACAGGCAGACCAGAGGAGTTTATTTTACACTATGTAAAGATATGTGGTGATAAAAGTGTACATTGGTACGTGTGAAATTTAATCAAAAATATGTTGTTTACTTTAAACAAGCGCATGATAAACACGCTGTACTAGACTCCAAGAATAAATATAATTGAAAGTCATAAGTTTGTATGCAATTTGAATTATATAGGGCGCGTTCCAGTAGAAGCTCACAACGCTCACAACGCCCTTTTCGCCGTTCCACTAGACAACCGCGAGCGTTGCGGTCGTGGCAAAAACGTCATTGATGACGTCATAACATACGCTCACGACGCCCCATGTCTGGACGTGGGTCGACGTGAGCGTTAACAAAATTGGCGGGATTCTCAATAAAGATGGCGACCGTGAAAATGTCATTACTTGATACGGTACAGGATAATTATATTAAATAACATATTGTATTGAAATACGTAAATGAAATATGTTAATAAAGTTTTGAGAAATTTACTTCTTTTGAAAAATGTTGTGAATTCTAAAATTCAATGTAGAAATTAATTTATAATCATTTCATGGTAATTTAATATTTTTCATTTAATCAATAAGGTCATTTTTATGTTTTTATGATAATTAAAAAAAAAAAATGAACTATACATTGTTTCTTTAATATACCTTAATGAATTTAATAATTATATGAATTTACTGTTAAGATTTACAAAGTGTAACTCAACCTCTCAAAGCTTTTGCTTTATTTTTTCTAGATCGCCATTTTTATTATTTATCTGAACGCTCAAAACGCCCACAAATGCGTTCCACTAGCGCTTTCGATCGTAACGCTCGCGGGCTAGTGGAACGGGAAAACTCGCGGTGGTGAGCGTGGGCGTTGTGAGCTTCTACTGGAACGCAGTCATTATCGTCAGTTTGTGCGGCCATTTTGTTTTATTTTTCGCGGTTGCTCCTACATATCTCAGTGATTATAGCAAGGTATAAGATTAATTTAATAATATCGACAATATGGGCATATTATCTATATAATAAAAGATTTAACACATATTGTTCGATAATTTATAGCTGAAAAATTGCATTTTTTTCTTATATTATGTAAGTGAGCACTGAGGGTGGTATATAGTAGGTTAAAGTTCCAGATCTGTTGCTGATGGTGAACCGTATCCCATTCGGTATAGGTACTATTAGTATTCACATATCTAATGTACACGTTACATGTTATAGTAGATGGTGTGCGTGTCGTAGTTACAAATGTTTTTGAAAGTGCATTTCTGTAATGTACATACCTAATCACAATTTCACATTTCTTCAATGCATTTTTAAAAAAAGGGGGCGAGGCCACGGGTAACTGCTAGTACTATATAATACTAATCTTTTGACACCAAAACTCGCTTGATATGGAGTTTAAATTTAAAGTCCGACAAACTGGTATTATGCTTTGGAATGATGTTGTAAAACTTAACATTACCGAGAAATCCAGTTTTTTAAAGTGATATTAAATTACCAAATGTATTGAGTATTAATGATGCGCGAGGCCCCATATTAATTTGAATTGCCCGTTTTTGTAATAGAAAATATACGGTGTCTACCCCAGCTGCTGTCTCCTACAACAAAATACAATAAGCCAGTACGTTATGACAAAATACCATAAGATACCATGAATTAATTGTGCTGTTATGTTATATTTCGGTTAAACTATTTTTAATTTTCCTGCCATTGAATGATTTGCAGTATTGTTATTAGTGACAATGACATGATAATGAAATAATAATAGCATTTTGCTTATTCATAAGATATCGTTATCAATCGAGGTTCGAAACGCGAGCACCTAGAGTCGCGTAAATGCTTATTTGCGAATGCGAGTTACAATTATATGCCATTTTGACGTTTCAAAAGTAAATATATTCATATTGACATTAGTGTACGGTTCAGGTTCGAATTTTGTAGTCGCTCGACGATTTTTTAAATAAAATAATTTATTTGCAAATTATAAGACATTTATTATTGCACACTGTTTTTACGAGACTGACTTATGATGTATATTTTTTGTTTAGAACATATACATATACGTTTAAAATTATAAAAATAAAAGAGGTTTTAACAATTAGTACATTTTTCACTTTGAATTTTGTCGTGAGACGTATAGCTTTGTGATATAGAAGTGTTTTTATAAAGTAAATATTATGGCAGCACGTTATTTTTTCGCGATGCTAATGTTGGAAACAGCAACATCACAAGATATTCGGAATAATATAGATGCTGTTCGTACAAAAGCTTGCGCTGATCCATTAAAAGATCTCACTGAGATAGAATTTATGAAAATATATCGGTTTACAAAGAAAGCGTTTAAATTTTTGTGCAAACAACTGAAGCGACACACTAATCTAAAGTCGTCACAAATTTCCGTGCCTAAAATATATAAATAATATCATAATCTACACGAATTCAATAAGAGATCAATAAATGATTAATATATAAATGTTCCACTTAGTGTTCCATATAAGTAATCATAAATTCAAATTGTTGATGACTGGTTCTCATTATTTGTATTACAAAAATAGCGACTTTATCTAAAAGTTTAAAGAGAAACATAAAAGTTGTATAAAAAATAATATTGACGCACGCGCATTCAGAATGTATGTAAACAAACGATGGATAACCCGCCTAAACTAATACGTAACTTACTTTTTTGAGGAATGCATGGTTATAAAGACTTCATAAATTTAGTCGGTTTATCATAAGACACTACAGCATTGCCAACATAATGATAAAATTTCGCTCGGAAACGTTCATGGAACTAAAATTATTCGAAACAACTTCACGGTTCGAGGTGAATTAACGTCAGTCGATTGAACAACATGACATGTAACTCACACTCACATGTACTAGGTTCTCGGTACGTTCTATGTACATTCGGTTAATGCTATAGAACATTTATTCGATATAATTTTGCAAACTCACACTAAACACACTGGAAAGGTCTTTACAGCTTCACCGAACTATTGAGGCGAGCGCTGAAGGCACTCAGCCAATTTGGGATGTTTGGGCGACTAACTCAAAGGTGCACGGCACACCTCGGCTTGGGCTGTTTTGTGCAAAAATCACGATTTATCTGAGCTAACCTAAGCTATTTAGATATACGTATATGAGTTATTGAAACATGCATGTGTATCAAGCATGCGTGCCTCAACAACTCCTATATGTATGTTGTGTCGGAAATAATCCTCTAAATTATATAGGATAGGATAGGGAAAAATAAGGGTAGGACTGTTTGTCGTTTATTTCTCTGAAAAAGAAAAACAGCGTGTAAGCGTGTAGGCGTGCGAGTGTGTTTAGGTGATCTGTGTGGTGTTGTAGCAGTGATGTAAGGTTTTGTGTCACTGTATCGCGTGAGCAGCGTACTCAAGGGCTGCACGCCGAGGAAACGGACCTAGGCTTGAACCGCTGCCGAGGGGAGCCTAATCTGGTGTGTGGGAGCGAAATTTACGCTCAGACCCCGGCGGCGTGATCTGTGGTTACGCGGGCGTAGGCGTGAACACGCTCTGTTTGAAGAGACAGGCTGGTACTGATCATTCGCTGACGTGATTGAATCAGGAGGGTCGGTAAAAATGTGTCGCGGTCTCTTCTATACTGCGAAGCGTTTGGTACGGGTTCATAGTTCGCAGCGGACACCACTAACGGGCTGGGATGATTCGCGGCTTTTTTAAAATAACTACGTGTGGCTGGGATGATTCGCGGCTTTTTCAAAATAATTACGTGGGAGTGATTTTATATACGCCCAGACAGAGGCATCTCTAGGTCCCTGTGGAGATCCTTATTCCGGATGTACCATGGGGCACCGGTGATTTTACGTAGGGCTCGGTTCTGGAGAACCTGCAAAGACTGGACAACTGTACGTCATAATCGGACGGAGAATAGTATATCAATTTTGTTGTAAGTCCATTAATTGTTAGAAGAAATAGTTACTGAAATAATATGAAATATGATGAAATAATAACGGGACGAGAATTGGAGGTGAGCTTGTGAAGTATAATCGAACAACGGTTAAAAATTAAGTTATTCGGATCTATCTTCTATTTACCGCTTTCAATCAATAATACAAAAATGATTCTTTGAAGAGAGCTATTTGTAAATGAATTGAATTTTGGAGACATCAATATTATGTTGTTTAGTATCTGTAATATGTAACACAATATCGTAATATATATATATATATATATATATAATAGCTTTTTTTTCAAACTTGTTGTTTTCGCAAAGAGATCATTTGGAATTGGCAATATAGACGGAGAGAGAGGAGCTCGCAATTTGATACGATTCAATGTGCTTAGTGTGAGTTTGCAAAAATATACCGTATGACTTTACTATAGAGTTCACTGAGGTTACGGGAAATGTACCGAGACCCGAGTATATGCGAGTGTGAGTTCATTTTGTGTTGGCGATTGGATTTACGTTGACTCACTGTGAACAATGATTAGTTTCTTTTTATTATGTTGGCAATCTTAAACGTCATATGATACCCCGACCAAATTAAACAGTCTCTAAAAACTATAAATTCTTCAACAAAACGAGTCACATATCAATTTAGGCGGGTTACGTATACAAACGCAGATTTGATTTTTTACTTGTTTGATTCGTGAATGTTACATTTCTTTACAATTATTTATAATCTATACTTTTTAGACAAAATATGCTACGCCTATGTATACAAAATCAGTAATTTCGCTACAAAAAATTGTAAAAATGTCGAAATTTTATTCAATTATATGAAACAGTAAGTATTTGAGGTTATTATATTTCGCGTAAAATTTTATTCTTTTATTGAATTTATGTTGTAATCATAGTGTTATTAGTAGTTAAATTTTATTCTTTTATTGAATTTATGTTGTAATCATAGACACGGAAATCTCATTAAGACCCAGCGACTTTAAGACACAGGGAAGAGTTGGCTTCTTTAACTTGTAGAGATAAAGTGAACAAAAGGACGAGAGAACACAAGAAGACTTGTAAAAACATAAAAATAAAATATGGAGAGAGCATTGCAGAGTTTAATACAGTGATGTCATGATTATATGGAAATGAGATTGTAACAGGCTGGAATTAAGAAATAAATATTCAAACACAAGACTGAATTCTTTAGATTTATTAGAATTAATATTATAGAAATTAACAGTAAAAACTAGTTTTAATTTAGTTATAATGATATAATATAACACTTTCTTTTTTAATAATGATATTTTATTATTGTCCTATTCTACATAATAATTGATCACTTAACAATCTTCTACCAATTAAATATGAAGTGGATATTGTCTCCGTAGGAGTAGAAAATTTCATGATCACGGTCACATCTTTCTTCGTATGGTACTATAATACCAAATATATTCATCATTTTATGTACGGTACAGTAAGCCTGAATTCATTCTGCCATATTTTAACTGCTCACAATGAAAAACTGCTAGTTTCAAACATTGTTATTGGTTCTTTAATCTTGTACAAGCATTTTTCATAAATATTTCAGCCTCTGTATGCTTTTCTTCATGATTAGCTTCTGTTGTGTCAGGAGTTGTAGTTGCCTCCTTCTGCAAGGAAGTCGTCTCGCAGAAGGAGGCGGCGGAGAGGGTCCGCGAGAACGACCCGTTAAGCGGCCGTCTCCGCCAAAGGAGGACAGGCAGGAGGAGGCGGCAGTTTGACCGCCTCCTCCCGCCACCGTAGCCGGACCTAGGGACGGGTGGGGCTAGGGCCCCACCTTCCCATTGCACAGGTCCGGCAGACGAGAAGGAGACGGCCGGTGTGTACCCGGCTGTCTCCTTACAAGACGAGGCTCGGCGGCGGCACTTCTGCCGCTGGGCCACACCGCTGGGGCGGCACGATGAAGTCTATAGAGATCTCGTGCCGCCCCAACAATAGCGGAAGACGTACACCGTGGGGTTTTAGTCCGTGCGAATCGGACATAACCCACCCTCTCCCCAGGGGGGGTGGGTATCCGTCAGGGATTTCCCCACGTAAAAAAAAAAAAAAAGGAGTGGTATGTAAATTTAGAATCATCAACAAGTGGGAAGCCAATCTCCTAAAAAATTAAACAATATTATTACTGTGAAAGAATACATTGATGTACAATATAAATGAAAAACACAATTATAGAATATTTGTCTACATACATCTTTTCCATGTATATAGGGGGATTAAAAATAATTGAATATTTTTATAAAAGATTAATGAAATTAAGTTTTCCTATTTCAATTACAAAGCATGTGGTGGTAGAACAAATATGTTTTCCCGGTTTATTTGTTTATTGTAAGTAAAGCACTGACAATTTGTCATTACAAATACACTTATACTTCAAATACAGAAATACTGGATGTTTATGAGTGTTACCTATTCTAGGTACACCAATATCGGAGTATGTATATATCAATATATATATTTTAGCAAAAGCCACACTATTTTTCCATGTTAGTCTAATAATTATATGGTTATATAGCTGACTATATTGTATCACATATCAGTGAGTCAATACCAAATTTCCCCTTAACTTTTATAATATGCCTTTCATCAACCCAGTCATATATGAAATAGTTATTTGTAGGTTATTTATGTCAATCTAATGCATATATTTTTTTAAGTTAACATAATATTTACCATTTATCCATTTAAGAGACTGGTAGTGTTTACAATAGTAATAAAGATGTTCATCTTCTTTAGGAGGTCCAAACACAATGAAATTACTACCATCAAAACATCTAGTCATAGCATTTACAATAAAACCTGAAAGAATTAATAAATATATTAATATATATGTTGATGCATATATACATCAATTATAGATACATAGTCTTGTTTAAATTGGAATATAGTTATATTATTTAGTAAGAATTATGTTCTCCCTTCTGATAAGTTGTCTGTTTAAAGGTATCAATTTGAAATAAATTGTAACTTTGCAAATAGTTTTCTTTATTATAGTAACCCTTGAATATAGCATATGCATATGACTTGGTAAATAAACAAATACAAAGAAATTACTATGAATATATACATTAGAATGTTAGATTTTAAATTTACATATTCCTTACAATGCTTTATTCATGAGAGTTTATTTGCTACCCCTATTAGCTCCCGATTGGATCTAGTCACAGGTGTATTGAGTATATTTTGTAGAGATCACGATTATTGCACTTATATGATAAAAAAAGTTCACTTATTAAGATCAAGAATATTTACCATTATTTTCAATGTAACCGTAGTGATGAAGGCTTTATATTAGTTTCTCGTAAAGTTCTTTGCACAAACACTATATTTTCTCTGTGAAGTGATACCTTTTCATAGTATGAACCTCCATAGGATCTTCTAATGGATCATTGCTACTGCGAAGTTTTGTATGAACAATGGCCATATTATTTCTTATATCTTGTCCTTTCACTATTTCGAACATATTCAACGCAAAAAGTAACTTGCTTCTATAATATTTATGCTATAAAAATACTTTTACTTTACAAAGCTATACGTCTCACGACAAAATTCAAAGTGAAAAATGTACTAATGTCAATGTGAATATATTTACTTATGAAACGTCAAAATGCATATAATTGTAACTCGCACTCGCAAATAAGCATTTACGCGGCTCTACGTGCTCGTGTTTCGAACCTCGATATCAACAAAGTAAACATGCAAAACTCGCACTCATAAACTACGTCTTACATGCGAACAACTAGATGGCGCTTTTAAAATCCCATACAAACCGTAGTGAACTTCAACGCGTCCGAGTTGGTACAAAAACTCACACTAAGCACACAGTACTCACTCCTTTGACGTGTTGCATGAGCATAATATTAAGTCACCAAGATTTCTTAGTCCAGATATGAATGATACAAATCAGAGAGAGAGAGTCGTGGTTATTTCGTGGTTATAAATGATTAGATGCAGGAATGAGAGTCGTGTTAATAAAAGCCCGCTAAATGTCTTAAAATTAGCAATCACAATAATAATAAAGTATAATTATATAGTAATATACAAGTTTTGCTGTATATACACACATCAAAAAAGTCTAAGCAACATGCGTGGTATTACAAATTTTACCATTTATATTAATTAATTTCTAAGTATTTACTCAAACAAAGTGCGCAGGTAAGTAAACTTTTTTGTTATTGATGACATACTGGCTGGTTGTAAAAACAAAAATTTGATTATGTTTTGTTTTTTCATAAAATTCAAATGACTGCGAATTTGTTTGAATTTAAGTGCGTTTTAATTGCTACGTTTAGTCTTGATTTCATAATTTTACCAACCATTTAAATAAAGTTAGCGACAAAATTGAATTGTTAGATATTCTTCACGTCATGAAGCGACGTCATTTGATAGCAGATGAAATGCAAAGAGCTGTAGGGATGTTGCAAGCGGGAAGTAATCAATCTCAGGTATCTCGACATTTTGGCATTCATAGAAGTGTTATTTGTCGTCTTTGGCAGCACTACAATAATACAGGAGAACCCGCTGAACAGCATCCAGGCCGTAAAAGGAGTACAACCACTCGGCAAGACCGGTACATACAACTGACTGCAAGACGCCAGCCGATGTTAACCGCTCGAGAGATAAGTTTGAGGCTACAAATTTCAAGTGGTGTTGATGTAAGTCCTCAAACTGTGCGAAATCGACTGCATGAGTACGGCCTACGAGCTCGACGCCCAATCAGGTGCCCACAGATACGTCACGGGAATCGCGCTCGTCGATATGAATGGTGTAGAGAATGCATAACATGGACCCAGGAACAATGGGATAAAATTATGTTTTCCGATGAGTCGCGATTCGGGATTAAGCCTGATACAAGAAGGGTGCGAGTATATCGTCGGCCCGGAAATACTGAAAGGCTCAGGCACGTTCAGGAAGTTCATCCATACAGCGGCCCAAAAGTTATGTTATGGGCGGGTATTATGAAGAACAGGCGAATTGAGCTCGTTTTTGTAAATGGAAACATGAATGCTGAAAATTACATTGAGGATATTCTCAGACCTTATGTCTACTCATTTGCACAAACCTTTGGCTAGGTTAATGCATGACAATGCACGTTCACATACAGCTCGGCGAACCAGTGAATACTTTGCAACGGAGAACATTCGGGTATTGCCCTGGCTTGCACAATCGCCAGATCTCAACCCCATCGAGCACGCATGGGACATGCTCCAGAGACGTGTTTTGAAGGACTTGGACGGAGCGACAACAACCCAACAGCTGAAGGATTTGCTACAATTCCATTGGGAGCGAATATCGCAAGATGACATAAACAATCTCATTAATTCAATGAATAATCGTTGCCGATAAGTTCTGAATAGCAGAGGAGACTATACTTTGTATTCAATTGTTCTATTCTTTCACAATAAATAAATTTTCTTTAGAAATTTCATTTTGTAAGAAAAAAGTTTAGTTTCTTATGTATCTTAGTTTTTACAGTATATTCTAATATTGTTCATTTCTGTTATTAAAATAACTTATAAAGACAACAGCTGTTATTTTTACATCATAGAACCCTAAAGTTATTATTTTTAAAAATAAAATACAACGTTATAATGTGAAGAACCATCCTAAAATTTTAAATTAGTACATGTTGCTTAGACTTTTTGATGAGTGTATATAATAATTATAGCTATACTACGACCGCGTTGAAACTTATGTAAATAAAAGTGATTAACAAACACATCTGAATATATTAATTACATTTACTTATCTAGTTTTTTCTCATACTTAAGTCGTGTCATCATTAAAATTGCAAAGACTTTTGATAGACGAAATCTTAAAATATGAGTAAAATTAAAATGATCTAAATCTAATACCCAACATGGGTATTAGAAGCGTGAGAAACCGCGGGTATAGCTAATCTACATCGAACGAACCGAATATAGGGGCATTCAAGTGATCTCATAATTATAATAATAGAACTCATTAGTACAAACACTATACGATGTACTTGAAGATAGAATAAAAAAAACATATAAAAATACATTGTATATGTAAGTTACTATATTTTTTTATATTATAAAATAATCATATGCTTATTATCACTAAATCATATATCAAATCATTCTTCATTTATCATACAAGAACGTGATTTTTTATTTTTTTTTTGTTTAAGAATTTAAGTTACAACTTAAATAGGACTTGATTTTCACTACCGTAACACATTATCTCCATCATTTACTCTTTAACCATTTTTCCCATTACTTATTTACCCATTATTCATTTTTTCCATTACACATTTACCCATTATTCATTTAGTGTTACTCATTTTCCCCATTACTTATTTACCCATTATCCATGTACCCATTACTCATTTTCCCTAATGCTCAGGCATTTATGAGGTCGCTTTGCTTTTTCGATATAGAAGGATGGTTATGGCAGAGTTTTGGAATTAGAACATTTAGGATAGTAAAAGAGCCTGGTTATGCGCGTGCGCAACTATGATGGTTTAGTCCCATCTGGCAATGGCTATGTTAGATTTATTCGAGTGGCTTTTTTTTTTATTGTTCGGTGAACAATGAAATGTTAGTTCCTTATCGTGAAGAAAAAAGATAGTTATGGAAAATGGAAATTTTATATGCCTAACTACATGATTTTGCAATATATTTAATTGTTATTAATTAATTAATTATGTTTATTTTTTTAATATATAATAGAATCGAATATCGACATGGCAACACTAGTGGACAGTTTCTATTTTGTTTGTAATATATATGTAATAAAATGATAAATGTTTTTACTTTAATGATTATTTAGTCGTATTCATTGTGAAGACGCTGGTTTTTTTAAAAAATAATATATACTGAACGTGAACTGTCGGGTGTCGTTTTGTGTGTAAAATGTTTGTACACATATTTTCCAAATATTGGTGATATGTTGACACATAGTTGTAAACTATCTAAAAAATGATTACAAGTGGGTAGAAATCAAATATTTGTTCAAATATTTGCATATATGGCAAATAGTCATCCCACACTTTTAAGAGTATTTGTATGTATTAATATATTGTTTACATATTTCGCACCGGCTTTAACTTCTAAAGGATATAATATACAGATTTATAAAAAAAAAAAAAAAAAAAAAAAAAAAAAAAAAAAAAAAAAAAAAAACAATATATAGGTAGTATTTTTCATATTTTCTTTTCTTTAATCCCTTTGTGCTTTGAAACTCGAAACAAAACAGCGACATTAAAAAGAGACAAACATATGCCATCTATAGGATTTAATGCGTGAGAGAATGAGATAGAACACATTATACAGTGTTTATTTATATTCACGATCTTATTGTATATTGTACAGTATAACCTCTGTTCTAAGCCTTGTAAGTGATATTTTTTAGAAAAAAAGTTAAAAATAAATGTTGACCCTTATCAAAATATACAAATTAAATTTATGACGTCCATATCAAAATTTCTTCATAGCAAGAGAATATAGTAGATGGAGAATTAATAATGTTAAAGTTATTCAATTAAACAACCAAGTGAAAAAATCCCATGTTCAATCAAGATCATTTTAAGCCCTAATAAGGCACTTATAAACGTCAAAAACTACCACCGGTTCGGTAAACAACCCACTCATCGAGAAGAACAGGCAAGAAACTCGATCTGGTACGTTTTTTTTTCATATATTTCCAATACATCATACAGCTTATAGTGGATGCACAGAGATGAGTCAATTCTAGACATCACTATCGTTCACATACTGATCCACTCTTATAATATCCTTTTGACACTAAAACCCGCTTGATGTGGCACTTAATTTACAGTCCGGCAAATCGGTAACATGTTTTGGGACTTTATTGTAGAACCTAACACTATTACCTAAAAAACTATTACTAGTTTTACTAAGTCTGAAACATGGGACGACCAGTTTATTACAATTTCTTGTATTTACATTATGCCGGTCTTTTACTAAATTTTGGGGTGTAAGGGGTGTCGAGAAACATCTTAAGACTTGAGACACCCAAGCCAACCTCACCTGCACATGGTGCACCCTGCTGATCAACGAACGAGCCAATGGCGATAGCGGGGTGGTAGGGTTTTACAGCCCGACTGGGTCGCAACCACCATGTACATGGCGAAAAAGCCCGTCATAGTGACTCGCTTTTGCGCGTCGCGTTTCGGGATCAGCCTGTACATATCCAGTGACTTTCGTCATTATGGCCGGCATGACAGCGGCGACTGACGACGGATAATCTGTCTCTCGGTGGTCGCCACTGTTTTTGGATTGTACTATGCTTACCATCAGGCATAGTGCAGTCACTTTGTCGTGCATCAATAAAATAAAAAAAATAAAATAAAATATATAATCTAATCACAAATAATAAGTTGTGAAATCATGACCGGTTTTTTAAATTTTGTCACGTAAGTGTAAATGACATTGCAGTGTAAGTTTATTAGTTAGATACACTATTAAGCTTATCTGTCTATCTATTTCAAGTAAAGTTGTGAAAATAAGCCGATAAGTGGATAATTGATGAAGGAAGATTAAAAAATATTGCTTGTATCAGTGATGTAGCGAAGGAAGAGAAACTTGTTTGGCTTATGTCTGTTTTTCTCGAACTAACTACGCTTTTGACCTAGCAAGGTCTTAACAGCTTTATCGGACTGCTATTTTGGCTCATATCTATTAAATTGTATATATATAAGAGAATACTCATGAACTACTATACACTACATGAAGTCCCGTAGTATAAATACTTACATTCACTCATTTTGGTATACCACTAGACCCTTGTTTTATATATTTTATACCAAAGTCCCAAAGCGTATTGCCGATTTGGCAGATAGTAAGTTCAAGTGTTATGTCAAGCGGGTCTTAATGCATAAAGACTATTATAGGGTGGATCAATATGTGAAGGACGGAGACATCTGGAAATGACGCCTCTCTTAAAGCAATTGATGAGGAAGATTTTAGTATATAACTTGTAAAGGATTTTTTTTATAATCAGAGATGGACAATGTCTGCCGGGCCCGCTAGTACATCTATAAAAATATGTTGTGCTATTTATAATGAAAAGATAAACCATATCGAGTTCTCGATGACTGAATTGTTTTTCGAAACGGTGGTAGTTTTGGCACATAATGAATTAAATAAAGTATTTTTGATTTTGAGACAGACACTTACATACACTTACAAATATACCTACAAAATACTTGGGTTTAACGCTTAACGCGTAACGAAAATGTTTCTCTACCACGTTGTGAAAAGTTTCACATCACAACGCTTTAACATAGAGTTCTCGCCAATCTTTTAGGCCGCTGTGAATCTATACCCATATTAGTATTATTATAAAGCTGGAGAGTTTGTTTGAGTAGTTGAATGCGCTAATCCTAGGTTCTACTGGTTCGATTAGAACAATTCTTTCAGTGTTAGATAGCTCATTTATCGAATGAGGCTATAATCTACTATATCAGCACGCTAAGATCAATAGGAGTGGAGCACCAATGATGAATGTTTCAAAATCGAGTTTTCTTTCTTTTTGAGAGTTTCCGCTTGTGTTAGCGTTAGCCCAAAGTAACTATTCCACGTTGTAGAATAGTGTGGTTTTCATGCCTCGGAGCGATAATTATATACAATTTTATAAAGTGTATTAAACAATGAAACGTACGATGAGCTGCAAAACATCAATATTATATGTACACAGGCCTCTATACCACGCGACGCTAGTCTGACGTATGCCGCACAAGCGCAATACGGCCGGTCATGCTTATGTACATGTCATAACGTGAAATTATAAATTTATCTCCTGCCAATAATACCGCTCAATGCGCCAAAGAAGTTTTCAGTTTAACAAAAGACAACGCAGTTAGCCAGGTATCCCAATTATTAATCAATTATTCTCTTGTCTGTCCGTTGTCCAAATCATTGTCTCGTTTTTATATTCAGATAGGTCTAAATGGCTGGCGAGGACTCTAAGTGTCCTCGCTATCGACAAAAAGTCTAATGACAAAAATGCTACTTAAATACTTCTAATACGGAATTAGTTTATAAAAGCAGTTGCGAAAAAGAAACAAAATGTATGGTCCGGTTTATAACGTGTAGTCAGTATGACAAGATAAAACAGAGTAAGTAGTATTCATATCTCTAAAGGGTTATTTGCCGTTAAATTGCCGTTCTGCAGTACTGCTCATTTCAAATCAAAATAATTTTTGTTTGGCTAAGAATTATAATTTCAAATTGATTTTATTTTAAAAACATAGATTTTTTTTTCTAAAAGTAGTCATTTGTCTATTGATTAGTGTTACATTTTCATCGCATTTCAGACTTTTTTATCAACATGGATAAGTTAAAAGTAACCGAGTAATTATGGATTATTGTCGTGGCAGTAACGCGGCACAAGCGGCACGCAACATCAACGACGTTTACGGAGCTAACACTACAAACCAACGCACCATCTGTTATTGGTTTGCTCGCTTCCGTTCTGGGAATTTCGACCTGATAAATGAACCTCACGGTCGTCCGAAGACTTTGGTCGACAATAACGAATTAAAAGCGATTGTAGAAGCTGATTATACACAATCTACGGCTGAATTAGCAGCAGCTTTTGATGTTACCGTCAAAACAATATTGGTCCATTTGCGTCAAATTGGCAAGGTAAAAAAGCTTGACAAATGAGTGCCCCGCGAACTCAATGATCGCCAGCACGAAGTACGCGTCGAGACGCGCCTTGCACTGCTCAATAGATACACAAATAAGGGAATTTTAAACCGCATTGTTACCTGCGATGAAAAATGGATTCTGTTTGATAGCCGCAAGCGCTCAGCAAGTTGGTTGAACCCTGGTTCAGCACCTAAACAATGCCCTAAACGAAAACTTACCCCTAGAAAAGTAATAGTCACTGTTTGGTGGTCTGGCGCCGGTGTGATTCATCATAGCTTTTCTTACCAAATGGGGTGAGCATTACTCCAGATGTGTACTGTGAAGAACTGAACACAATGATGGAGAAGCAATTTTGTGTCGAAAAAATTTCTCTAAACTATATAGGATAGGATAGGATAGGGAAAAATAAGGGTAGAACTCTTTGTCGTTTATTACTCTAAATAAGAAAAACAGCGTGGAAGCGGTTAGGCGTACACGTGTATATAGGTGATATGTGTGATGTTGTAGCAGTGATGTAACGTTTTGTGTCACTGTATGGCATGAGCAGGGTAATCAAGGTCTTCACACCGAAGGAACGGACCAAGGCTTGAGCCGCTGCCGAGGGGGCCTAATCTGGTGAAAAACTAAAGGTTTAAGTTTCCTTGTATACTAATTCTTATCTATGCAGGTAGCGTTAGGCATAGTAAAGTAAATAAAAGTTAAGCGCCATCTAGAATTACGAATAGGCATTTATTGGTGAACTAGTACGAGATGCTTACTGTAAGATGACGCTGTACAGTAATAATACTATCGGTTAGTGACCTTACCGAATATGTCATGAACATTAAATGTGCATGTAATCCGTAAAATTGTGTGTACAATAAAATGGGAAAGGACATTAGGGCTCTGTGTAAACTGTAATACTTTTGTATCTTATCTACGTACTTACAGGTTTTAGTTAAAAAATTTCGTATTTCATATGTATCCAAATTTTAGCTTGTAGAGATTCTCTTATACATTTTTTTTAAATCCTATTACCCATCTTTTGATGTAGCATTTAAAAGTTCAGTAAAGTTCTTAAGGCCTTGCTAGGTCGTAGTCCGGTGAAGTTGTTAAGACCTTGCTATAGCGTAATCATACCAAAAAAAATTTAAGAGAAAAAAACATGTATTACTCACGATATTTTATCGAGGTTTATTTATTTGAAATTGTTAATATTTACCTGATATACATTCCCTTTTTACTTAAATTCTTAAATGTTAACCATTTGCTTAGATTAGAGATTAAGCAAATAAACAGTAAGTACAATAAAACAAACCTTTATATTGAAATGAGTGACAGTTTATATGTGACAAAGTAAACCCAGTATGTGACATGGAAAGTATTAACATATGCTGATTGATATTCTATACTTACTTATCTATACTAAAATTATAAATAGGCAGTCTGTGAGTTTGTAACGTTGTTACGTTGTAGGGGGAAATCTCAGGAACTACTGTACAGTAATGCCTGCTGATGTTTTGTAGATATGTCGGTGAACGCCGCTGTTCTATGGTGACTTCATTACTAGGTGCCACCAAGTACAGTGTAGTCATTATGTTGTGTTTGAAGGAAAGGTTATATAACCATATCGAACCCTCACGGAATTTATTTCATTATTGGTCTTACCTTAATTTACGCTACATTCTGAATATACGACGGTTATCATAAATTTGTATAATATAATTCGTATTGTCTTTTACTTGTTTATTAAAATGAGAATATTTTTCAACGCTTCAGTTTTTTTCGTCCATCTATCGCATGTCGCATAACAGCCGGCCGCGGAGAAGGGATAAAGTGAAATAAAAGCATATGGCAGAGCAGCCAACGCCGATATGGCAACATCCATCATTCAATACAAAGTGATTTAAATAAATATTGTACTTAGTTTTTAACACGTGTCTATCACCTGAACGATTGTATTTATTATAATATGTAGTCCGTACTTTATAATACGGAGATTGGAATTAAAATGTAGAGTTGATTATCTTGTGTAATACTAATTTCCCATTATTATTCCCATTTTCGCATTATTAGGCTGAGATTAAAAACGCTATTAATGTACCTCAAATTGAATAATCATCCGAAATTATTCAGTTAAACGCCTACGATCCAAAAGAAAGTTTCATTTGCATAGTGGTTTCATAAAACCACACAATCTTGTATTTGTTATATGTTCAATATGTGATCTTACATAGTTTACAAAGTGCTTTGCTGTTAAAATATATTTGTAGATTTAAAATGTTGTTCTCTCGGAATTAATTTTACTGATATTTTTTCTCCAGGCATCAAGAACATTCCCTTCTTCTCAACTTCGAGGTCGTCGGCTTTCGGAGTGTTCGGCAATGGAAGTACTTGGAATTTGGAGAATATCGTTGCTAATCCATAACGCACTGTTTGCAGTCCGAAACGGAAACCTGTGGACATTCAGAATGATGGCTTATTATTAGGTCAAATATTTGATATCTTCTAAATATATAAAAATGTTTGTCCACTATGAACCCCGACACTACTCAACCAATTTACGTGAAACGTTGGAATCTATGTATAATTTAGTCCAACTTGAGAGATAGGATAATTTATATTCAAATTAAAACTCTCAAAATTTTATTGACATAAAACTGTGGGACCATTTGTTGTAGACATCTCATAAATGTCGCCATGTTTTAATTTTGAATTTATTGTTCAATTCCACTTTATTTTATGAGGTACGTGTTTTATCTAATTGAACATGTAATAACTAAGCCACAGGAACATGTGGCCGGTTCAGCTAGTAATGATTATTAATTAAACTAGAACTGATATTTTCTGTACAATTAGCAATATTATTATCTTCTATATTGACGGAATTTTGGTTTAGCAATGTCATATCAGTTCCTACAACGGATTCTGCTTACATGTGTTTGTATTAAAAAAACTTTGAAAGATTCATTATGAGATTTGTATTATTCTTATCATGTTCAGTGTAACATATTACCTAAAGATGTAAGGTTGAAATATTCCCTCGCGGAACTTATTTAAGTTACATAAACAATTCATGTGTAAAATGCTGATCTTCCGGTTCTAAGTGTTCATTGTATGTCAGTCAATGCTAAGAATTTTAATAATTAAGATCGCGGAGGTTTCGCTTTTTACAAATATTCTAACAAACTAGAGAACTTCAATTGTAGGGGAATTATTGGTTCAAAGTGGTAGCTATTTACTACAAGATTGGAATTGAAATTGACAACATTGACTCTATTGTAACGAAATGTATAGTTTTTTCGTTATCTGGCTTTAAATCTGGCAATGATTACATCAACCTGTAAGTCTTAATAAAAAGGTATGGGCGTAATCACCACGCCAGCTTACGATGTATTGGCAATTTCAAACTCCAAGAAATCCACAGTTCTACATTTACCAACATATGATGTTACTACAAGAACATTTCTTAGGTTCAGGCTTCTTCACGATATCTTCCTTAACTTTTGGTCGATAGTGTTACCAATTTAAATTGGTAAATGTCTGAACATCGATAAATTCCTTGGTGCTATCCTGCGAATATCAAATTAGCATTTCACTGATCAAACAACTTGACCACGATGACTTACCTTATGCCTTATCAAGCTTGTCAGTGGTTGTAAGATAGTTTGAGATGAAGTGTAGTTGCACAATTCAACTTACCAATACAGTTCCTAGGCCCTAAGCCAAAGGGCATATATGTATAGGGCTTGATATCAGCTTCGTTGTTGAGCAGGAATCTATCAGGCTTGAATTTCTCAGGCTCTGGGAAGAATTCAGGATCCCAGTGCATGCCAATTGCATTCACATAGATAGGTGTGCCTTCAGGAATGGTAAGATTATCATCTATTACGTAGTCTTTAGCGGCAATACGATCCAACCAGCCCATAGGTGGGAATTTTCTTAAGGTCTCTGTTAAATAAAAGTGACGCTTATTATTATCAACATTTCAAACGTGTACGACAAAAGTAGGAATTTATAAATTTGCATTAAGTTTAAGACTTCTCAAAGTTCTATATAAGAAACTATATAAAAAAATTTATAAAAAAAATTGAACCGACTTCGATATCAAAAACTTATAAAGCACTGAGAAGTGAAAAATAAATATATTATTAAATTAACCAAATTAAATAAAATATATGATTATTTTCGCTACCTAGAGATATATTAGAAGTCGGTGCCAACCGAAAATCATATCTACATAGGTACAAACTTTAAGTCCACTCTCACGTCTCGTGATGTATATTGTAATATACTTTTCTACCTTCAACAAATTTGAAATTTTGGTTGGCACCGACTTCCAATATATCCCTAGGTAGCGAAAATAATCGTATATTTTATTTAATTTGGTTAATTTAATAATATATTTATTTTTCGCTTTTCAGTGCTTTATAAGTTTTTGATACCGAAGTCGGTTCAATTTTTTTTTTTTTCCATTTTTAGTATATATAAATATATTTTATATGGTTTTGATTAATTATAAAATAAGGAAGGTTTAGTGGTTTAAAGAATGTTAATCTATATTAATCCTTCCGCAACGTTTACGCTCTTACTTTGATTATAGCTGCGGTTTTTTTGATAACAGTTGTATGTTATGTGAAGTGGACAACAAATAAAGGTGAATATCTGGAATTCGTTCATAGTGATGGTAATTAGACTTCTAGTAGCTAGGTTAGCTAGTAGACTACCTATATATAAGCGGTTACCTGTATACCTGTAATGTTTATAATAATACCGAGAGGTCTGAACAATAACTAAAAGAATAAAGAAAAATATAAAGTGGCTTACCACCATACTTCTAGATATTTTTCGAGTACATGACTTTGATTTAATTTGATACAGAAGTAATTGTTCTTCAGAAGTTCATAACTTGACAAGCAAACATGATATTACACTGTACTTGATGCAACAGGTCAAACTAGATTGATTGTGAACGAATTTCAGAACCTCATCTTTCTTAATGTCCGCTTCACGCGAATTGCCTCAACAATCATAACCCCACATGTAATTCCTCGTCAAAACGAGTCATATATATCCAAACACAAAATAGCTCCTGTAAGCCGTTGAGGAGTTCCATTCCAATTTCTCCATTTTCATGATCAAATCAGGATTGATTAAATGATATTCTTATCACTACAACAGGTTGTTCTAAGTTATTAAAATTAGCTTATAGGGAAGTTCATTTATTCATATAAGCTTTATTCATCCCTTTATTTTCAACCCTTATGAGTGGATTTTTTTTTAATTTGAAGAACACCATTCCCATATATCGATGATTCAAATAAAATTGTTGAAATCGGTTTCAAGTACACGAAAATACGTAGATACGAACTGGGTGAAAATCAAATAAACGAAATTTCACCCCCTTAGGGGTTGAATATTTTGTTCAAATTTATATGGGACCACCTTGGAGTATAGCCGAATCAAACAGAAAAAGAATCATTAAAATCGGTTCACAACTGACGGAGATATCGATTAACATACATAAAAAAAATATATACATACACCCGAACATAGAACCTCCTCCTTTTTCGAAGTCGGTTAAAAATGAAGAAAGACTAAACACTTGTACGTAGTTTTCAGTACTGAGTTCATTAATCGTTGAAATCAAAGGTTGTGATATAACAGTAGCGTAGTTTTAAAACGATTTCTATTGTTCGATTAATAAGATACTTTCACATTGAAAATTAAAATTTGGTTGTCAATAACCTCTTAGTTAATACCTAGTTTAGCCTAAAATATCAATAGAAATGAATTATATACTCTGTTTACTCTATTTCAGTATGTCCAGATCATCATAATAATGGTGATGATCCTTCTACACTCATATCCAAAATAAAATTTCTTGAAACTAGAATTGTACCAGTCTCTCAATGTTTTTGCAATCGGTGATTTTTATTTGAATATAAGAAAAATAATTTAGCATTGAAATAAAGAAATTTGATTAACCTTTGATTATCGCATTAAGGTAAGGTAATTCAGCTAGTGTCGTTGGATCAAAGTAACTGCCTCCTAGTTTCTGTTTTGCGGTGAATAGTTAGTTCATTGTAAAGCTCATCCTGGAAATTTTAAAAAATAATATATCACGTTCTTCAAAGCTAGTTATTTCACTGGAATTTTTTTGTTTAAAAAATGAACACATTCACTTTCAAACAAATTCTTTGTTTTTATGACTTCTTTGTCTCTCTCTCTCTCTCTTTTTTCTTTTCTTTTAAACCTGACTTGTACAAACAATATGAATACTTGATTAAAACTGTACAATAATAGATATTATATCATATTCTGATGAAGCTATAAGCGCGAACAATGTGTTTACTTATAAATAAATTAAAATATATAATGCACCTGTATTTGTAGGTGATGTGCTAACTCGAGCGTAGTCCAGCTTAATACCGCACCGGAGGTGTCAAACCCACCAATAAGGAAAATTAATGCTTGAGCG
Organism: Antheraea mylitta; assembly: GCA_014332785.1. Taxonomy (NCBI): domain Eukaryota; kingdom Metazoa; phylum Arthropoda; class Insecta; order Lepidoptera; family Saturniidae; genus Antheraea; species Antheraea mylitta. The sequence goes on along the minus strand of JACEII010000012.1, from coordinate 679,583 downwards.
AACAAAATTTCATCGGACATTTCTGTAAAGTATTTAAATCAGTATTCATTTGTTGAACTTCTGGCGGTATCTTGGAATCATGTAGTGGATTTAAGATTATTTTCATAGTCTTGTTTTATTTAACTCTATATTTTGCAATATTGATAGTGTTTAACGTGGGTGGGTAATAATATAACGGAGCATAGATTGTGATTTGCACTAAAAACTCGCTGGAATTTTAAACTCGAGTGTCAATGTCTTGTTAGTTCATTGAAACTTGTTAAGAAACTTGTAATATGATTACCTACTTGACAATGGCAGTAATAATGTACTAGAAGATTGGTTGCCAAATTAAAACTGTAAAATATCATTTGTTTTGCAAATATACTTAATGCATTATTTAAGGATCTGATTCGACGAATCTACTAAATTTATATAAAATTCTATATTGAACTAGATTAAAAGAAACAGTATATCTTCCTTTCCCTTTACTGAATGTGAAACTAATACTTACCTTCCTCCTCTAAAGAAGATTCGTTTTTTATCTTCAATAAGGCATCAAGAAGATCCTTTGGCTCTTTTATTTCCTTAAAAAGTTCAGTTCGCTGCTGAATTATTTTCTTTACGATATCGTTGAGATAGTCAGTCGTCTTTTGCGGTACAAATTTAAGCCTGAAAAATGAATTTTACTTTACCTTTCGGCAAATATTTTTTGAAATATACGACAGGGAAACTTAAAACTTACCCAAACCAATCAACCAGTTCTGGCATGAAGAATATGCTGGACCATGATAAACCTCTGATAAAATTAAACTCCATAAGCTCTCTGGTTACTCTTCTAATAATACTATCTCCCGTTAGTGTAGCTTCGCTGAGGATACCAAATGCTGCCTCTCCAATTATATCCGTCGTGAAGTCAGTAAACAACACCTGGATATGAGAAATTAGTCTGTTTGATTAGGAAGTAGTAAATGAAATATACACTACCATGATATAGCAGATATTTTTTATTCCGCCGAATGAGATCTCGCTTGATGATAAGTCAAATAGTGACATAAGAAGTCTAGGACTTGGCCTGATTCTTAGTTGTAACTCTTGAATAATCGATAAACGAATGACGATATATCAACATCATCAGCCTCTAGGAGATACATTGCAGAGTCAGAGGTCTCTTCCCAAAGGAAAGTATGGTCATAATCACCACGCTATGCGAGTTTACGATGTATTGGCTGGTTTAAATACAGGGAAATCCATATTTATATATTTTCAAACAATTGGTGGTACTACAAGAACGTTTGTCAGGTTCTGGTTTCCTCACGATGTTCTCCATTGTTGTCAACCGATAGTGTTACTAATTTAAATTAATTAATGAATGCGAATTCCAAAAAAATATAGGTACATATCAGGATTTGAATCGGTAGACATCGGATTGATATTTCACAGGTGAAACTACTCTACTACTACAACTTACATAGACGATAGATGTTTGACGATATATAATTCACACGCATAGTGCTTGGTAGTGATCGACAGTTATGTTGTACGTTTTCTTTCACCGAAATCTTAGGAGCATTAGACTTTGAAAGAACATTGTTTTATGCAGTATCTAAAAAGACTTATATTTTTTAGTAAGTAGCATCAACGCAAATTAACCCATTTCATGTGCAAAAAAAAACGATTATTTCCAATGTAGCATAGATTTCCATATTTACTGCATATAATGTTCATTAATTTCATTATCATGCATCTATAATCTCAAATTAAGGCCGAAATAAATTCCTAGTATTTTTGCAGGTTAATAAAGGATTACAAAGTATTCTTTTGAATAGAAAATGTGATTCGGTTACTTGGCCTTTTTGTTTATTCGTATGGCTAAATATAGTTTCTTATTGCCGATCGATTAGTTACTCTATTAGTCTTTGGCACGTTCAATTTATGTAAGAACAATGCAGCTGCCCAAAATTTATTCTTCTTTAACACCACCCGGGGAGCACGTGCAGGGTAATTTATTTATTTATTACTTTATTAACATATTAACAAAGTTGTCAAAAAATATAACATAAATAAAATAATTCACAAGTTTAGGGTAGTGTGAAGCGTCTTTACAGATGTGCATATTTTGCGCTATATTTTATTTCAGCACTATTCTAACTAATATCTAAATGTCGAGTGACTGGAAGAAATTTCATTTATATTTTTTGTAAATCAAATGTGAGCATACTTTATTGCGTTAAGTTCCATTTTGTTATAGATGCACCAGGTTTCAAGAGATTTCAATTCGCTTTGCAGTAAAAATAAATCATCTAAATATTTACTACTTGCCGGGTGGTAGGGTTTTACAGCCCGACTGGGTCGCAACCACCATGTATATGGCGAAAAAGCCCGTCATAGTGACTCGCTTCTGCGTGTCGCGTTTCGGGATCAGCCTGTGCATATCCAGTACCGGATGACTTTCGTCATTATGGCCGGCATGACAGCGGCAACCGGCGATGGATAATTTGTCTATCGGTAGTTGCCGATGTTTTTGGATGGTACTATACTTAAAATCAGGCACAGTGCAGTTACTTTGTCGTGCATCAATAAAAAAAAAACTCTATATAACTTCAAGTCATCCGCAAATAGTGAGCATTTGGTGTGTTTTGTATAATCCGATATATCGTTTATAAATATCAAGAAGAGAAGCGGTCCTAAATGAGAGCCTTGTGGAACTCCTAATGATGCAGAAACAGGAATTCATGTATATCCGTGCATCGTAACCCTTTCCACCCAATGTTCTAAATAGGATTGTAACCAGAATAAAATAGGACAATGAATACCATGGGAATGGGATGCAGTGGGAATGAGAGGTACACTTCCTGCAGATGCAAGTACCGGCTGCCCCTCAGCCTGAAGTAATTTAAGCTCTACTTAAACAAAATGTATTTGACAGATGTACAGTATACATACCCTTAAATTATTTATTTTGCCACTCTCCATTTCTCGATTAATTCGTATGACAAGATCTTCAGATTTCTTCAAACTTAGATCTTGTAGCGCTCGTAATTTTGAAGCTGTGAACACAACAGTCAGACGACGTCTGATTGAAGACCACAGTGGGTCCTGAAAATTGATCATACTTTATTAGTATGCTCCGATTGTATCCGTAATTATAAATAGTAATTTGTGTGGTTTGCCGAACACTTTCTTCTTTATTCTTTGTTAGGACTGCTTCCATTTATTTATTTGTAATGATCCAAAAATGTCTACTAACTTTTCGTTTAATACTTGTTGAATAGAATGTGTATGGGTGTTTGTTGTGTGATAAACGAAAGTTTTTTAGTGGTATTTTGAAGAAATAGGACAACTAATTTATAAGTGAAGTTGTTTTTTATTTATGATAATATTACGTTTATTAAATCCGTAATTAGTCACATCTTTATCAGGCAAATTATCTTAATTTTAAATATTAATTTATACATATAGTAAAGAGTAGGTTAGACAAAAAAAATGGCACAACAGCGTGGACTTATTATAGTTTAGTATGTTATGTCCATGCAAAATAGTGAATGCTTAAAATTAAATCCGTTTCTTAATTTGTGATTGCTAAATAAAAGTATTATAATAATCGTTTTTATAGAAGATTTCAACTCACATTGACCGTAAATAAATTCAAGGAGCCCGGTGGATCGCTCTTTCCGGAACTGAGAAATCTGTTCCTAAAATTATCTGAATCTTTGACGAACACTCTGCGAGCTATGTCCGGGGAATTGATTATCAGCGCCGGTCGCCAGAACAGCCACATACCGTTGTACGGAGAGTTAGAATTTTTATAAACATTCTTCATGTACACTGTCTGGAGAGTATAGAAACAATTATTAGTATTTATAAACGGTAAGCCGTCGTGGTCAAGTGCTTTAATCTGTGCAATGTCATTTCTATGTCAAGGTCGACCCCCGGCATGATATATTAAAATTTTCAGAATTCACGTACCACATTTAATAATTTAAATTCTGTTCTGTCGATTACTTTGTATTTGAAATCACTAATACGTCGTGGGCTGACATGGCGATTTATACCCATACCTTCTTTCTGTCTTTTAAAGTTAATTCATACAGAAATTATTTCTGATGAACTTTGACGTTCATAAGCGCTTTCTTAGGGCTTAGTTTTGTTACGTGTAATATTTGCACAATTATCGTTTTATTGTCTGGAAATATACTGGTTTAAAAAATTTAAAATATATTCGAACGCTGATGAAGTATCTATACTATTCTAAAATCACCTTGAGTTATTTCGAACAGAATTATTGATATAAAAAATGACCTTTTGAGATGTGGGAACAAAAACGCGTACATTGAACACTTATCGCTCCGTCTGTTATAAGATTCTAAAAATAACACATTCCGAATAATGATATTATAATTAAAAAACTGTAGATACGTTACCTACATGATATTTAGACAGAATAAATGTCACGATAACGCACATATACGTAAAGATGTATTGTAACACCACATCGTCTTAGATAAAATGTGGAAATAAGATGGCATATTCTCAATATCGGTGGTATACTATATATATTATATATCAGTAATATGTAATGACTAGATTAGAGTATACTATACCTATCAACTTAAATACGTTAGTTACATTAAGAATCTCAGTGACTGAACTCCCCTAAATGGTTAGACCGATTTCGATGAAATGTGTCTGTATTTCAGTTAATTCGAGAATAACTTATTTTCTCAATTAAACTCCATGGGTAGTGTTGTAGTTTGATTCTAGGATTTTTTTATAATCAGGGCGAGAAAACGTCTACAGGGCCCGCTAGTAGCCTATACTTATACTTATAGCCTATATGTATGATGTATCAAAGGATGACCTTTACTTATGATAAATAAAATATTGATATTTTTATTGATGATGATTTGCAAGTGACGATGTTATAAAGGAACCAAGAGTTTGAATGCAAGATATGATTGGAAGAATAGCATGGCATTTGAAGAACGCCACAATACAGTTACAACGTGTCATGTATTGGCTTTTACAGTTTTTCCTTAATCTCGTGTTAGTCCAATGTATGTTTCGTAATATTGGTGACATTTTACGTGATATAGTTCGGTTATTGTGCACAAATGAACTGGATGAAAAGTAACAACACGGAGCATGAGTTCTGACATGCCACAAAAGATCGTTTCAAATTCCTAACAAGGGAGCCACCATCTTGTGAGAACATGGAAATGATCGTAAGAGATTTGTAATATCATTACCTTATCGACAATGACAATAATAATATAAATTAAAAATGACGTGCTTTGAAATAAGAAATTATGTAAAAACCATTAACCGTGTTTATTTATTTATTTTAGGGTCGTCAACATGGCAATACATTAGTCAATATATAAAAAGTAGGAACATTGTGATACATTATAGATGTAGTCATATTTACAGACAACCACGGCATGCTCGAACAATAAATTAAATATTAAAAAATCAAGTATCAAATTATTTTAGATATTTAAAGATTTAACATAAAAATACAAAATCAAAGAAATTGAAACAGAAAGAGAAATAAAACATTAAAACTAATTGATACTCTAAGATTATATTTTGAAATATTATGGATATAACAAAGTAACAGAAAGAGACAAAAAAGTAATACGTAACCGATTAAGACTATATTTTGTGAATAGACTGATATGCCTCTATCGCTGTTTTGAAATGATTTCGTTTAGTTGAAAAAATGTCGCATGTTTTATAAAATGAGTTATATGACCTGGATATTCTGTTGACCGGAGAGTAAAAGCCTAAATTAGTATATGAATGAGAAATGTAAAATGGTACGTATTTATTAGGTCTCGGAAGCTTAGTAGGAATATTAAATTTAAAGTGATTAGTAATTTGTGGACAGTCAATTTTGCCAAGAAATTTGTTACCTCCTCCAGGGTAGTACCACCCCTCTCACAGATAACCGACGTGAAATAACAGTGCTTGCATTGTTGTGTTTCGTTCGGTCAGTGAGAGAGCCGGAGGCCCACGTCCCTTCCTCTTTCCTTCTTTTCCTTTCCTTCCTCTCCCCCTTCTCCCATATACAGGCTGGCAACGCACTTGCGACGTCCCTGATATCGCTAGTGTCTATGGACGGTGGTGATCACTTAACATCACGTGACCCACCAGTTCGTTTGCCTCCTTTGATATAAAAAAAATAAAAACATAAGTTCTAATATCACTCTCCGATCGTTTAAGGAGGATAATTTGTAGTGGTTAAGTCGGTCATTATATTTGGTAATCTTGTATCATGTAGTCAACATTGCAATTGTAACAAATATGCCATAAAAATCTTTTCTGTACTCGTTCTATGTTTTTTATATAAATATCATAATGCGGATTCCAGATTAGACTGCAATATTCTAAATTAGGTCTCACTAATGATTTATATAGATGAATTTTAGTGCTGCAATTCTTAAAATTTTTACAATTTCTGAAAACAAAACCTAATATTTTAAAAGATTTTTGAATAATATTATTTATGTGTTTATCAAATTTTAGTTTTTTATCAAAAACTATACCTAGATCTCTTATATGATCAACTTCTTGTAAAATATTTTCTCTATCTTATAAACACATTCTGAGTTGGCGTTCTCTCTAGTATATCTTATATAACAACATTTATTAATATAAGTTTCATTTTATTCATATAACACCATTTTACTACTCGGTTCAAGTGTTCTTGTAGTAAAATCGTATCTTTTAGTGTATAAATTGATTTAGCTTTTTTTGAAGATCGTCAGCATACAGATAGAAATCAGAGTATTTAAAACAAGATGCAATATCATTTATAAATATATTAAACAGGATTGGACCCAAGTGAGAACCTTAAGGGACTCCTGAATAGATGGGGAATAGAGAGGATGAAACCCATGTGCTACCACCATGGATTTACGGCTTTTTAAATATGATTCAAACCAATTTAGTAAATTTCCAGTAATACCTAAAGAAGACAATTTTAATAATAGTAGTTCATGGTCCACCGATTCGAATGCTTTTGAAAAATCTGTGTATATAACATCTCACATCTACAGGGATGCGGCTATGAACAGTGTTGATGAAATAAACTAGAAAAACGTGTGAAAGATAATAATATCAGATAATTTTGTTTTCCAGACGGTCCCTCGTTATCATATAAATTGCCAAGGAATTACAATTTAAACATAGGTTAAAATCTCGATGCTAATTAATACAAAAGTTGTATACAAATAGCAAAAACCTTGTATTATTGCAAAACACCAGATCATTCTTATTTTATAAGGTCATAGCTTACGGTTACGTAAGTCATAGATGCTAGGCAAGTAGAGTACAAAGTTCTTGTAAGATTTTTCTTTTTTCTCTCTACTGACTATGCTATTGACCTAAAAATGTCTTAACAGCTTCACCGGCCTACAAGTTCTGTTACAATTTCTTGTAAGAATAGCTTAGAGTTTAGAGAAATCTTTCAAATAGGCAACTTCAGTAAAACATCACATATTGAAATATAGGTATCTAACCAACCAAGCAGTTTTACTAAACGTGATAAATGTAATTTATTTTTGCTGCCATACATGAAGTGTGTTTAAACTGTTTATTTCTTTGTATTTATTACTGTACATGCTAGTAAGTAATTGACGTATTGGGCTGTTTTATCGAAAATTACTAATTTTTCATAGAATTTCCAACTACCCTTTCTATTTTGCCACTATTTTCGTACAAACTTTTCAGATTATTACTCATTGGTTTTCTTCAATATTGACGGTTGTTATAACAAAATTCGTCGGCGCGGCTTTAATCTATGTAATAAAATTATTCGCCAATTCGATGAAATTCTATAATTTGCTTTGGCCTTCAAGAAAGTGTATGGCGAAAGTGCCAGCGTAACAGAAACCCTTGAGAAGTTTAAAACTATATAGCTTAAAATATTTTGTGTTTCCCTTGAAATGTAACTTATCGAGGTTCTACTGTATAATAAACTATATGGTACCCGGGATTTCGTCTGCATTATTTATTATCTTAACAATATAGTTTACGTAGGATTTGTATAGAAAGTAGAACGGCAAAAAAAAAAAAAATGTTTCTGCAACACGCGAAGTACTTATAAAATTCTTTGTTTCTTAAATCTTTTATTTATTTTTGGTAATCAATATTACATATTATATTGATTATATATATATTATATTACAGATTATTCGTGATCATTTCAATCCTCTAACAAGACAGTGGTCAGTCATAACCAATGCTCCATGGTATTCTTTCCAATCTACTTCACTTATGCACAACAATCAGACAATTTTACGAAATATAACAGTAATATTATAAAATATAGAACCAAATAATACAGGAATACGAATATTCTAATATTATAAAGAGTTAGAGTAGTTCTTTTTTTCACTTTATTTTCGGCAATTCATCTTTCAGATTATTACTACCATTATCGCGTAGTCAATAATATTACAAGCGTCGTGCGATCGCTTCAATATTAATCGTCATGTGAGTCAATATTCTAACAAGATGGTGGATCCCTTGCTAGAACCTTCCTGGGAGTTTTTGGGGTATCTCATGAAATCTCATGAATTTCATGCTCTGTGGTATTATTTTCCATTCACTTCACTTATGCACAATAAACTAACTATATTACGTAAAACACCACCAAATTTACAAAAAATAAAGTCAAATAACATTATAAATAAAACATTAAACACACTACATGACAGACTAAAATCCCGCCAAAAACTCCAGTTAGAGTTAGTGAGAGTGGTTAATCTCAGGAACTACTGGTCCGATTTAAAAAAAAAAAACAGTATTACATAGCTCATTTATCGAAGACGAATGATATAGGCTATATATCACCACGCTAATACCACTAATGAAAACTATTTCAAAATTTGGATTTTTTCCTCTTCAGAGCTTCCGTTGCGTGTCACTCTTAACTAACTATTACTACGCGGACGAAGTCACAGGGAATAGTGAAATATAAAAATCATAACATTTCAAAATCCCACGAAAAACTGAATTGTTACAACTTTGTAAACATAGATATCAGGATATTATTTATTATATAGGAGTGCCTGAGAAGTATAAACAAAAAATTAGAATCAAGATCTATTCTGTAGCTTTTGCGCGATGCGACAATAAAGACAGACGTCTATAATTTGATTTACATTGTCAGATATGGATATTGACAAAGCTATTATACATTTATTGTAAACAAGCACTTTAAGTATTCATATTTACAACTTTATCTGAGATAATATTGTAAATTAATACCTCATTTACAATGTTTGTTATAAAAATTTAATACAATAGTATGTTTATCTCGGTCACTCTTGTGTACTTGTATAGGTTCATTGTTTGTAGTTTAACCCTTGGACTGTCTAAAACTATAACGGTGCTATTACAAAACACTTAAATACGTTTTGAGTACTTGCTCTAAAAAGACTGTTTTTTTTTTTTTTTTTTTAACTTTATTTTTGGCAATCAATCTTTCCGATTATTACTGCCATTCTCACGTAGTCAATAATATCACAAACTTCGTGTGATCATTCCAATATTAAGCATCGTGTGAAACCATATTCTAACAAGATGGTGGGTTATATATATTATAAAGACTATACATAATTGTATTATATTACCATATTAATAAATGTGTTATTACGAGAATAGATAAATTTCGTGCCGATTCGTGTAAGTATTAATGTCGTGAAATAAAAAAAAAGAAATTAAAAACATGAGCCGCCATTTTGAGATCTGGGTTCGAAATTAACAGCCGAGGGGTTGAAGTTGTTTATAAAAATGCGCTGTTAACTTACAGGATTTTCTCTTTGCAGGAAGGTGAGACTGCCCATGATGAAGTGGGGTTTCGTGTGGGGTACATTTTTACGTAACCAATAACTCTTGACCCGTCTCCAACGAATCCACAGCCACAGCGAGAGACACAGTGCGATAATGAGAAATAGTGGCACAATCATGTTGGTTCCGAGATAAGCGTGTCAGGGATATCGCGGTACTGGCATTTCACGGACAGAGGTCTTTCTTATATAAAATTATCAAGTTTGGAGTATACTAAATAATTTTTCTTAATTTGTCTGTCAGAATTAAATGATGCTTATCTAATCTATGTACTGCGTAGGTCATCGCGAACAGTTATAACTAATTTACGTATATTAGCATATACATAAATAATGTATAATTAATCAGTTCCTAAAATATTTTAAACTTCGAGAAACTTTATAGATAATCACATAATGTTTTATTTTGTTTTGTTACGTTGTGTTTATTTATGTATATTAACCTTCATTATGACTTGGTAAACGTTATTTGTTATTACGTTTTTTGTTTTTCTTGATTGAACTGGCTCTGGTCGTCTCACTCCATCCCCTTGCGTGGGCGGAGGAGGGAACTGTATCGAGGCGTTCTGCCTCTTTCAGTGGTGTTGGGCTCGTTGCGACATCTTTCGGGGTCGTTAGGAGGCATTGAGTCAGGAATCATATTGAAGTTAGAAGGGCCACCAATTCTTCGTCAAGCATCATTCTTCTTCGGAACGTGGAATCTTATTTGGTTTTCTGGCGTCTTTGCGTGGGAGGGTTGTTGGCGGGTGCCATTAGGCTTCCTGTCGCCAACTCCTTGACATTCACGTGGGCTTGAGTGACTGGCACCCTCGCTTTTCCGGCACCACGGGACCAGGCGACAGTGCCTGCTCTCAGGTTTCTCTGCTCCTTCTTGCATACCGGGCATGCAGTCCGGTTGTTGGAGAGGTGGGCGCCCCCGCAATTGGCGCAGGTGGGCGGTTCTTCCAGTGGGCGCTTACACAGGTGCGCGAAGTGAGGGCCACCGCATCGCAGGCATGCGACGGGACGGTGGCAGTTGTGGGAAGAGTGCCGGAATTGCTGGCACCGGTGGAATTGTGGCGGGCCTCTCTTCCCACGCCATCCTTCGATCTTCACACTCATGTAAGTGATCTCCGTGATCGCGTAGATATTCGTGACGTCAGGCGTTCTTTTTAGGAAACAGAAGTAGATGCTCCCCTGTCTTCCTCCTTTTCCCTTAATTTTTCGGACGCATTCCGAGTACAGTCCTTTTTCCCGGAGGGCCTCGGCGATGTCTTCTAGGCTGGATTCTTCGGGGAGGCCGCGTATTGCGACCTTTAAGCTGCGTTCGGAGGGGGGTGAGTATGTAAACCAGCTCACCCCCTCAACTCACTCTAATTTGGCGAGGTATTCCCTTATAATGGCACTCTCCTTTGAGTCCTTCGGGAAGAAGCGGACACCCTTCCCGTACGGGCGTGCGTTCGGTGCGCGTCCTGTCTTGGCTACCAGCTGTTTGAAGTGTTCTGCCCATCTGGGCAGACACTCCACAACAAATGGCGGGAAGCGCTCCCGGGGTGCAATTTTTTGTGGTGTTGTGGCGATGTAGATGGGCTTCCTTTCGTCGAACTTTCTTGTTCGACAACTGTTTGTGGGCTGCTGTGGGCGGGAGATGCGGGGGCGGACCATCTCACGCCTTCTTCTTTCTCCATTATCCGGAGGTATTCCTGGATGATTTGGTCGTCCTTGTGGTTCGTAGGAAGGAAGTTGATTACTCCCTTCACTAGTTTTGCTGGCGGTCTTGGCACCTTCAACAGTTCTGCCAGTTGTTGAAAATGCTTTCTCCATTGAGGCAGGTGTTCAACAATAATTGTTGGGAATCTAGTATTGCTGGGTGCTCTCTCTACGGTAACGCTCTTTGCGGGTACCGTGGAATCTCGCGGCTTCTGGTGTGGCGCTGCTATCGCAGCGTAGGGTGCTTTCGCTACGGTAACGCCTTTTTGGCGTTCCGTACTTTGTTCAGTTGGCTTCTGCGGTAGCACTGTAGTCGCTATGTTTACAGCGGGCATCGTGTCGTCTCTGTCTCTCGACGTTTGCGCTTCTTTCTTCTCCCGAGATTTTTCAACTTACGGCGCGCAGCCCTTACTGCAGGGTTGATCACATCGACCTGGGAGTTAGGAATCTCTGGGAGTGTCATCAATTCATTTAGGGATGATTTCAGAGCAATCATGTCTTCTGGGTGGAGTTCAAAGTTCTCTGCTTCGTCCTAGATTATGCGCAAGTACAGCGCTATCCATCGCATCGTCTTCTCCGATGGAGCTCCGATTACAAATAATCGGGCGAAAGCGACACAGTCGCTCTCGTACAGCTCTATCGTGGAAAGTTCTGCGTCGGGCGGCGGCTGTTGCGACTCATCAGGCTCAGAATCAATCGGGGGCTCACTGGGGCAGGGTTCAGTGGGCGTAGTGGAGGTCTTGATAATGCCGGAGTCACTGGAGTCCGTAGGCAAGCTGGTGGTCGGTTGTTGTTGTTGTTCAACAACGGCGTCTTGAAGGATCTTAGGAGGGCCCTTCTTGGCTCGTCGACTCGACGAAGTCGTCGAGTCGTCGCGCAGGACAAGCGGTGTCGCGGAAATCTTGTGGGTGTCCTCGTGCGCACTTGACGACGGAGCGAGTCCTTGATTGAACGTTTATTGTATTAAATATTTAAGCTATGTTATTATGAAGATCCGTCGAAGGATATATAAATTCTGGGGGCCTAACCAAGTTGCTTATTGGTTGGTCAACTTGGTTACGCCCCCTAGTACGATATAGACATAGACGCTAAGATAGTTAGATTATAAAAAAAACATTTGACTTTATTAAAGACTTTATTAGCTGTGCCCGCGACCTCGTCCGCGTGAAATCCAATGTAAAAAACAGTGACTAATAAAATTAACTGAATGTATTAAGTTGATTTACTTATCTACTTTTCTCTCGTACTTAAGTCGCGTCTTCATTAAAATTATAATAACTTTTGATAGAGTGAACCGATTTTAATGAAACCAATACTAAATGTTATTCTTTAAACGCAGTACTTTAGCATTGGTGCGCATTCAAACAAACAGACAGACATTTCTATATATTATTGAAATGCTTATTACTTATTCCAAGACACCTGCAACTGTTTTTTTTTCACAAACATCTAAAACGTACAGACACGCTTGATTTACATTGTTATTACTACAATTTATTATCAAATAATTATTAAAGGTTGATTTACGTAGGATTTCTAATAACAGCCCTGATTATTTGGGGTGTTTTTAAATATATGAATTATTTAAAAGTTCTGAAATACGATATCATTCGTAGATTCCACTTATTCTAATTACCAAAAACTGTAAACTTGTAAGAAAAACAAAGAAATGTTAACGAAATATATTATTGTCTTTTTATTTCATTATATTTTTGGCAACCAATCTTCTAGTATGTTATTACTGCCATTGTCGAGTATAGGTATCATATTACATGTTCCTTGCGATCATTCCAATTAACTAACAAAATGGCGGTTCTTTTCTTAGAACTTTCAAGGGAGTTTTTGTGACAAGTTAGAATCCATGCTCCTTGGTACTAATTCACATCTACTTGTGTACTTATTGTGTTCTACTTGTGTTATTTCCAAGTACCTAAAAACTGGCGATAGGTTTTGAATCTCTCTGTAATCACGGTTAGTTTAGATCTCACTATTCTTGCCATCGGTCACTTCATCGTAATGTAATACAAATAGTTGCTAGAGCGTTAGAAGAAGCGATCTCGTGGTTTTATCAAGATGTGTTACTTCACAGAAAGCTTCTGCTTTCAAATTCGATACTTGATGTCCGTAAATGCTATCACTGTGTAATTTAACTGTGTAAAATTACACTTAGTCAAGTACGTATATATAAAACAAATAAAAAAAAACATTATATGCCATACATTTTATTATGATATTAATTTGCAATTCCCCTTTTTCTTAACTGATTATTTATAGATAAATTTTTTAAGCATTAATGCTTATAGTCTGAGACGAAGCTGTTAACCTTCGATGGGTTCATAGTACAGATACCGGTTACACCGCATTGCTAAAAAACCGGAACACTGCTTACGAGATACAACGCAAGACTTAAAGGCTCCCTACAATGTTCATTATCACTTCCACTAGCTGCAATTGTCTTCCTGACTTATCTAATTGAGTAAAAATCTACTACGATCATTTTGGATATCCGCTCCAATAATGAGGTTACGGTGGACTTAGATTGGCCAATACCTTACAATTTGAAATAATTTATCTTGTCATTTTACAAACAAAAACCTACCTTGTAAAATTAGATTTGTAACTTCCAATTTGACCTAAATAGAGTTCACAATGTACTCAGTAGTAAGCGAAACGAGAGATAAAAGAAAATATTATTTTAAAGAATGATTCTTCACAACTTCCATGCAACTGTCAGATCACCGTGTACTATATTATACGCTTCCAATGTGGTATGTGGCTTTTAGAAAATAGAGTGCTGATTAGCATTGTTGGCTTGGGTGGCTTTGTAACTACTTTATAATATTTTTTCAGTAATGATATACAAAATATCATTCGCGTTTGCAAGTATTTCAAAGAATCGTTTGGCTATATGTCACGCGAAAGGAAAAATATACATGAAAAGAAAACCACGACCCAGCGTAATAGAGACGAAGTAATGATACTTATTTTTGGCAAACAGCCACGTGTACACGAAAAAAAAAAAACAAAATGAACGCATATCCGTTTCCTTAACGATGTTTGTTTTCCTATTTTCGAATGTTATTGCTTCTTCTAAATGTACCTAACTTGTTTTCTTATCGTTATTTTATAGTCAAATTTTGGTTTCATTAGAATTGATAATGTTGAAGCTACGAACAATTTCCTTTATATTTTTTTAATATTTGAGACCCGCGGATTTGTTGTCAATAAAATTGTTTTGAGGTTCCATGGAAATTATTGATGTAAAGTACATTGAGCGGTATTTTTTTGGCAAAGATAAATTTATAACTTGAGGTTAGTCTGACCCACTGGTCTGAAATCACACATTCACACATACGATTTTTGAGGTATATAATAAATTAAAACAAAGCAAAAAAAAGTACGGAACAAACGTCTGCAAAATAAAGTAGAAAAAACCTCATGCAGCTACTGGTTGATCTCGAATCGTGATGACCTAGACGAGAGTGCTCGTGGTGTGTTTAACTCTAAGTACATAGTGATAGCAATCCGGTGGGGTACAAAACCCGTACTACCTCATCGATTGTTGAATATACATCATCATCCGACTGCCATACCGTGATTTGTGATGCGTTCCCACCTTGCAAAATTTTTACACCTTGCACGTTTGGATTCGATGCTCTATGGCAGATCACAGGAAAATAAAACAATTGAGAAATAGTGTGACGGCTTCTGAATATATTTATTTTCTCTGAACAAATTGAACTGATAATTTTTCGCCCGGAGTCAGGAATAACCCTCTTTTTTCAATGCTACATTCGTTTGGTTCCTGTGAGCCGGGTATAGGACGAATTTCAAAATTCAGAACCATTGTCGAGAGAGCAAACCTCATTGACTGATTCGCAAAACGTTCACCTGAAACATATTGTTCTTCCTTATGTTTTGTATCTATTTTTTTTATTTATTTCTATACATTCATACATATATTGTCGATAAAGTAAGTTTTTAGTTGTGCTTATCACTAGAGACTATTATATTACTTGTTATTTAATATAATAGTACCTGGGCGACCGAGCCTGCTCGGTTCTTTAAAAAACATTTTTAAATTAAAATAAACTCTTAGATTTGCCTTATAAAATTAAAATTTTTGTACAAAAAAAAATTAAAAAATATATTTCTTCTTTTGTCATTAATATTCGAACTGGAGTTACATGGATTTTAGAAGCAACCGATTTCCATCTGAGCTATTTAGGTTTTGACAGCGCCGGCGAAATTTAGCTTTATATTCTAGCTATATTTTTCATTGCCTCAAAACTCAGTTAAAAACTTTTCTATGAATAAAATCTAGGTAGATCGATTTATCGTCCCCGAAACTACCTACATACTAAGTTTCACGGAAATAAATGACTCAGTTTCCGAGATTCTGAATATATACAAGTATAAAAATATACAAGAATTGCTCGTTTAAAGTTATAAGATATTCTTGTTGTTGTCTTACAAAAAAGAATCGAGGAAACAGAATACTCCCCACAGAAGTAAAAACTCAAAACAATGGATCAGTTGTGTTCTTTTTTGAATTTTTAAATTAATTAATGTCTGAATTATTTCGATTTAATTATTTGTATATTGTAATTATTAATATTAGTCTCATCTTTTGGCACTCGGAGCAATAATTATGTACATTTTTATACAGTTTATTAATCAATCAAGCATCTGATAGGCTCCACAATCTCAATACAAAATACAAATATTAGAAGTACACAGGCCACTATACTACGAGTCGCTAGTCTGACGCAAGCTGTGCAAGCGCAATATGGTCGGTCATGCTTATTAGCATGTCGCGTCACGCGAAATTATAAGTTTATCTCCTGCCAAAAAATACCGCTCGATGCGCTTAAAAAGTTTTTACCTCAAAACAATGGTATTTCATATATTTTACAGGAATATCTGACCTTTATAGCGCCCAATTTTAGTCTGAGGTATAAAGACTTATTGTTTTTATCGAAAAAAGTTTTACCTATACAGTGTCTAGGTCCTGTACCAAATGGAATATATGTATATGGTTCTATAAGTTCTTCTTTTCCAGGTAAAAATCTTTCAGGATCGTACTTCTCTGGATCCGGGAAGTATTTATGGTTGGACTGCATACCCACAGCGTTAACATAAACAACAGTACCAGCTGATATGGTGAGGTGATCGTCAATTTTATAATCTTTTATAGCAACACGGTCAAGCCATCCCATTGGTGGGTATTTCCTTAGGGCTTCTGCAATATGGTTATCTATATCTCTATACATATAATATGATTATGAACCTAATCTATAGTCTGTAGTGCTTTTTAGATTTTTGTAAAAAAATGTCGCAGTAAGGGAATAAGTAACAAACTATATTCCAATCATTTTTAGAAATGTATACCTGTCTGTCTCTTTCAGTGGCAAATTACGATAAAACCTTGCCAAAAAAAATTATAAAGCATAGCCTCGAATTACACTTAGTCTTGATTTCATTAAAATCGGTTCACTACATCAAAAGTTATTGAAATTGTGATGACGACGGGACTGAGATATGAGAGAAAAATAAATGGATCTAATACATTCAAATGATTCTATTAATCACTGTATTTTACATTAGATTATAGACGGTCAAAAACGCGGAAACATCTAGTTGAAAATAAACTAGAAGAAACAAATTTCACTTATCAAATTTCTTTGGTTACCTCGACAACTAAACTTTAACGACTGATCAAATGTATGGCTCTTTCGTAGTTTAGCGTGTGTATCATTCAACTATATTGTCGTTAAACATTACTTAAGTACTTAGAACAGTATTTGAGGATCCTTACGATCATTCTATAGTTGCTATGATACCTTAGAAGTGGTTAACTAAGATACTAGCGTTCGAACTCTGCTTTTTTGTAACTTTGCAAATGATGATTGAAGATCGGTGACATTTTCTGCCTTTTCTGATTCAACCGTTAGAATTCTTACCTTTCAAAACTGCGTTTAAGTAGGGGAGTTCACTTAATTTCTGTGCGTCCAGTTTATCATCTTTTGAGCTTTGCTTCGCTTCTACCAGCTCTTGGTACAGTTTTTCCTGTAAAAATAAACATGAGAATATCAATAATTCTTTGATATATCTATATGTTTCTACGATTTATATAATATAAGAAATACCTGTAAATGTGGCTGAAATGCCAGTTCATAAATAACATAAGTTAGTGTCGAAGCAGTTGAATCAAACCCTCCTTGTAGGAATATGGCTGCTTGTGCAATTAATAAGTCTTCATGTATATCTAAAACAATATCGAAGCATTGAATACCTCCAGGTACTGTAGACTATTTAATAACATAAGAATATGAGTACTGTGTTTAGAATTGTATATTACCGTGTTTGGACACAGCGTGAATGGACGTAGGTTCAAATCCTTGCAACTAAGTGAGAGCTTTTGGTAAAGTAAAACATCGTGATAAAACCATAGCATGGTGGTTAGCCCTTTTCTAATTACGCAATGTAAGTAAGTATGGTTGAAGATGTTGATAATTTAACCCAAGATACTATCTCTAAAATATTATATAATTACCTGTAAAACATAATCATTTTTACTTGAAAATGATTTCAAACATATCACCACTGAGCTATTAAATTATTTAGATTTAGCAACAAACACCAGTTCTCTGTTCTTATACAGTATAAATAATTCTGTGGACTTATTTTTCATATTCCTAAATAAACTTATTATATTAAAAAAAAATACCATTCGTCATACTTTTTAATATTGCGTTTACAATAATCATTACCTTCTCCATTTTTCGCAGCCTCTTGTCTGATCTTAAGTAGGGCATCAAATAGGTCTCTCATATATGTTACCTCTTTGCCATATCCGCCTCGTTGTTGCACCATAGTGCGGAAGATTCGTGTCAGATATAACACGGTGTTCTTTGGAAATAAAGAAAATCTATGGAAAATTTAAGTAGCTTATTATATCTTAATGTATTTTAGTGATGTCGGTTTATTGAAGCGGTATTAAATGTACCAACTGTAATCCTAAAGCCACAGGAAAGCCCATTTATAGCTGATAAAACCAAATTTAGGATATTTATCACTTATATTGTGAAAGTTAAAGTTTATGAATAAATTCTAACTTATATATAAAATGCGCAGATAATATTAATGCGAAGAGATTATAAAGGTACTACCAGAATTGTTATTAATGCCCACTATAGCTTTTCATAATTCAAGTATTTTTGATTATTGAATACAATACTTAATTATAATTAGTACATATGCCGGAATATTATTCTGGAAAGATGTTATATTGTATTATACTACAAGCTTTTATCTAGAGAAGATAACTATTATCAATTATTTGTACCATTAATACATGCCTTCAACAATTGCGTTTGTATGGTAATTATTATGAGTGATAATTCAAAATGACTGGCATATATGCATTCACCTATCAGTATATATGATTTCTTTATAATACTTGCAGTTTTGTTCAAATTATATAATACTATTTAATTAAAGGACCTCATTATCTTTAATGTAAGCACGTTATTACAGACACAATATAAGAATTCCAACTGAAGACATTTGCGTTCGACACAATTTATACCTTTAAACGAGCAATTCTTATATATTTTTATATTAGTATATATTCAGGATCTCGGAAACGGCATCATCTACTTCCGTGAAACTTAGTATGTAGGTAGTTTCGGGGACAATAAATCGATCTAGCTAGATTTTATTCATAAAAAACTTATTTTAACTGAGTTTTCAGGTGATGAAAAAATATAGCTAGAATATAAAGGTAAATTGCGCCGCCGCTGTCGAAACAAAATAGTTTTAATGGAAATCGGTTGCTTCGAAAATCCGTGTAACCTCAGTTCGAATCTGAGTAACAGCAGAAGAGATATATATATATTTTTAAGATTTATTTTTCTCTAAACAAATTTTAATTTTATAAGGCAAACCTAACAGTTTATTTTAATTTAAAAATGTTTTTTTGAAAACCCGAGCTAGGCTCGGTCGTCCAGGTACTAAATATTTATTGGAACAGTTTGAAAATATTTGATACTATTGTTTAGTTTATATGCTAGTAGTGGATCCGGTGGAAGTAATCCTGCAATAATAATAAAATAAATCCAAAATGTCAACCGCAGCGCTACCTTCCCGGTCCAATTGTGAATCTAAACCATTCTTGAATTTGCCTGCACACAACATTTCATCAAAATCAGTCCAGTCGTTTAGAAGGAATTCAGCCACATACGGACAGAAGAATTATATAAATTTGTTATTCTGCATGATTATTTAAGTGTGATTTATATTTATCTATAATTTATAGGAATGCCTTTTACATTTCAGACTAAGGAAATAATTAGTGTAATGACATGTGTCTTCTCACCCAAATATATCAACCATCTTCGGGAAGAAGAAAATGCTGGACCATGCTAATCCTCTGAAAAAATCGAATTTCATAAACTCTCTGGTGATTTCCCGTAAAGGACTTTTCTTCAAGAGTGTGGAGTTACTGAGCATGCCGAAAGCTGTTTCACCAATCACATCTGTTGTGTAATCAGAGAAAACGTCCTACGAGAATACAAATAATTATAAATAGGAAATTGTCGTACTCAAACGATTTGTCAGATATATATAATAGAAAATGAGATAAGCAGAAACTTACAAGACAAAAAGGCAACAAATGACAAAGAGACAATGAAAAATATTGAGAGAATTATTATAATACCCTTAGATCAATATAAAGTCCTTTATCTCTGTCGGCCGTTATCCTGTCCACCAAATGTTTTGACTTGCTTATAGGGATCTGCTGAAAAAGCTTCAGCTTAGCACTTGTAAATACAGGCGTTAAATGTCGTCTCATTGAAGTCCACATAGGATCCTGTAAAAATACCCTTTTTAAAAATGTTACTAGTTTTTTGTTGTCGTCGATTGATTGATTACTCTATTTCTCGCTGCAAACCATTTCTCTCCCACCACCACTCCCAACATCAGCCTACCATTCATTACACTGAAAACAAAACTGTTCAGAAAAATGAAACTAGGAGGAAGAAAGTTTCCAAGGCGAAAAATCTCCTTAAAATGTAAACTAGAGGATTGTAAAAGTGGTGAGAGAGCAATGAACTCAGGTTTCATTCGAAATTTCTGACTGCGGTAGAATACAAAAGCGTAGTTTTTGTCTCTGGCGAACACTGTACGGGAGATATTTGACTAATTTTTAGTGAGTACAAATCTCATATCACTCGTCTGCTATCTTGTCAAGCAAAATCATAATCACTTTCTTTAATTTAGCATGAAAAAACGTTTCTGAATAATAAAACCGTAATACAGAATAAGAAAATTAAAATGAATATAACTTGATTGTTCCAATATACTAACATTCACTGTAAACAAGTTGAGGCCACCTATGGGGTCAGTTTTCCCTGAACTGAGGAATCTGTTCCTGAAGACATCAGCATCTTTAATTAACACTTTTCTGGCGATCTCTGGACAGTTGATAACCAAACCGGGCTGCCAGAATAACCAAATACCCACGTAGGGTGAGTTGAATTCCTTTATCAGTTTCCTCATCCATATTGCCTGAAAGATTAGGTTTTAAAAAATATTTTATCACTTTCAGGTAATTTTTGGTTCGTAATTGTTAACATTAGTGAAGATAGCTGAACATTTTAAGACAGGGGGTATATGGCATTTCAATATTGATGACCTATATATTATGAATAACACATTTAGAAATCATAATGCATGAGTCAAAACTACGAGATTTTCAATAAACTGGGCATATAAACCCTATAACTGGAGTTGGCTAAAAGCAATGATACAAATATAAATACAAAAATTATGTCATACAGATGTTCTCATAGTACCACCGAATGTGGGTAAACATAGAACTATTTCGCATAGTTTAAAATCGCCAATACATCATGGGCAGCCGTGGTGATTATAGTCATATCTTCCTTCGGGAAGAGGTCTAAGGCCCTGCAGTGGGTCTCTTATAGGCTGATATAATGATGACGATGATGACATGAACGACGATAATTTAGTTAAAGAAGCTTACCGGATTTTCTTTCTGCAAGAAATTTAAACTACCCATTATCAGATGCGGCGGATGGTGAGGAACGTTCCTTGCACTCCAATAGTTCTTCATACGTCGCCATCTTATTTGAAACCAGATCAGTGATGATACTATTATTATGATTATTACAAGCAAATACAGAGACATGATTGCTCGCCGAATAAACGTTGATCAAGTTCAAATGAAGTATATTTTATTTTGTTGTGCAGATAAGATTTGGCAAGCAGTATTAGTGTTCTGTAAATGTTGTGAAAAAACGGCATTTTGTTGTTCCATTGAAATAGTTCTTAAAAATTTACGAGTTTATTTATGCGATAAAAAAGTCAAAAGTATTTCATATACTATTTATTGTACGTCAAATGAATTTGAAATTTCAGTAGACGTCAGTTATTGATGCGACACATCTACAAATGTGTCCGATTAACACATCTACAAATGCAAGTAAACTTGATCGTTGGTTTGGAGCAACGTGGCGATGCAAAACACAAACTTCACACTATTAACGAAATACTCAAAAACACCCTATCTGTATAAGTATACGATTCAAATTGTTTTGTCAGCCACTCCTTCTACTAGTATTACGCACTACACATCGATAACCTAGCGTCCTTTGATATATAATTTTCAACCTATAAAACCTTTAAGAAATACAAATGATTAGTTTTAGGAAGAAATCACTATGAAATTGTTATTAAAACAACGTAAGGAAAAATTCAAAACATATAATGAAAAACTTACTTGACTCGACGACTCTAATTAGTCAGTTGATATTTTGGTAACGAAATTATACATAATAATTCTTTACAGCATTTTTTAAGAATTTTCCTTTTTTGTTAAATTTGTGAGCGATATCTAGCATTGCATTTAAATAACCCAAAGCACAAGGGTTAAAGTCGTATCGAGTCCATCTTTAAATTGCCCCCTTTAACTATCAAATTGCACCCCTGTGGGGCGTGAGCTCCACGTTGGGAAACACTGCATTATATTGATGAATTAGGATCAAAGGAATAATTAATTGTACCATATGGAATCCAAAATAAAAAGATGTTACTTATCACTAAACATTTATCAATTTCGCTTCAAGCAGTATTCAGACTTAATCAGCCAAGACCTTGAATTAAATTTTATGAACCGATGATTGACTTTTGATAATTTATCATTTGTAATATATTTTAATGTTGTCGTTATTTATGGTTAAAACAGATATTCGCCAACAGCGAACCACTCCCAGTATTGACCATAAAGTCAGAAAGTATTCAAAAACCTTACCACTATTATGTTGGGATAGTAAGACTTAATGATCCGAGGCTAGAAGGCAAAAGCAGTATCTTCCTTAATTAGAAAATTGTGGCCTTGTACTTTGACCTAATCTATGGTGACTCAATCAGGAAATTTATTTTAGTATGTGTGTATACGAAATTAAGCAATAAAATTAAAGCATCGAATTAATTTACGTGTTCGCTACATTCGTTAAATATAAATCAGTAACCTCAGTAATACATAGATTATAGTTTTTTTTTATATAATAGGAGGCAAACGAAGAGATGGGTCACCTGATGTTAGGTGATCACCACCGTCCATAGACACTTGTAACACCAGGGAAGTCACAAGTGCGTTGCCAGCCTGTGTTTGGGAGGAGGGCGGGGTGGACAGGAAGGGAACGAGGAAGGGGAAGGGGAGGGTAGGTGGGTCTCCGGCTCTCTCACTGACAGAATGAAACGCAACAATGCAAGAACTGTTACTTCACGTCGGTTTTCTGTGAGAGGGTGGTGCGTCCACGGACGAGCCGATCCATTCGTGCTGAAAACAATAATAGCTTCAGCTTGGCTCTACCACTACTAATATAATAGTAAACAAGGAAGAGCATTGAAACGTTACTCATAAAAAACCCCAGTCCGTTAGTGGTATCCGCCGCAAACTATGAACCCGTACCCTAACGCTGCGCGTTCTAAAAGACGTCCGCGATGCATTTTTACCGACATCGGCTGAGTGCCTTAAGCGCTCGCCTTAGTAGTCTGGTGAAGCTGTAAAGGCCAAAAAATAAAGGCCAATAGCGTAGTCAGTTCGAGAAAAAAAAAAAACAAAAAAGTTACCGACCATCCTGATTTAATCACGTCAGCGAACGATCAGTACCAGCCTGTCCCTCGAAACAGAGCGTGCTCACGCCCACGTCCGCGTAACCACAGATCACGCCGCCGTGGTCTGGGGGTTAATTTCGCTCCCGCACACCCGATTAGGCCTCCCACGGCAGCGGCTCAAGCCTAGGTTCGATCCCTCGGTAGGGAGCCCTTGAGTGCGTTGCTTGCGCGATACGTTGGCACACAAATATACATCACTGCTACAACACTACACGATCACCCCCATACACGTACACGCCTACACGCTAACCCATGAAAGTGGAAGGGTTTACTTTTTTCCCTTATCGAACTGAAAAACTCTCAATTTTCCGATAATGAATATATGGAGGAATTGTTTAGGCGTCTATGCTTGGTACACATATACGTTTCAACAACTCATACATATATGAATAGTTAGCTAGGTTAGCTAAGATAGGTCGCGATTTTGCATGTAACAGGCAACAGCCAAGCCGAGGTGTGCCGTGCACCCTTGAGCTGGTTGCCAAAATAAAATCGGCTGAGTGCCTTAAGCGCTCGCCTTAGTAGTCCGGTGAAGCTGTTAAGACCTTGCTGGGTCAATAGCGTAGACAATTCGAAAAAAAAGTTACTCATAAAAAAATCTTAATACTTTTGATTTAATACTTTTTAACGCCGATTATAATCTCCGATGGGTTGAACATGATTTAGAGGCGATTCATAATAAAAACCACATTCTCTCCTTCACTGGTACCTCGAGTTTACTTCAGTACTATACTACTGTTGATCTTTTAAAAATCTAGAATTATATGTGATATGATTTTTGTCACCAAATAAAATAGTAATTAACAAAGACTTTATTATTTCTATAGTAACTGTAACTTGCCTTAATAAATACCACATAGTAAAATTTTTCTGTAATTGTTTTCGTTATGTTCTACACACTCTCTAGTTTAAAATCCGCTATAGTCTTTATTCTGTCCTATGAAGTCATTAGTAATCCAAATATTAATCTAATTTTTATTTTTTAGGCCATAGACTTAATTACATCTTTAAAGTAGTATATTTTCTCACAATATTGCATCATTATAAGAAAATTTTTCAAACGCTCAATATTTGTCACCATTATTATTTTAAATTAGGACAGATTTAGGTAAGCGCTTTTATATCAGGAAAAAAAATCCAGATAGTGTATAGCTAATTTAAGATTCAAATGCTATATGGAATTGTTTTAATCATACAATAACTTTGCCAAATAATGAATTCACCAGGACCGTAATTGTAAAGCAGCAGTTTAAAGGTTAAATAAGATATGCTCTGTTTATACATACTCGAGCTAATATAATAAATAAAGTTATTCAAGATAAAGTATCATACATATTGCAAAAGTAAATATCATGCAAAAAAATTGGTTGCCTGTAAAGTCGGTATACGGGCGAAAGTTTTACGTGACAACGACTTTGAGTGGTAAAATAATTTTAATGTGAATATTCATTCGTATAGTTGTCTCTCTCGCTCTTAGGCGGGCTAACCATACCCGAGTGGAAGGGACGCGTGCCTCTCACTCGCTCTCATTGTTAGCGCATAACGTGAGCGGAGCGTAACGCAGTTTCTTGAAGTATCACCCGGCAAACCAATTTATAAGACGTTGTCACGTCAAAATGTATATTGACATAACCGATCAAGTTTTCGTTGACTTTCTTAAAAAGTATTTTTACTGCGGGATAGTAAATTTAATGTCTGTTCTTTTATATTAATTAACTTTTGAGGGTATACGCTTCATAATTTTCATTTTTGTACTAGATTCAGTTATTGCGTCTTGGTGTATACATTTTACCTTTACTGTCCCGAATGTAATAGTACTAGCTGTGTGGGCTACTGTAACTTACTATTTATCACTACATATAATATAATAAAAATGTCCTTTGACACGTATGTCTTTCTGTCTGTTCGCGATGAAGTCAAAAACTACCGGACAGATTTTCATGCAGTTTTCAGCATTAAATAAAGTGATTCATGAGGAAGGTTTAGTATATAATTTGTCAAAAAAAATTTTTATCATCAGAGTGGTATAACGTCCGCCGCGATCATTAGTGTTATAGAAATTCCGGTGTATGCTTCTAATGATTTTAAGAAAATTGGAACCGCTATCAAATCAAAAATCAAATCATATTACTTCTAGTATGGCTCGTAATAAATCGTGGAATTCTGAAAAAGATAAGTACTCTATGCGTGTGATTTATAACATTTGATTATGAACAATAAATAATCACATTATAATTATATCCGCCAACTTTTCTATAAGCGTTTTTTTCCGAGAAAAAAGTTTATATGGTGAAATTCGCGTACATTTTAAAAGGTACTAACTTTTTAAAATAGTTTTGCACTTTCAATAAATATTTTATGCAGTATTAGAAATTTATATGATTATTCCGAGAAACGAATATAAAATAACGAAACGAAACGAAACGAATATAAAAAGAAATAAGAAAAATATACTATAATAAAACTGTAACAAGGCAAAATCTGTACATTAAGTATTTTTTGAAAATTATAATCGGGGCAGACTTTGTTATCGATATAAAATACAAAAATAATCTTTTTAAAAATTTTCTGTTTGTCTGTATGTCCCTGTGAACACGTATCATTCTGAAAATACTGAACCAATTTTGACGAAACTTGACACAGTAATAACTAATATCACAAGATTACATCTAGGCTTCTTTTTGTCCCATAAAACGCAAGAGGCTCTCCAGGATAACGAACGAAAGACAAAAATTTTTAGTTAATGAACTTCTTCAGGAACTTTGGTAATTTTTCTTTCCGCTATATATAGTAGATAGATTAGTTAAAAAAGTAAGCTATATTTCATGTCCTTATCCTTCTATTTACGTTACCACCAACATATGTAGGTTAGTTTATATCTTAATTGAACCCATTAGGTGATGCTGCGAACAGTTCTAGGATTATTTTAAAAAAAGTTTCACTTACCAACTGGGTATGTGTTTGGGTGAGTCCGGTCCCTGGATAGTTTGAAATCATAATTGGAAATTGTAGGTGTGGCTGTAATCGGGTTTTCGGGTTATTTTAAATTACTTTCGATTAAAAATACAATTGAAACCAGTTATAAGCGATGTGGTGCAGACGGACTTGCACGGGTCAGCTAGTATGTAAATGTAACTTTATAAAGTGATAATTTCTTATAATCACGCTAAAAATCAATTTCACATGTGTGTACCTTGATCCAAGATTTTTTGTAATATACTCTTGATCTATTAAGTCAGTTTACGCATCGGGTCAGGTAATATCGTAATAACTTTAGATTACTTATATATAATGGAGTACATTTATTCGCGGCACGTCAGTACACCGAGATCGGTCTGTCGTCAATCTTGGAGCATGTTTCTGCTACCATTATTACTTCTTGTGTTATGTTTTTCACTTTGGTTATGGGTTCGCTGGAGACGGGTCAAGAGCTACTGGTTACAGAAAAATGTACCGCATTCCAAGCCACACTTTATCATGGGCAGCCTCACTTTCCTGCAAAAGAAAAATCCTATAAGTTATAATTGTCTAAGCGATTTCTGTTTTTTGCGTATAATTTTGAATCTGCGATGTCTTCCAAGGTATTCAATATGCAAGGTATTGAATCAATATGCTGTAAAAATAGTATAAAGCGCCAACGTAATTACTATATTTTATGACATTGGGATAAATGTTACATTGGTCACAATGACTTCACAAACACACTATATTATAATAGTACGAAGTAAAGGACAAACACTTTGTTATCGTGAGTTATTTTTAGAATGTATGCATATACAACCCCGTACCTTTCTCTAGGGCTTTTTAGGATGTATAGTGTCATATTATTTAATTTTATTGACCTCTTTTAAGGTTTCGTAAGCGCTAGGCGACGTAGGCACCTAAAATATTTTTTTACGGACGAATGTGATTATCCATATTATTATTTCTTTTTGTAATAGTCAAAAATAAAAGGAAATTGGAAAACGATTGTTTCATACATTCCATTTGAGTAGACAGATATTTTAAGTTCCGAGAAGCCGCCGGCGACATCATCTGTGGTTGTAGCTTAAATATGATTTTTTTTTCTCGAACTGACTACGCTATTAGCCTAGCAAGGCCTTAAAAGCTATACTGAACTACCAGTTTATAAATATGTATTAAGAACTTACCATACTTTATGAAGTTCTAACGATTTATGCAACTTACAAAGAGATAGATAGGCCTCAATTTTAAACTTATTTTATATATCCTATATTATCAAGTATATATCCTAAAATTATTTTGGTATGTTATTTTGTATCACCATGAGGTTTTATTAAAACTCGTTTAGTAGTTTTCAGTGTAAAAAGTTACAAATATCCGTCCGTCGTCACATAATCCTTTCATAACAATATTAGAGCATTTCTAAGTTTAGTAACTTTGATTCCGTTTTTCTGTGCTCATATCAACTGTTTATAATTATTAATAGTGTTTACACTTTTCAGGGGATATTTATGAAAGATGTTTATAAAAATTCGAAATCTCCGTACCATGGCATTTGGCTGTTCTGGCGTCCGGCGCTGATCATCAATTCCCCGGACATAGCTCGCAGAGTACTTGTTAAAGATTCAGATAATTTTAGGAACAGATTTTTGAGCTCAGGGAAGAGTGATCCGCCGGGATATCTGAATTTATTTACGGTTAATGTGAGTTGATAATTTTAACGAACAAATTTCATAGAAATAGAATTTCAATAATCAATCTATTTTGGTCACTCTAGTCCCAAATATAATATTATTATGAAATTTTATCAACACCATTTGCTTCACATTACAACAATTATTTACTGTATTAATATCTGTATATGTAAATATAAAACAACCCAGTAAATTTTTTTCATCTATTTGTGAACTGAATTTCTTATTGTTGGTAGTTACTAACAAACTTTATAAACGAACTTATATAAAAAATTAGGATATAGATTTTTTCCACACAATCGTTGAGTACAAAGTACAAAATTAGCCTTTTATTTATAAAATATCTATTCGTCATACTTCACATTCTCACACAATGTCAGTTACTTTGAAAACAAAAAATAACATCATGACTTCGCCTTATAGCTAATCGTTCTTTTGCCCAAGATTATTCGGGTATAAGTTTTAACATGGTTAGGAAATCGTCACGGATATAAATTGTCCAATAATTCCAGAGAAGCTGTCGGTATCTAAGCTTATAGCCTTTTTTTAAGACCTCCATTCAATAGTATACTGGTCACTAGGCTGTCAATACCACGAGACCTTTTTTTTTCTTTTTTTTTCTCGAACTGACCACGTTATTGACCGTGCAAGGTCCTTACAGCTTTCCCGGACCACTAAGGCGATTCACGAGGTCTACTATTATATAAAGTAAAAGGTAAACAGGAAAGTATATTAAGAAAATATACCCATATTTTCAGGATCCTCTCTGGTCTTCCCTCAGACGCCGTCTGTCTGTTCTATTCACAGCAGCAAAATTACGAGCATTGCAAAATCTTAATTTGAAAAAATCTAAAGATCTTGTTGTACGCATTAATAGGGAAATGGAGAATGGTGAAATAAGTAATTTAAGGGTATGTATACATCTATTATGCACATATTGTAACACGATCACATTTAATCTAGTTATTTGATCAGAACATACGAGTATACTTGACTTGCTAGACATCTAATAAATGTTTTCATCTAAGATATGATATTTTATCAAAAAACCCATATTCGCAATTATATCAGTTAAGACGGTATAAACAACCTACCAACCTGTTATCATATTTAGTTATTATTAATATTTAGGTGTTGTTAACTGATTATACAACGGATGTATTCGGAGAAGCTGCATTTGGTATTCTCAGCGAAGCCACACTTACAGGAGATAGTGCTATTAGAAAAGTAACGAGGGAACTCATGGAGTTTAGTTTTATCAGAGGCATATCATGGTCCAGCATATTCTTTATACCAGAACTGGTTGATTGGCTCGGGTAAGTATTAGATATTTTAACGTCAATTTTTTTAAAGTTACTTGATTTATAATAATATAGATTTCATCTGCCAGACTTAAATTCGTACCAAAACAGACCAGTGACTTCCTGAATAATATTCTAAATAAGATAATTGAGCAGCGAACAAATTCTTTTGCGGAAATAAAAGAAACAAAGGATCTTGTAGATGCCTTGCTAAATATTAAGAAAGAGGCTTCCTTAGATGGTGAAGGTAAGTGGTTGTGTCATGTTCAATGTTTAAAGAAGAAACGCATATGGCTGACGTATAAGATTATTTGTCAAAGTGTACTTGTGTTGGTTGGTACACCAATTATTATAATTGACCCTACTAATAAAGGCTAAATAGATAATTAATATTGGAAGAAAAATCTACTTCAAAATTCATTACATAGGAATAAAATATTACAGTATTCGTTGTTGAAGTAGTTATTATTACTTCTATTTCTTTCTTATATTTGAAAATTCCACTTAAATATGTACAGATATATTCTTTAATTCACAGAAATAACTGATGAAGTTTTGTTCGCTCAAGCATTAATTTTCCTTATTGGTGGGTTTGACACATCTGGATCGGTTTTAACCTGGGCCACACTTGAATTAGTACATCAACAACAATTACAGGTGCAGAATACATTACAATATTTACTTATAACATTTTAAAGTTTTTATTTAATAATCGCAAAAAAGTGTTGTATTCTGTATATATCTAAAAATTCAGGATTCTCTCATAAATTAATTTTAGAAAAAGAAGCTAAAAGTAAAATTTTAAAAAATTGCCACTCTTATTAAAGTAATATAACTTTTAAAATATGATATGTTATTATTTTACAATTCCAGGATAAGCTTTACAATGAATTATTCGATGCAAAACAACGATTAAAAGACAAAATCTTGGATCCAACAACGCTCGCTGAATTGCCTTATCTAAATGCAGTGATTAAAGGTTAACCAAAATACTTACATTAAATTATATTATTTGTTATTATGCAGATAAAAGTTATCAATTACAAAAATAATAATGATTAAAAAATTAAAAGTCACTTAGATACTTTTATAAAGGAATTTTAGAGGACTCCTTCACGGGCGAACAGTTGATGAAGATAAATTAACACAAAACTGAGAAGAAATCAATAGGGGGCACGACATTCAAGTATACATTTTAATTTCAATTAGCATATAGAGTGCGAAATATATATTAAATACAATCATTCAGATAGTAGACATATTATGTTGAAAACTGGGCATAATATTTAATAGGTGGTAGAGCCACGCTGAAACTATTATTGGTTTCAGCATCAATAGGTCGGCTTATTCAGGGTAGTATCACCCTCTCACAAAAAAACCAACGTGAAGTAACAGTGCTTTCGTTACATTTTGTTCGGTTAATAAGAGCGCCGGACTCCCATCTCCCTACCTTTCCCTTACACTCTTCTCTCCCTCCTTCCATCTCCTCTCCCCATCCTATTTGCCCCAAAATACAGGCTGGCATCGCACTTGCGACTACTCTGGTGTTGCTTGTGTCTATGGACGGTGGTGATCGCTTAACATCAGGTGATCCAGGCGTTGGTCGTTTGCCTCCTATATTACATTAAAAAAAAAAAAACTAAACCATTGAATTATGTTGAATTGAGCCATGTGCGCCGCCGTACTGGTCTTGGCTGCTCTATTGAGCATCATTAACTTTATCCCAGCTCTGCGGCCACGCACCGTTTGTAATGAACAAAAAAATATGAGGTGATGAAAAAAGTTTCACGTTAAGAATAGTGGATCAAAACCTATATTGAGGATTATCTTGAGCTAAAATATTGATTTTAACCAACTTTTCCGTACCTTAACAGAGGCTTTAAGAAAATTTCCGCCAATGGGTTGGTTGGATCGCGTTGCTGCTAACGACTACGTGATAGACGACAAACTTACCATTTCTAAAGGTACGCCCATTTATGTGAATGCCATCGGCATGCATTGGGACCCTGAATTCTTCCCAGAACCAGAGATATTCAACCCTGAGAGATTCTTACCCGAAAATGAAGTTAACATCAAACCGTATACGTATTTGCCCTTTGGCGATGGGCCTAGAAACTGTATCGGTAAGTATATATATTCGTCCGTTCTTTATTTTACTTTGTAGTGTATTAGTTATTTCACCTATTTAGTCTTTTAAGTCAGATTTGAAAAAATCAAATACTTACTTGAGTTATACAATAAGGTTAGTATTTTTAACTTTCACTGTATTCTTATTAGTAATTATTGCACCACGGAATTCAAGATACTTCTAATTTTGAATGGATTGAAGCTTAAAATATATTTCGATTGTAAAAATGTCCAGGAATTGTTATAAAGTACTTAGGTCTGACTAATGCACAACGTGTACATGGGAGTCGATAAGTCAATAAGTTTAAAATTATGAATAGTAGTTCTTGATATAATACAGATGAGTATTAAGAAGGAAATTTTGCAAACGAATAATATAAAGAGGTTAGAAGATAAAAGCCTTTCAGGTACTAAGCTAGTTGCAATAGGAATAAAAAATTCTCTATTGATAGAAAGGGGCGCAACCAAAAAGCACTGAGAACATTTGTAAGAAAATAAACCTAGTTTAGTAGTTGGTGTGAGTTAGCTACTTACAAATTTGAACTATAAATAAATAGTACAGAAATTATGACTTACAATGCATGTAATCGATCAAATACTCATCATTATTTATTCAATTATCGAATGTCTCCAGGTATGCGATTTGGATTACAAACTGTGAGGTATGCTATAGCATCGATATTTTCTAACTTCCACGTAATTCCTATGCCGAAAACACCGAAAGCTGATAATCTTGATGTCGAGAAGAAAGGATTGCTTTTTATGCCCGGAGAAGAGATCTCAGCAAAATTTATTCCGAGAATAAAATGAGTGCACAAGTTTAAAAATTTTGTTAAATTACTTTAAAATATATCGTATCCTAACATATTATTATAATAAGCAACGTCTCTCTGTCTGTCTTTTCGTTAGCATGTTAACAACTCCAAAACCAGTGAACCGATTTCCATGAACCTTTTTTATTTATAGACGTATTATCTTGGCAAAATTTAGTACTTAGAATAATAACGCATTATTCTAAGATTTAATATAATGTTTTGCTCGATTAGGTATTATATGGAGACAGTAAGGACTTTAACTATTAAACATCCATATTCTTACTTATGTATACTTATATTTTATAAGAATTAATCTCTATATTTGTTCGTCTTTGATAAGGTCAAATATTTTACCTAAACGAATATAATGCAATATATATTTTTTTGTTAGTTTTATATGTAAACTGTGACGACTCCTCAAGGGAAAGTAAGCGATGAATATGAAATACAATTTTAATCGAATTATATAATTTTATCATTGAAATTAAATCAATATTTTAGGAATTCTTTTTATTTTCATTGTTGCGATATAAACATTTGTAACCAAAAAAACCTGCAAGAAATAAATGAATTTGTTTTGAGATATTACGAAGGACAATATAGAAGTTGTATTTGTTTGTTACGTATATCTCGAATACATTTTTTACGAATTTTGCTTTATTTTTACTCTGTTTAGTATGTTCTATATCGTATATATAATTGCACTTGTCGATAATTACAATGCGGTTTGCGTTGAATATAAGGTAGTGATCTTCTTATTCTTATAGGATTTAATATTATTTTTAAGTTATTGAATTGAATTGTGTAAATTATTTATATATTAAATAACAGATCAGTCTATTTGAATGTGTATGAAATAAATAAAGAAAGTGAGGTTTTATGAAGCCCGTATGTAAGTGAAACTTTTTTCGGATCGTTGGCATTTAACTGAATCTTTTTCGGAAAATTATTCAATTTAGGGTATTAAAATCACGTTTTTAATCTTAGGAATTGGAAAATGGTAACGATAATGGGAAATAAATAGTAAACAAGATATCCATCTATTCATTATAATTTCAATCTGCATACTATTATAGTACGGAATACATAATAAATATAATCATGCAGATGTTACACTCATTTAAAAACTGAGCAAAATATTTATAAAAACATTTTATTATTTTGAATTGAGCAATGGGCGCCGCCATATTGGCGTTGGTTGCTCTGCAAAGCAACTTTCACTTTACCGCTAATCCGCGGCCGCGCATCGGTTGAAATGCGCGACATGCGATAGATGGAAGAAACAATCTGAGGAAATGAAAAAAAAGTAGATTTGTTTCAACGATCAATTATTCAAATAAAAAATAAATAAATAAGTAAATAAATAAATTTTTAAAACTATGATAAGACCGGTCATGCTGTATGCATCTGAGTTCTGAGCTACGAAAGAAACGGATGAGAGAAAATTGTATGTGGCAGAGATGCGAATGTTAAGGTGAATGTATGGTGTGACTAGAATGGATAAGATTAAGAATGAGTATATCTGAGGAAGTTTGAAAATAGCACCAGTGACAGAGAAGTTGAGAAGTAATAGGTTAGCATGGTATGGGCATGTCATGAGAAGAGATGAAAACCATGTGACTAGAAAAGTGTTGAGTATGATGGTGGATGTATATACGAGTAGAGGAAGACCAAAAAAGGTGTGGATGGATTGTGTGAAAAATGATATGTGCGTAAAAGGTGTGAGATGACATTTGATAGGAGAGAATGGAAAAAGAAAACATGTCGTGTCGACCCTACTTAAGTGGGATAAGGGTAATGATCATGATGATGATCAATTATTCAAATATGTAAGGAGCGTGTTCGGTTTCTAATGCCCCGAGTTCGTAGTACGATAGATAAAAAAAAGAAACTAATGATCAACTTTGTTTTTTATCTTTAAAGTTGCTTACTTAGTATTTAGAAGTCCAAAGAGCTGACAATGCTGCATAATAGTTCGTAATATTTGCATCACAACATTATTCCAGAAAAGAAGGAGTATTTTGCAAAATGTTGGTTTAAAATATTCCTATGCAGACCCTTAGCATCATTTAACTAAATACAAGAATGTGACGTTAAAATATTCAATAACACGCTTAAAATAATGTATTACATAGCAGAGAAAGTGTTATTACACACAATTCGTTTTTTTTTATCTCAACATATATTTTTGATTAAATTCTACATTCTTGTACGTTACGCTACTACGTCACAGTTGAGGAACTAGTCACGTAAGAAGGTGATGTCAATTCGGTTTCATTTTACGGCGACCGAATACGGAAAAACAGTATGTTTTTACTAATATTGAAATAGTTGAAGTTGTTATTAGGTATGTAGGAAGAAATTTAGGGAATAGATAACCCCATTTCCAAATTTCTTACATTAATAGGAAAACTACATGTATGACAAACACACGTTTGCATTTATATTTGAAGTCAGAAATAACGGTAGTCCGGTGAAGCTGTTAAGACCTTGCTGGGTCAATAGCGTATTCACTTCGAAAAAAAAAAGTCAGAAATAACGATGATGTTTATCAATCAAACCAAATCAAACATGGATTCCCAAACTTTATTGTATTTTTCATACAATGTAGTCATTTATATTTTAACTGGCTAATTCCCGCGACTTCGTTTACGTTTATTGTCTCCACTATTTTGTTATATCTCAAAAGATTTTGGCAGCGTTTTCGAGGAAATCTTCCAGACAGCTTGACTCTTTCCGACGCTTTCAACATTTATCATTATATTTGAATCATTTTACATAAAATCTTGACAAGCCTAAACCTTTGTCGTGAATCACTCTGTCTATTAATCAAAACCGCATGAAACTCCGCTTAGTAGTTTTTTGAGCTTATAGTGAACGGACGAACAGATAGATGCGGCGAATGAGTTTGATTTATATTATGTAGTGATGCAAATAGAATAAAAAGTCGTATGACCGAATCGGAGACATGCGCTCGTCACTAAACCGAAGTCGATATCCCGCCCGGGGCGTGACGACGCCCATTATTCATAGCAGCCATCGACGTACGGTTCAAATGAAATATTTGAATCCCGCTTATAACGTATTTGAATATCGTCGTGGGTGAAAAAACCTACGAGAAATTTCGAATACAATATTTTTTTTGTCATCCAAGAATTGTATCACAACTTTATGGAGAAATCATTCCGCGCTTAACAAACCTTACTGAACGTACACAAACAAATCATAATGGATGATTTTTGACACCGATTGTGGTATAACTACTTGAATAGCTTACAAATGCACTCTCAGCGTTATCTTGTTTCATATCCGTAATATACTAGTTACTTCGAATATCCTTGTGTATGCTTTCTAACAAAAAAATCTAAAAAAAAGAGAATCCTGAGCAATCACCTCCGGGCCAGCATATTACCACCCTCAAATCCTTTAACCAAGGCGTACATATGCAGACCAGAGCATAACGATTACGATTAGCCATGAAGTAATTGCCGACACTCGCCGCTATTTCCGTGTCGAACTATACTTTCTATTAGTTAATGTGCAGTTATTTAGTCTATCTAGCATTACCAATAAAATCAAGCAACTTATATATTAAGAGGAATAATCATTTAGAAATTTTGTTTATACAAATGCCTGTCCTATTAGGTTATATTGAGGATAGTTATTTCTTGGACCTAGGTACAACTCGAGGATGTAAACCACCCAGACAGGTACTCTACATAGCTTTCTAGTTCTTGATGTAGTTTTAGTACGATATTTCCCTTCATATAAAGCTCATGTTCTATTATACTTGAGCTACGATTTGAACTTAATATTCTTAATTAATTATTCTTTAGCAGTAAAACCAATTATATTATAACTACACAACTGAAAGTATCAAGTACTTGTCACTTTGACATGCTACAAAAAAGAAACGAAGCTAAATTAAAGTCGCAAATAATATAACGTTTACGTATTAGTAGAGATAAAGAGTTTCAATTTATTTTGAAGCTTAAATATCTTGCTTGAAGTGAGGATTGATTGTATTAAACACGTACTGGACAATTTAATATATACCGTACATCAATAAAGCCGAAATCAACAAAAACCGGTCTGTACTTTTGATATACAGGGCCGCTTTAAGGTACCATAACATCGGTTTATTCTGTTTTGTTGACATACATAGTAAGCACTTGGATGCAGTGATTGCGCAGAAATGTATCACTAACGAGTAAACTATACTTCATATTATAAAGCTGAAGAGTTTCTTTACTAGAACGCACTAATCTCAAGAACTACTGGTCCGATTTATAAAATTATTTTAATGTTGGATAGCTCATTTATCGAGGAAAGCTATAGGCCATATGATCATACTAAGACCAATAGAAGCGAAGTACCAATGAAGAATGTTTGAAAATTGGGATTAAGGAACGTATCATTTAAAATTATTTTCACTTAAGTAAACGAGGTCAGGAGGTAACATAAGCGTTAGCCCGAAGTAACTATTCCACAAAGTCCAGAAGTCAATATTAAATAAGTTTATTAAATCATGGAATTGATAATTCTATATAAAATAAAAAAATACAATTGTTTTTTTTTTTCATTTTAAATATTTTGTTTGTCATGTGTCAATATTTTGTATGTCATAAGGATAAAGAATCAGACTAGTGTAATGAAAAGACTGGTTCTTCGACTATTTTCTAATTTATTTAACAAGGGCGAAAGACGAAAGTGTCACCCACCTACCATCCAGTCTACACTAGACTTTTAGAGATGAACTATATTGCCCTTAGTGGTGGTTCTATTTGAGAGCATTTTCCAACTGGCAATGCTTTAAATTTTAGAAGAATTTACAGCTATGTCTTGTGTTTACAATGGGCCCTTTATTTTTATCCTCATTCAACCCTGATTTTAGATTAATTACGCTTGGACGTTTTGGGATAAAACACTCGGAGAAAGTCTATTGGCTTTAAATTTTCGGTCTGATTAGGTTTCATTAAACTTTCTTAAGTAGAATTTCCTCAGAGATTTCTTCGTCGGAAACATTTAAGTTTTATTCAGCTGATTATGCAGCGGAGGGTTGAATTGAATAATAAATTTATGAAGTTTCATTGGCTCTTACTTATCCCTAAATATTAATGTCCTTTATTGCCTATTCTTTTGTCGACTCTTATTGTAATATTTACCATAATTAATCACAATCTCTTTTAGAGGGGGTATTGTTTTTACATTTGTCTAGTTATTCTTTTAAAGATGTCTCTTATTGAAGAAAAAGGCACGCATTTAATAAGTCCCTACGCCATTGTACGGCGTATAGATCTCATATTTTCTCTGAGCGATTTGTTTCATCGTCAAGTAGCGCTGATACAAATGAAATTGAGATTGATAAATGATAAAAGTACGTGAATTCAAACAACAAAAAATGTCCACGTTCAGTTTTAAGCAAAAATATAAACTTGTTAAGGCTATATTAATAAACTTAGCTCTTAAGAAGTATTTATAAAAGTCAAAGCTATCAGTGCGTAGTCTGAAAAACTTCTCTATCGTAGAGAATAAATAGGCTGGCAAATCTGTCAAATAAACGAACAATATTTTTCATAAATATAAATAACTGAATATATTTTTGATATAAATTAACTAACAAAATAGGGCTGCTAAATTAGCTAGAAGCAAATCATAATTTGATTAATTAAAATCATTTAAATTTTACAAAATGTATGCTGTGGATCTGCTCAAAATTAAAAACCAGTGATAACCAACCCTGAGATATATGAATGATTTAAAAAAAAAAACATTAACGGTAGGTTGATTATGTGAACGATAGTGATGTCCATGTCCATGTCCAGTACACAAGGCATAAAAGTTTAGCAAAAGTCTTTCAAATTTGCTATAAATTTCCAATTTAAAACAAAGGTTGTAGCAATGTGGGTATTAGGAAAGTTAATTGCACCATGCTATGGTTTTATCAAAAATTCTTAGCCACCTGCAACACATTTTAGAGATTAGTCGTTGTTCGGAGAGTTGTACGAACAAGCTTGTTACAAAGCTGCCTCTGAGCAATGATCCTGGGACAGCCTATTCTCCTGGACATCACTATTACTGCCAATAGAATTGACAACTCAAAACGATGGAAGTACTGTATTTTCTTTTGAATACTTGAATTAATTATAGCCTAAATTATTGAAATTAAAATTATTATCATTAGTCTGTTTTTCACATCTATTGGCAATCCGAATAATAATTATATACTTTTTGTATACAGTCTATTAACTCATCAAACATATGACAGGCTGCACAATCTCAATACAAATTATCAATCGTAGATATACACAGCCCGGTATATTACACGTCCCTAGTCTAACACAAGTGGTGCGATACAGTCGGTTACGCTAGTAACGTGTAGCTGATGCGAAGTCATAAGTCTATGTCCTGCCAAGAATATCGCTCCATGCTCTTAAAGAACTTAAGAGAGACTTAAGAAAAAATATCCAAGGTAAGTTAGTTAGACACTTGTAAACGAACACAGCACAACCAACTTAGTAGAAGTCTGAATACATTGACTCACTTCAGTGCCTCATGTTTCGTTGTAAACCAGTTCCCTCTGTATTCAATAATGTATAAAAGTGATTTTCATAATTCAAACTCATACTACTGATTAAAAAAAATACCGAGACTTGACCTGTTTAATCGCAAGAAACTGTATGAGCTTGGCAGACAGATCGTTTTTAACTTAGCATCATAAAAGAAATACTTTTGCTTTAGGAATCGTTCATAATGCTATTATACGTTTTTTTGTAGCCCCAGCTCATATTAGCAGATGAAGCATGTGACAGATCCGATTTACCTTCAACTACTGCCAATTGTCAGTATTTTCAAAATATAATTTATGCAATGACAAGTGAGGTTATATTTACAGAGACTGGTTAATAAATTTGAAAATGAAAGTGTTTTTTTTTTGGGCATAGGAATTATGATATGTTATACAAACACTCAGAATTTCACAAATTCAATTTGATATCTAGAATTGAATCAAACGTCCCGCCCTGAATATTGTTTGGTATAAATTGCTTCCGGATAACGCAGATTAGGAGATAAGTTTGAATATTCCAATTAGGCCCGTCCGTTTTGCGCTCTGATCCCGACCGCAAGCCGACGAGCGGGGAAAACGCTCATGAACAAATAACTTAAATAAAAAATATAAACCAGCGTTTAATTACCCGTTATGTATTTAATTGTGATTTACGACTTTACATTCTGTCATTTATCTAACAAAAACAAACATCCTTTTTCTAATTCGAGAATTATCTATCATATTGAAAAAGTACCTACCGAATTTACACCATTATATCTATATTATATCTTGGTCCAATTTCTATTACTGTACTGTACTGTATGTACTGGTGAATCATATTTATTTACAAAACCATTTTGCTAAAATACATATAGGGAAAAAATATATGTAGAAGTTGTGTTGGATATAGTGAATTAACTTGATGCCAAGATGGCGATATAACAGGTCTTCGTACAGAATAATAATTACTCATTATTAACTCCGACTATTTAGAACAGTAGTATTTACAAATCTATATATAAATAGCCAGTGGAGGAACGGTTAAGAACAAAGCGGAGGGCAGTTTAAGTTCTGTGCTCTTTGACTGTTTCTCAGCCGATTTTCTACATTATTTCATTGTTTTATAGTTATCAACGAGCATTAATTAGTATTAGTAAAATAATATCTTGGACAATTTAGTGTTTTGTATAGGATTGTAATTTATACAAATTATATTATACAATAACATATTTATGAAATGAATATTTGTTGGTCATTGCCTACGAGTATAAGCAAAGTGTTTTGCTTTTCACACCTATTATTTGTCGTATATTGTTCGAACGTTACAATAACCCCATTCGTTCATTTTGATTTACAAAGAATAGTAACAGTCGAATAACGATGTTTTCTGTTGTAGTTATGAGTCACAACTTTTCTTGACATATTTTGGCAAAAGTATTTCTTTATAAACAATCAAAGATACATATGATATATGTAAATTTAGCTTTTATAAAATGATAGTGACCGTAGCTTTAAAACGCTATAAAATAAACGCCCGTGTATTTCGCGGTCAGATACAAAATTTTCATAATCTCTACAATGTATTAATATATCGTGTTGGTATATATGTCGTGTGTAAAATGCTGAACCGAGTGATACTTGTGTATATAAGTATGGTAGAGTCAAGCTGAAACTATTATTATTTTCAGCACGAATGGGTCGGCTCGTCCGGGGAAGCACCACCCTCTCAAAGAAAACTGACGTGAAGTAACAGTGCTTGCATTGTGGCGTTTCGTTCGGTCAGTGAGAAAGCCGGAGACCCACCTACCTTACCCTTCCTCCTTCCCTTCCTGTCCTCCCCACCCTCCTCCCAAACACAGGCTGGCAACGCACTTGTAACTCCCCTGGTGTTGCAAGTGTCTATGGACGGTGGTGATCACTTAACATCAGGTGACCCATCTGTTCGTTTGCCTCCTATGATATAAAATATATATATATATATATATATATAACTAAATACTTCTGTTACTTATAATGAATAGTTTGATAAATCGCAATTAAATACAATCTTATGAACTAAGTCTAAGTGAACTTTTAACCTAAGTGTTATCACCGCGTCTAATATGAATTGTGATAGGTTCAATAATAAAAAACGAGGCACTCGTAAGGACTGCCAACAGAAGCGAAAACCCAGGACAATAGAATAATTGTGTTCTTTTTGATTTTTTAAATGAATTATAGTGTAAATCATTTAAATTTCATAATTTGTAAATTGACTTATTAACATTAGCTAACGAGAGTCGTAAGTAAAACACAAGCATGACGCAAATTTATGTTGTGTCAAAAATACAGCTCAACGTTTTCAATTGAATAAAACATTTGAACTCATAATTATAATTTACACAGATTTTGTAAAAAAATCGAAAAAATCTAAACTCAATGTTTATAAAAAGGTTACGTTTTAAATGCACCGCGCTCGCTGAATGTTCGCCATCTTG
The DNA here is from genome assembly GCA_014332785.1 of Antheraea mylitta. Classification (NCBI taxonomy): domain Eukaryota; kingdom Metazoa; phylum Arthropoda; class Insecta; order Lepidoptera; family Saturniidae; genus Antheraea; species Antheraea mylitta. Next base: position 637,923 of record JACEII010000012.1, on the reverse strand, counting down.
CTCCTTTGTGTCGCTTTGTTTAGGGTAGGTTTGATTTGCGAAAAAAGGACAACGCGAACTTGCGACCGCGGTGCATTTATTACCAAAGCTGTTTAAATCAAGTATATAATACTTATTTAACTTTTTGTAATAACACCAAGGATGATTATATTGCAATTATTTCCATTAATTTTTTTACAAAATCTAACTTATGCAAGTTTTTGCTCACATGTATTATATTATCAAAGGTGTATTAAGACACCAAATTCTTGCAACTTGGGCTTAGTCACTCTTTAATTCACTCTCAGTTATTTACACGTTTATTATAAAAAAATAAATTATCTAGAAAACACAGACGATCAGAAAGGAATTCACTATACCTTATAAACAAATTGTATTCTTATTTTCACCAATCAATTGTTTAAGACAAGGTTCAACATCTCGCTGAATGCTGTAGATCTCAAATCTACAGTTATCTTTTTAGTATAGAGAAATAAGACAGACATTTTACACATCGAAAACCTACAGGCACTGGCGTATTTCCACCAGCAACCAAAAAATCGGTCCACTGAAATTTGGAAAACTTCAAGCAGTTTTATAAGGTTAGTGAAATCGAAGCATAAGGAATATAGATTCCAAAGGTTTCCTCGTCTATTGTCTGACTTATGAACTTCGTTATCTTGCGGAGAAGATAAAGTAAAATTGTAACAAATACATTATTTAAACCATTATTGTTTTGAGAAGCATTTAAATGTTTATATTTTATAAAATTGTAAATTTAATCACTACATATTATAATACTAGGTACTTTGTCACGTCTGTTTGTCTGTCTGTTCATGATAATTTCAAATACTACTGAACAAATTTTCATGCGGTTTATCAATAGGTACATAAAGTGATTCAGGAGGAAGGTTTAGGTGTATAATTTGTCAAGGTTTTTGATGTGAAACATCTATGGGCGGAGGGTAAACCTGATTGTTCGCGTGGCGACGCAAAACAAGAACTTTGCGCTATTAACGAAATACTCAAAAACATTTATAACCCTATGAGTATAAACAAGATTCAAACAGTTTTATCGGCCACTCGTTCTAATGGTGTTACGCGGCTTGCACTGACGACCTAGCGCTCTTTGATAAATGCCGCCTAACACACCGCGTCTGTGCCAGATTGATTTTTTGTGTTTAATAAAAATGAAACGCGCTCTTCAAGGTCAGCAACACAACAGCGATGCCCTCGGTGTTGCAGTTGTTCATAGGCGACGGTAACCACTTACCATCAGGTGGGCCGTCAGCCTGTTTGCTGCCTTTATGGCATAAAAAAAAAAAAACAGTTATTATTTTATGGAATAAATTTGTAATGCTTTATCTTTTCATTATGCAATAGTTGATTCCTATCGCAACCTGTTCTATTATGCATATAACTCATACCAAACAATTTCGATGTATCACATCTGCCAGGCGTCCCGTGACGGCTCATTTTTTATTATGAGGGCGGGACAACGTCCGCAGGGCTCGCTAGTAGTGTATAATAACCCTAAATATTGAACATAAAGTTCCTAGGATATCTATAAGTTACTTATAATATGATAACGTTATAAAATATAAACAAACTAACGTAGCACCTAAAATTAAATAAAAAGCATATAACAGATTGTAAATTATCAATATAATGATAATGTGAAACTGAAATGTGACACTAGTGACCTCTTGTAGTTGAGGAAACTTAAACATGTTCCGTATATTCTTATTTATGACATTCATATGGTAAGTACTTCACTAGCGATGCCTATGCATATTATTCGATTACTTGTGATTAACTTAACTGTAGTGATGTACTTCAGACTTTTAATTTGTGTAAGATCAACTAATCACTGATTGAATCTTAAACATTTTTGTTAATTTCTCGGGAATTGTCTGCCCTGTCTATACATTTCTATATATAATGTAAACAAATAGAATTAGTAAAAAAATCCTAACTAAAAACAATAATCAGTGAACTCTTCAAAGGAATTATCTCATAGGGCTTATAATTTTTCTCCTGACAAAAAATTGTATGAATTCCTAAAGAATGAATATCAGTTAGAATAGGTTTCATGAGTGTAGTAGATGAATGAGTTTCCAGCTTATGAGAGACTCTGTTGCGTGTTATTCCGAGGAGTATTGTCGTGAAAAACGAGGGGAATAGGATAACTGACAAGTCTTGCTATTATAGTCACCTTCTACAATTTTTGACAGTACATCTCTGTAATATACCTACAATACAATACAATACTATATATAATTTACCTACAATACAATACAATACAATCACAAGCAGAACCTTATGAGTCAATGCAACGAATATTTGGAATTATCATACCCATAACACTTTTCAAGTGACAATTCTTTTCAAGGTAGAGCCGAAAACGGGGTTAATCAGTAGAGGTCTTTCTGTGAGTACAGAATTCTAAAAATACGTCACTGCGACGTCCAACTGAAGATATTAATAAATCTTTGCACATTTGCACATAAATCACGCAACGGAGAAGTCGTGCTTGTTTTCCATGTAAACTGTGTTACATCAAAGCTTAAAGTAAGGCCTTACTATTACTTAGTAGTGAGTTTAATCGATATATTACATTTGAAATAACATTTCAAACTATTTGAAAGGGAATTAATTTGGGGTCGAATAAAACAGCCAAGGCTGTTTGTTATATCGGCCTGCGAGAACCTGAGCTGTTAGTTAGTCGGGCGACAGTGGGACGCGAGATACTTACAACAATGAATCAGTCGGCCATAATTTGGTTCCCTTTTTTGACGACAAAAATAGTATACTTAATTGAATACTAGTACTACTACCTGTGACTGAAACTTTATTCATGTGAATATGTTGTTTTAAATTTTATATTTTATCATAACCAGTAATTTTACATGAAATATTAATTATTTAACAATGTATTATATGTTAAGTTGTACATCGAGTAACAATAACAATAAGGATATAAGACTCTTCTTTAAAATATCATCTAACATTAAGCCACAGATTTCAAAGAAACTTCTGTTATTTGGAATAAGAATTTGTGGTTTCTTACTTCTGTATGATATAATTGTATTATTGGAGAATTTGTAATCTAGACTACCTTTTATAATAAATAGGTTATCTGTTTACCAGTAGAAACCCTGTCAAAATCATCTTTTCATCATTTTGTGTAACGTGGTGTTTATCAAGTGCAGACAAATTTCTATTTATTAGTTTCTCTATATTTAAAGCAATTAAGTAAAATTTCTTTTTTTTTTTATAGTAGCTCGGCAAAGTGATTGAACTATGCCTTATGGTAAGCACAGTGCAATCCAAAAACAACGGCGACTGTCAAGAGATACGTCATCCTTCGTCGGTCGCCGTTGTCATGCCGGCCTGCGGATTTGAAGAGGCATTTGCCTCTTCAAGTTACGCTTGAAGGACCCCATATTATAGGAAGGAGGGAACACACTAGCCGGGAGATTGTTCCATAGCTTCACGGTACGACAAAGATAGGATGTTGCGAACTTTTTAGTTCGTGCCCAGATAGGATTTACCGTAAAACTGTGGCTCCGTAGACCAGCGCGCGTGGTTCGATTGTGAAAAGGAGAGGAAGGGATTAAATTGAACAACTCTGCAGAACACTCGCCATGATACAGACGGTAGAACACGCTCAGAGAGGTAAGATCCCTGCACAGTTGAAGCGGCTCTATAAACTCTGTAATGTCTGCATCATTAACAATGCGGACATCTCGTCTCTGTAGCCTGTCCAGGGCATCCAGTAGGTATTTGGCGGAACCGTCCCAGAGGTGCGAACAGTATTCCACGCAAGGCCGACCTTGTGCCTTGAAAAACCGTCGCACCTTGTTCAGAATTCTGAGTCTTCGAGATGCAGTGGAGATTACGCTCCTGATGTAGTCCCTAGGATTGAGGTCGATGCGAATATCTACACCCAAGATATTGAGACTGTCTCGCATTGCGAGCGAGATGTTCTGAAGAGTACACGAATTCTGCTCTCATGTAGAAAGCTAGAGATCCATTTGCATAAATTGTCGGGGAGTCCGTACGCTGGAAGCTTGGAGAGAAGACCACGGTACCAGATCCTATCAAAGGCTTGGTAATGTCAAGACTGATTACCAAGGCCTCGCCGTGTTTGTCAATCGTCTCCCCCCAGCAGTGCAGTATGTAAGCCAGAAGATCGGTTCAGAGACGTAAAACAGGCGTTACAAGCGCGTTAGTATTGGAGCTAACTCGGCTGCACATTCTGTTTTACATTCCACCCTTTTTTAATATTGGGTGACACCATATGTAAATAATTTTCTCTGATGACATTTACATTATTATTTCTTTGGTTTACTTTGCGTTTTATTAAGCAAATTGGAAAGCTTAGTCATTTTATTAAAATTAAGCTTTTCTGTTACAGATGATCTTCCTTCTATTGATACAAGTGCTGTTCTGGTTAGTAATATGGTTGTTTGTGCGCTGGAGGCGTGTGAAACAGTATTGGAGTATACGTAATGTACCACATAATCTACCGCATCCGATAGTGGGCAGTCTCAATTTCCTGTTCAGAGAGAATATAGTAAGTTTTGGTAACGTACCAGTATCGCAATGTTCGTAATACTTAATTACTTCTTTTTTGGAGAGGGTTTTCATACCGTGAATATTTGAAATCTTCTCAGAGAGAAACTAATTTGACATCTGCTCTTTTTGTGAAAGAAAACTTCCATGCGATAGAAAGCTGTCATGGCTCAGTTATTAGCGTCTTTGGTTTTGATCATTGTGAATGAGCTGGAGATTTTGGTCATGGAAAACGTTCTGCTAAAATCACAGCATGATGATTTTTAGTTTGCATCTTCAACTTGAAAATTAGTCTCATATTAAATATAGGTTCCGATTGCTACTATTGGGAGCTAGTTCTTCCTGTAAGTTTTACGTATTTGGATTCGTGGTCCAAATGGGCATTTAATATCATGTAGGATTGTGTCTCAAACGTTACTATACTTATATATAATTATGATATATATAGACTAGCAGGAGTAAATGACAATGTAGTATATAATAAAATGCAGAATAGTAAAACCACAATGATAAATATAATGGCATACGATATCGTGATTATTAGAGAGTACAATATTTTAATTTTATATTATTTACATGCAAACCTATTGATGTTTATACATTATTTAAAGACAAAAGAGTCATACAAATAACAAAATGATTATATCTGCCACAATGATTAATTGCTTTTTTTCTTAAGAAAATGGTATGGTAGACCAATTAATATAAACAAGAATAAGCATGCGATATATCATTGTTTATTTAATGCAAAATAAAGCAGTTAATGTGTATTTGATAAAAGAATAATAGATTAAGTTATTATAACGCCTTGACTGTCTATTAAAATAACAGTGAACGACTGGGATGTAAATGTATACATTCGGAGTCAGAAAACATCCTGATCCTTTACTTTAATAGTCCTATGAAATATATAGTCCTTGCTAGGTCGATAACGTAGTCAGACCAAAAAAAGAAAATAAATAAATGGTGATTTTTAGTATTTCATAGACAGGTATAATCATATGAGAAATTGATAAATGTGGTTTTGCCAAATTAACTCCACTGTAATGGACTGCAATGAAACAGTTCTTATAGTAAAACAGTGACAACTTTACAAATGCTATTGATTAATGAATCAACATTTTATTTTTCTATTCCTAGGCATACTGGTTGCGCGATATTTATAACACTTTTAGAACACCATACGTTGGTGTTTGGTTTTTCTGGCGTCCCGTTTTGATCATAAACTCACCAGAACTCGCCAAGAATGTGCTCGTTAAGGACGCTAATATATTTAAGAACAGACTCGTTAGTTCTGGTAAAACGGATCCAGTGGGAGCTTTAAATTTATTTACAGTTAATGTAAGTATTATACTTCTACTGTTGTACTAACTCTTTTAGATTTTTAATTATAACATATAGTACCTTTAGAGGTTACTGTACCGTGGGAAACTAAAATACCTAAAGACCATGAGCTGACAAAAACGGTTATGTAGTTAATCTATACGCCGTAGAAGTGAGAGCAAGTGGTATAGAAATAAAATGTCTCTATAACCCGCTGAAAGTCTTTGGGCTAGAATGAATACCTAAAGCTGATTTAGCAGGTTCATCCCAAATTTGTATGGGCAGGGAAAGAAATACGAGTAGTGAGGGTGAGCGTCGATGTACATATGTTGGAAAAGGACCCTTAAACCTACACCCGTGTCACAAGGAACTACTCGGAGTTCCTCTTGCTGCCACGGAACCAGCAATACTAAGAAATAGGACCCCTCTTTCTCTCTATGTATGCAGAACTATATACATAAAGAAATAAGCTGAAATATTAATATGCGACGACAACTCAATGGAGTGATAATAGCGTTAATTGATTCTTGTATTAATTTGTAGGACAGATAAAAGTTATACCAATGTGAATAAGACGATAAACTTTTATCATAGAAGTTAAATCAGCCTCAATTATTAGCGACCTACTTCGTAGAATAGTTGTGACCGTATGTTAAATGTGTCAGCGAATTCTTAGTAAATTTAGATTTTATGGTGTATTAGCACTATACATAAAAGTGTACTGACAATAAACTAGAGTGAAAGTTAATTGACAAATAGGAATTGATTTTAAAACTATAATATTACAACGAATTTTTTATGTATTTCATATTTTAGAATGTTAATATTAGGGAATATTCGGTTTGAAATAGAGAAATAAAAGATAAAATTAAATTTATTTTTCTTTCTTGTTCAGGATCCTACATGGTCTGCTATGAGGCGACGATTAACTTTAGTTTTCACAGCAGCTAAACTGAGAGCACTCTATCCAATAACAGAGCAGAAATCTTCGAACCTAATCGTTCGTATCAATGACGACTTGAATAACAAGAGATTTATCGATTTGAGGGTAAGTATTGATTCAGGGTAGATCACGCGATCTATAATTATAATAAACCAAAAAACAACTTGATAAATTTCAGCTCACCAAATTTTGTAATTAAAAGGTGTAAAAGCATCGTTTTTTTTTTTTCGAAATGACTACGCTATTGACCCACCAAGGTTTTAACAGCTTCACCGGACTACTACGGCGAGCGCTTAAGGCACTCAGCCGATTTTATTTTGGCAACCAGTTCAAGGATGCACGGCACACCTCGGCTTGGCTGTTGCCTGTTGCATGCAAAATCGCGACCTATCTTAGCTAACCTAGCTAACTATTCATGTGTATGAGTTGTTGAAACGTATATGTGTACCAAGCATACACGCCTCAACAACTCCTCCATATATTTATTATCGGAAAATTGAGAGTTTTCAGTTCGATAAGGGAAAAAAGTAAACCCTTCCACTTTCATGTGTAAGCGTGTAGGCGTGCACGTGTGTGGAGGTGATCGTGTAGTGTTGTAGCAGTGATGTATATTTGTGTGTCACCGTATCGCGCAGGCAACGCACTCAAGGGTTCCCTACCTAGGGATCGAACCTAGGCTTGAGCCGCTGCCGTGGGAGGCCTAATCGGGTGTGCGGGAGCAAAATCAACCCCCAGACCACGGCGGCGTGATCTGTGGTTACGCGGGCATGGGAATGAGCACGCTCTGTTTCGAGGGACAGGCTGGTACTGATCGTTCGCTGACGTGATTAAATCAGGAGGGTCGGTAAAAATGCATCGCGGACGTTTTTTATAACGC